>SJYO01018169.1:18258265-18336640 GCA_006410555.1 Capra ibex | reverse complement strand
TCGGAACTGTATGAGGAAAAGGATAAACCTTGGTCAGACAACAAGGTACAGGTCAAGAGTGACAACGAAGGACTGGACGTATATCCAAAAAGTTCTCCGTCCAGTCCACCAGACCATAAGGGTAGAGAGAGTCTTAAAAGGTGTCAAATAACACCATGTGTGTCAGTCTCCGAAACCTTATCAGTTATTTCGTCTGTATCTACAAAAAGACCTTGAGAGAACGAAAAAGTTACTAGGTCACCTACAACCGTTAAACTAGAGACCAAGGAGACGGAAAAGATTTTGGTCGAACTTGTAGACCTTCAAATGCCAAGTGTATAACGACTTCGGACCGAACCTCTTAAAACTCGTAATGAAATGATCGTACACTCTACTCACGTTAACACACCATCAAACTCGTAAAAACCGTAACGGAAAGAAAACCTAACCTTACTTTTGTCTGGAAAAGGTCAGGACACCGGTACCGACTTAAAAGGTTTAAACGACCGTATTACTCACGTCGTGAAAGTGTTGTAGTAGAAAGTCCTAAACTTTATCGAGTTGACCTTAAGGTAGTGGAGGTGATCGAAACAAGTATCATTACGAAAGATTCCGGGTGAACTGAAGTGTAAGGTTCTACAGACCGAGATCCACTCACTAGTGTGGTAGCACTAATAGACCCAGTACTTCGAGAAAAGACATGACAAGAAGACACATAAGAACGGTAGAGAAGAATTATAGAAGACGAAGACAATCCAGGTATGGTAAAAACAGGAAATAGTTCGGGTAGAAACGTACTTTACAAGGGAACCATAGAGATTAAAAGAACTTCTCTAGAGATCAGAAAGGGTAAGACAACAAAAGGAGATAAAGAAACGTAACTAGCGACTCCTTCCGAGAGAATAGAGAAAAACGATAAGAAACCTTGAGACGTAAGTCTACGACTATAGAAAGGAAAAGAGGAAAAGAAAAGTGAAGAGAAGAAAAGTGTCGATAAACATTCCGGAGGGGTCTGTCGGTAAAACCAAAAAACATAAAGAAAAGGTACCCCTACCAGAACTAGGGACAGTGGACATGTTACAGTACTTGGAGGCAGGTATCAAGTAGTCCGTGAGCCAGATAGTCTAGATCAGGGAATTTAGATAAAGAGTTAAGGTGACATATTAGTAGTCCCTAAACTAAATCCAGTATGGACTTACCAGATCACCAAAAGGGATGAAAGAAGTTAAATTCAAACTTAAACCGTTATTCCTGAAGTACTAGACTCGGTGTCAGTCGAGGGCCAGAACAAAAACGACTGACATATCTCGAAGAGGTAGAAACCGACGTTTCTTATATTAGTCAGACTAAAGCCACAACTGGTAGACCACTACAGGTCCACATCTCAGAAGAGAAAATAACAACCTTCTCCCACAAACGATACTGGTCACACAAAAGAACCGTTTTGCGATAATCGGAAACGGGACGAAGTAAGACGTAAGGTTCCGGTTTAAACGGACAATGGAGTCCACAAAGAACTGAAGGATGAAAACGTAAGGTCAGGGGATATTACTTTTCCTGTAGAAAAAACGCACAATCAAGATTTTTCCAGAATATTCAGAAGTATCTCGACAAGTCGAAGAAGTCGCAATGACCGACCTCGTATCCGAACCTAATGGCACTATAACTTACCAAACGGAACCTTTGTTTGTCTCTAGTAAGACAGTAAAAACTCTAACGTAGGTTCATAGCTTGAGAAAACAACTGGTACCACCGATGAGGTAAAGAAGATTCCCTAAGGACGGGTATCATCATCTATATTACCAGTAGACTCAATTTAAGTGGGTAAGATCAGGTAAAATCAAGCGACTAAGGATCTTACAGCTACAAGTGAGAACGGCAGAGGACAAACTGGTTAAGATTAAACGCAACTAAGTACCTGGACTGTAAGGTCCAAGGATACGTTATAACGAGAAATATCGTAGTTTGGAACGAAGATAGTGGTCAGTGTAGGTTTTGACCCATAACAAAAACGAAACCGAGGTAGGGAAGTAAGAAAGACCTCAATAAACAGGTGACTACAGGTATAACCCGTGGATGGCTGGACCCCTCAAGGGCAAAGTCATAGGATAGTAAAACGGAAAAGTATGACAAGTACTCCAAGAGTTCCGTTCTCTTGACTTCACCAAACGGTAAGGGTGGAGGTCACCTGGTGTAAGACAGTCTGGAGAGGTGGTACTGGGCGGGCAGAACCCACCGGGGTGTACCGTTCCGAATCAAAGTAACTCAATCTGTTCCGAGACCAGGATCACACTAGTCTAACCGATCAAAGACACTAATACCAAAGTCACACGGACGGGAGACTACGGGAGAGCGTTGTCGATGGCAGAATGAACCCAAAGGGAATGGAACCTGCACCTCATAAAGAAGTACCGACGAGGTCGTTTTACGTCGGTGACGATCAATGGAATCTTCTCCCCATAGAGGAGTACCGACGGGGAGGACTGGAACTTACACCTCATCAAGGAGAACCGGGAGGACACGACCGCGTCGGCGGTGAGGGACCTACACCCCAACGAGGAGAGCCGACGGAGGGGACTGGAACCCACACCCCGTCGAGGAGATTCCACGAGGACACGAATGCGTCGGACCGTGAGAGCCAACGGCGGGGACTGGAACCCTCTCCCCATCGAGGAGAGCCGGTACGAAGACACGCCAGGTAACGTCGGCCGCACGAAGACGTACCACCGAATCAAGTTTTCTTGGTCATCTGGGTCCAGAACGGAAGGTTCGAGTAGTGGAAATCTGACTCATGAAAGAGAGACTTGGTCCGACACGTGTGTGTCGATGTTTCTGTCGGACTTATCTTGGCTCTACTCTCGTGTCAGTCCTGTGTCGAGTCACCAATCCAGAGTAGTGGTTTATGTTAGTCGTACAAACCCCTTTCTTGTTAGATCAGTCCGTATTTGTGTGGTCAAGTCTCCTCGTTTTGTGGTCGGGATGTGAAACCCTTTTAAGATATAAAATTATTTTGGGTATTAATAAAAATTGTTCTCGATAACAAAACGTACACACTTTTCTCAATGAAATAATATAGGTTTGTAAATTTACTATGGGACCCTGAAGGGACCACCAGGTCACTTAATTATAAGACACGAGGGTTACGGTTCCCGTATCTAAACTAGGGACCGACCCCTTGATTCTAGAACCCCTTTCTCTTTTTTTATTTTAAATTTAATTTTTTTTTCCTATAGGATTAAGATTATTAGGACAAAGAATTAAAACTTGTTGTTGTTGTTGTATTTATCAGGACTTTTGAACTTTTTTTTTACCTTGATCGGGTTCGTAGAAACGAGGGTCCGTGACCAGGGGTACCTTCCAGTGTCGAGGTCTGTCCTGGGGAGACGGAAGGGGTCTTTCGAGTGGTCACGGGTCCGACGGGGTGGGAGTTGTGTGTGTGGAGAGGGTCCCGACGGACATCGGACTCATCGTCTGGTCAGTTTAGTGGAAGTTTACACATTGTTTCGGGTAAAGTAATCCTACTCAGTCTTTATTTTTGAGTAATGAACTTGTTCCCTGTGTTGTCGGAGATCTCTTCGACAGAATCTCTTCTAACCCAAAATAAGATTTTATATAATGAAATACGAGATTCTATGTCTTTCTTTGGCCTTAGAGTCTACGAAAGAATTCTGTCAAACATTCTACTACTTCTGTTTACGGCGTACAGTAGAGACCTACAACACGACCACCCTTGGACCCCCGAGACCGAGACGACGATTCTCCGGTGCACCAGACTTTGTTCAGAAGGGAGGAGAAATCCTCCCAAAAAGTGAGATTATATTCACAGCACCCCACACGCGTTCAACCTTTCCTTAAAGGTCTGTGTTCCGTCTTACTCCCTTCTTATCTCGGATAATCTCGTCCTCTACGACAATCTTGTCTCCCGACTGAGTTCCCTCTCGGTTGGGGAAAACGTCTGATCATCTACTAAAAATATCGGTGTTCTGTTTCTTTTAAGGAAGACCTTTCCACCGTGATCCGTCAACCAGTCCTAAGATATCTCACCTATAAAATGAATTATACCTCAATCCCTTGCCAATACCCCCCCGAGTACCGTTTCACCGATACCCCAAGTTAGTAAGACCTCCAAAAACAGGACATTAGAACCATTTCCCAAGGTGTAGACACTGGAACCATACACACGAGACACGATTCAGTGAAGTCAGTACAGGTTGAGAAACACTGGGATACCTGGTGCCGGACGGTCCGAGGAGACAGACACCCTAAACAGTCCGTTCTTATGACCTCACCCAAAAGTACAGGGGAAGGTCCCCGAGAGTCCCTAACTTCGGCACAGAGAGTACAGAGGACGTAAACGTTCTCTCAAGAAATGGAGATCGCGGTGGACCCTCCGGGACACTGGAACCATATCCTGAGGTGTTATCCATGTCTTCTCGTTGACGGTAAATCCACACGGATGGATCCGTAAGTTCACTTTTTGGATCCCCTTAATCCAGGGACGTTCCTTCTCTGTCGGACGTCGATCAGGTGGGGACCTTACCCTCTGACACTTGGACTCTCGGAAGAGTTCCAGTGTGGGAGGCATCGGTGTGGAAGGTCTTCGGTGTGGGAGGGTTCCGGTGTGGGGGTCTTCGGTGCGGGAGGTATCCGGTTGGGAGGGTCACTTAGACTACGGGGTCTACCCTACCATTTCCGGGCAAAACCGGACTACGACCTTTGTCTGGTCGTCGGGGGTAAGTCTTTAGAGACAGTTACCGATTTCGAGAGTTAAGACGTAGTGTGTTGTTGAAGAGGGAGACTGGTTAGGACGGAGTTGAGGAAGGAAAGAGTCCAGAGATTATAAAACGGGGGATTTGCCAAAGACTCGTAGGTATCGTCTCTCCAGTTAAACGTCGTCTGGCAATAGGTTATTACCGACTCTTAGTTACCTAATTTTGGGTTCGAAGAGTGGTCACCAGTCCATTACGTTCACCTCGATACGTGTCTGAAAGTCTCATGGGTGACACCCCTCCGTGGACGCACCACTAGACGTCCAAGTCTGTCGTCCACTAGTCGGGAGTCTGGAACTGTAAAAATGGCAGAGTGAGGATAAAGGAGTGGTCCGAACGGAGTTTTTAACGAACGTCGAACCGAATGAGTTTTATTTCCCCGTCTTTCGGTAACGGAAGACGGTGAATCATCCCCTGTTCGCTCATCAGAGATCCATTATAACGGTATCCTCCGACCCCCGAGTAGGTCCACCCGTCTGATACCTTTCCTTAGACGTCACGTAAGACTCCCACTACCCTGTACTCCCTCGTGCAATTCCTCCTGCCACAGACTTTTGACACCAGTACCCGTGTGATTTACGAGAGTGACAATTCCTAATACTGTGCGTAAAACAATGCTTTCGGAGACTCATCAAGTGGTCCTTATTTTAGATTCAAGTGCACTATTTGTTCTTACGGGAGGGGGTTGAGTCCACAGGTGTAGGATTAAGAGTTTTGGACACTTGTATAACGGGAGTCCCATATTCCTGAACTGACGACGACGACGACGACGATTCAGCGAAGTCAGCACAGGCTGAGAACCCTGGGGTATCTGCCGTCGGGTGGTCCGAGGCAGCAGGGACCCTGAACTGTTTACACTAATTAAAGTCCTAGAACTCTATGTCTCTAATAAGACCTAATAGGTTTGTCCGGGTTACAGTAGAGTTTCCAGCAATATTCACCTTCTCCCTCCGTCCTCCCGGTCACAGACTCTTTACGGTGAACTCTTTCTGAGTTCAGGTAACGACCGAAATTTTTACCTTCCTCCCTGAAGGGTCTCCCAGGTCACCGATTCTGAGGTTCGAGGGTTACGTCCTCCGGACCCAAGCTAGGGACCAGTTCCTTGGTCTAGGACGTACGGTGTTGATTCTCAAGTGTACGACGTTGATTTCTAGGGTGTACGACGTTGATTCTGGGTCACGTCGGTTTATTTATTTAAATTTTATAAAAATGTTTAATTTTTATTTCTGTTTTCCTTAGTGATTCGTTCCTTACGTCCACGGAGACCTCAACTTTCTCTGTTCCCTTTCTCAAGAGGGGATCTCAGAGGACTTCTTTGTGTCGACTGTAGAACTCTAAAAATCGGAGCACTCTGGGTACAATCTGAAGATTATATGGTTTGTTGTCATTCTATTATCAACAGAAACGAAATTCGGGGACTCAAACACCATTAAACAATGTCATCGTCCTCCTTTGATTGTATCAAGTAATAAAGTCAACTAGAAACCGAAAGGACCTGGGATCTTACAAAAATTTCCCGAAGGACCCAGCAAGTCTCCCATTTCTTAGGTGAACGTTACGTCCTCTGGACCCAAACTAGGGACCCAGTCTGTCTAGGGGACCTCTTCCCTTATGGTTGGGTGGGGTCATAAGAACAGACCTCTTAAGATACCTGTCTCCTCGGACCGCCCAATGTCAGGTGCCCTAACGTTTATCAACCTATTACTGACTCTTACAAACCAAAAAAAAAAAGTTAATAAAAAAATTCACCAAAAAAAAATTAAAAATAAAAATGAAATAAAATGAAATGTTATGACATAACCAAAACGGTATGTAACTGTACTTAGGTGGTACCCACATGTACGCAAGGGTTTGTACTTGGGGGGGAGGGTGGAGGGAGTGGTATTGTAGAGAGACCCAGTAGTGGCACGTGGTCGGGGTTCGTACGACATAGGACGCAGCCTGTATCTGACCGCTAAGTTAAGAATGTACTATCATATGTACAAAGTTACGGTAAGAGGGTTTAGTAGGGTGGGAGAGGGACTCTTACAAAAATTTCCTTGACTCTTTTACTCCTTACAGAGTCTACCTTTCACTCGTCTCACAAACTTCTTCTTAGGTCGACTATGAGCTGATTTACAACGACCCGTAAGTCTATCCTCCTAGTAGTGAAGAGACGAAGGGAGCACTCCCTCTAGTATATTCTACACATTGCTTCGTGAACCCTTTAATATTTAGTGACATGACCCCGTTTCACCGTGATTATTGACCGGCGGATGTTACGAAAATGGGACATAGTTGTCCGGGGGTATTTGACGGGAACACTGTTTGTAGTGTCCGGTTTCGGGTCTTTACTTTAAGGGTCCTTCGAAATTTGTTTACTGTGTTAATCTTTCGGGGTTCAGGTTACATTTGTCAACCGACAAAGTCAAAGTCTTCTCACCAACTTCACTTACAGGGAGGTTCCTTCAGTCTTCAACGAATAACTCTGTAGACTTGACAGTCTTGTTAAATCTCTCTTTCTGTAGGAAGTTTCGTGTGTGTGGGGTACTGTCGGTGACCGTAGTTTGATCTTAAAGTACCGAGGTAGACGTAGTTCCGGTCTCCTTGAGACGTTCGTGTGTCTAGTGTCACTACCTAGTACACTATGCCTGTCGTCCAAAATTTTACTAAAATTCGTGTCTACAAAGGTTTTAACCCACTACGAAACGACACACTTAAAACTCTCCGCCACCCTGACATTATAGTGAAAATAATAACTTTCAACGTAACCATTTTCAAAGTTTAACCAAGGACTGTTTACGCTACACAGTTAAACTACTCAGGTGACCCACAGGTCTAATTTGTAAACAGGACCCATACAGACACTCTACTCCACTCGTAAACTTTACCCCCTGAGGGGTCCCCCATCCAGGGTAGGTTAGACGACTCCCAGACTTACCTTGTTTTCTATCTCCTTCCTTGAAGGGACCACCGAGTCTCCATTTCTTAGGCGGACGGTTTCGTCATCTGTGCCCAAAGTAGGGACCAGGCCCTTCTATGGTGCACGATCCCTCGTTAATTCGGGCACACGATTTGATGCCTCGGACATGAGATCTCGGGTCCTTGGCGTTGATGCCTCGAGTGCACGGGGTCGATGACTCAGGTGTACGACTTTACTGACTTCGAGCTCGTGGGTCTCGGGTACGAGTATTGTTCTCTTCGGCGGTGTTACTCTTCGGAAACTTGACGTTGACCTCTCGTCTGGGACGAGCGGTGTTCTCTTTTCGTCGTTGCTTCTGGGTCGTGTCGGTCTTTATTTACATTTATTTATTTATTTTAAATTTTTCTTTCTGTCTCGTTCCTTCCTCACTAGGGAAAGGAGGGACAGACGATCTCGACCCCATAGACAGAAGAGGACGGGAACCTAACCTTAAATGTGGTAGCTGAGGGGACCGAGAGTATTAAAGACTGAACATAACTTAATACGGCCATCGAAAGAACCCACAGGTCGAACGTCTACCGTCTGGTACCCTGAAGAGTCGGAGGTATTAGAATCCTTGGTTCAGGTAGCTTAAATAGAGAAATATAGATAAATAGACAGATAGATGGTAGGTAGGTAGTATAGGTAGGTAGGTAGGTAGGTAGGTAGGTAGGTAGTATGGATACATAGATGGGTAGTATAGATAGATAGATAGTAGATAGAGTTGTTAGAGTACACATTTTACCCCGATGACAACCAGTGACGGGACACCACCTGCGAGAACAACAGGTATCATTTGTAAGGTGTTCATGACGACGACCGTAGACACAGTAACACCGGTCTCCCGTGTACGGGTTGGATTCCTCCGTCGCAGGAGAGTCGGGTCGACCAACGACTGTTCCTCAGCTACTCGAGTCCCAACGGTCTGGAAGTTTGTCGGGTTCAGTCTTTAGAGTTGGAGTTCACTTTAAGGATTTGAGACTAGAACTTTTACTTGCGTCCTCTTCCGTTATACGACTCACCCGGTTTACTTTGTGGGGACCGGACTCTTACGTGTAGGGGACGTCGCTCCGTCCGTGTCCGCGAATCGTGTGGTGACCGTTACTACACCAAGGAAGATGACAAATAAGACAAGTGATTCGCGACCACTTAGACTGTACGGGAGACTCGGTCCGTCACAGTGGTTCGGGGTATTGGTGCACCCCTATAACTCTGAGTCCCTCAACCTCTCTGAACGGACGACGAACATCGGACATTCCCCGTTCGTACGTAAACTTCGATCCAAAAGTACTTAGGTTTTCGGTAAGAGAACTCCTCCCCGACGTACGGAGAGGAAGGTGAAGAGGAGGTCGCATAAAGGAGAAGATGGAGGGGACGGGTCTCTGTCTGTTCTCGGTTTCACTGTTGCCCCGGTCTACAGATGTTTCCCGGAGCTAGACGGGGTCCGACCTCATAGACGAGGGATTAGACGGGGGGAGGAGGTGGAAGTCGATCCTCTTTGCCCGTCATTACCTTACTGACTCGAAAGTCGTCGAACACGACCGTTACGCGGACGCTTCATAATTCATTTTCGACAACGAAGGGGATGTCTGTAGAGACAAACCCAAACATATGTAGGTACACGATGTATGTCTTCGGTACAAATTGATTTGTGTCACTCGACCGAGGCTCGTATGGCTCACTGACACTCCATGGTAAACGGTAGGAGGGGACGAAAGGACTACTTTGCAGGGTCCTTCCGTGACCGGTTCCGTCTAGAATGAGTGGCCCAGATTACGTGGACTCCGACTTTCGTGTTAAGACAGAAGGACACAGGAAGTAGGGAAGACGGAATTATCTTTTTGACTTTCATCGTCTCCAGAGTGACGGAAAACGTAAGTGAGTTCTTTGGAGTAGTGAATAGTGAATGAACCTTAAGACCGAAAAGGTGTGAGGAACTTTTTCGGTTTGCGTGAGAAAACCCCGAAGTGACCATTGTTATTCACCAGTACTTACCCTGAACGGAGCAATTCACGGGAGGTTAACCTTTATAATAAGGAAGTCTCAGTGAACATCTCTCATATACTTACTTTTTATAACGGACGATACAACCATTTCTCTGTGCACCGTCCTCCGTAGTTCGGTAGGGTAATATCGACGGGGTCACCACTCGGGACTCCGTTGAGTCCGATCTTTGATCTACGAGGTCCCTCAAGGGACAACTGGGTCACCAATCCTAAGACCCGAAAGTGACGGTACCGAACCCAAGTTAGGGACTAAGTTGTTCGGTACCTCTCACTGGTTTTTTCTTTTCTTTGTCCGTAAACTTTGGACACGTCCTAATGGGAGCTGACAGGGGTTCCGTCGACGGGAAATTGAACATGGACCTCCTCTGAGTCCTACTCTTTCGTGTCCTATGACCTGGGTCTATCGTTTCCACGTATAGTTTCCTTACTAATGCTACTCGGGTCTAAAACGTAGATGGGTATGTATCTTTTCAGTTAAGGAATTGAACTCTACAGACCAAAAGAAATTAAGTGTCATTAGAAAGGTACAAGGTTATTAGACCAGAAACAATGTCTTTTAAGACATATGTGACCGAGGGGAGAACGGAGAAACCTCGTCAGGGAATCTTGACAGACTCTACGACACAAGGTCCGAATTGAGGAGCCAAAACAGGTGGTTTATTTTGTATTGAGAGTTGAAAATCCAACACGAAAAAAAAAAAAAATTCAACTGCTCATAATTTTTCTCTGACCACCTCGGAAGAGAAATTTCGTCAGCCGAGTCCCAACGGTACACTTTGTAGAGACCTCCCTGTTTCTCGTAAAGGTTCTGAGAAAGAATCGTCCTATGAACAAGTAGTAGTTTCGTCTCCAGTCAGTGTTTCTCCTCTCTTGTGATTATCTAAAGAGGAAAAGAGTCAGGGTGGAATGTTCCTAAGAGACTAACAATAAACGTGTGTGCACGACTACCGGGTCGTGTGACGTCCGTCTCGGAAGGGACAGAGGAAATATTATAGGGGGTCCGTGAATAGTATTTGGAGGAAATCCAGATCTTTTGCAGTAACGACTACAACGACGATTCAGCGAAGTCAGCACAGGTTGTGAAACACTGGGATACCTGACATCGAGTGGTCCGAGGAGACCCTAAGAGGTCCGTTGTTATACCCTCACCCAACGGTACGGGAGGAGGTCCCCTAGAAGGGCTGGGTTCCCTAGCTTGGACGCGGAGGATACAGAGAACGTAACCGTCCACCCAAGAAATGGTGATCGCGGTGGAACCCTTGGGGTCTTTTACAGTAATTTCCTACTTTTAACAATGTACGGAAAAGTCTCGACAAACAAAAAACGGCGTGATGTACCACACGTTGAAGAATCAAGGGACTGGTCCCTATCTTGGGCACGGGGGACATCACCTTCGTGTCTCAAGAGTGGTGACGTGGTGGTCTCTTCAGGGTCTCGATGAAAAAATTTTCTTAAAAAAGAATTTTAATATAAGCTTCAGGTATGAAAAGTCTTCCACCATATTAACCATCTTTTTCCTTCTTTATAAGGAAAGAGGGAGGTATACATCGAACACAGGTTTTCCTGTACCGAGAGGAAAGCCCTGAAATATTTCAACCAGTAATAGACACGACTTCATTGTTTCACCAAGAAAATGGGAACCGGTAACATGTGACCTTCCACAGAATCCTAGACGTGTCGTTTCAACTCTTTAAGGTATTTTATCGTTGTAAAATAGCACGTCACTAAAACCAATAATTGTTCGTAAAGGGGACAATTTCTTGAACAGAAATCTTCTGTTACCAATATTACTTATTTACCGTATATATCTCCTATATAAGGTCTTCATAAGATTCTGACTACACCTAATTGATTACAATTAAAACGTTGGTTGTACCCTTGACCTATAATTATGACTAGGGTAAAACGTATACACTTTTGACTATGTTTCCGTGAATCATCGAAGAGGTTACCCCCTTTGGATCACTTACCATCGGTCAACAGACTTGGATATCCGGTCTCGTCTCCAGGTCCGAGTCGACTTCGTCGACTTCCTTCTCAGACATACCACAATCGACCTACCCTTGACCATGTTGGTGACTCTGGGTTTGGTCCAGTGGTCATAGGTGAGAGACTCTCTTACCCCAAACACAACCTCGAGTCACCGTTGGAGAACTGTGATTTCTCTTTCTTAGAAGTTACTCGAGTCGGGAAACACTTTCCTTGTTACGTCTTTCACCGAGTCGTTTACTAAAGTCTCTCACGTCTGCGAAGATCTCGAGAGTATAGTTTCCCGACTTAGCTAACAGAAGTGATTCGAAACGAAGCTTCAGACTTATTTGTGAATTGTCCTCCGGGGACCTTCGTTTAACTGGTCTCACTGGTGTTGTATGCTACCGGAACGTTACTGACCTCGTCCGAAAGAAGTGGGTCCGTGACGATTGGAGACCCTGGTCTGTTCAGGGACAGTACTTCCCGACAGGAGACGTCCCGGCCCACGAACGTACCGGACCAGAGATGGGTGACCCACGGTCATCGTTGGAGGAGTGAGAGTCTCTCTGACGGTTTTTACAGACGTCTACAGAGATTCGGACTAGATCCCCGTCTTGGTGGGGTCGACTCTTTATGCTGATTCCAATATCCCCAAATAACATTACGTGTAAGTGTCTCACGAAACATTAACCAGTATACTTACTCCAAGTCATAGTCCCTCCAGGTCAGAGATACTGGACAATTAGATGGAACTATGGCTTGTCCTGGGACTCCCCGAAGAACCGTATCTTCAGAAAGACGTAGGGAGTAAAGAACTAGTGTCCTTTATCAGAAGTAAGTCGGAGGTCCCGGAAGGGACTCAAGATCTCCCGTCCAAGTTTGTCAGCAATTAGTCCTTTTCCTCCCCTACACCTCTGTTGTCTCCGTGTCAGTCCTCTTTGTTCTCACGTCGGAACCCCGTCCCAGGACCAAGGAGGAGTTTCCTATGTGTCCTACTATAGAAAACTCAACAAAACGTCTATGACTTTGGGAGTGGTCCACCTTCTGCCCGTACCGTTGGGTGAGGTCATAAGAACGGACCTCTTAGGGTACTTGTCTCCGAGGAGTACCCGAGATCAGGTACCCCAACGTTTCTCAGTGTGTACTGACTCGTTGATTCGTGTCGAGTCAGGTCATCAGTTAGTATCTAGAGAACCTCTCGTGTCTGATACACAAATAGTAGAAGACCAAGGGTGGCCAGACTCTAAAGACACGAACACTCGGTGGTCCCTTCTGGTTCTTATGACCTCATCCATCAGATAGGGAAGAGGTCCCCTCGAAGGTCTAGGTCCTCAGTTCGGCCCCAGAGGACGTAACGCCCTCCTAAGAAATGGTCGACTCGATGGACCCTTCGGGTACTAACTGATGATTGGTGGGGGTCTCCAACGTCTTCACGAAAAACGAGTAGACAAATATACAAACAACCTGAATTTTTTTTTACTGGTCAATCAAAACCGAACAAAACTTTTGTTTTTGACCTCATAGACCGGTAGGAAGTGAGGGTAGGGGAGTACCTTTGTTAGTCATCCTCGGTCTGGACTACGGAGAAAATAACTTTGCCTGTAGACAAGACATCCAGTGGGTAGAGACAATAAGGTATTAAAGAGAATGTGGGGCGGGACAAGTGAGTAGGTGGAATGTACGGACTAAGAGTCTTTTAAGAGAACATTCTGAGAGCCTGACTACCACACGCCTCGGAACACGACTCGTGACATTCTCAAAACACTTATAAACGGGTACCAGTACGAGAGTCCTTGACTTCCATGTCCTCTGGTTTACTTGTGGACTCTTTAGATGTCTGGTCACAAGGACGAATCAGCTCAAAGACACGGGTAACAAAAACCACCACCACAACTTAGCAACACAGGTTGAGAAACACTGGGGTACCTGATATCGGGTGGTCCGAAGAGACAGATTCCCTAAAAAAGGTCTGTTCTTATGACCTCACTCAACAGTAAAGAAAGAGGTCCCCTAGAAGGGTCGGGTCCCGAACTTGGGTCCGGAGGACGTAACCGTCGGTCTAAGAAATGGTCACTCGGTGGTTCCTTCGAAGGGACGGATAACGGGACACCTTTAAGTCTTACAACTCAGGAGGGACCTCTAGGAGAGAAAAGATTTAAATAGGGTCAAAGGAAGATGGTAACTGAGAAGTGATGAGACTCCTCTCCGACCAGTCGTGTAGAAGGGTCTCCACTTTCGACTACGTCGGTCTTGAGACCCTGGTAAAGGAGTTATGAACCTTCCAACCTCCTTATCCTACCAATCACGGTCGAACTTTAAGTCCTGGTTCCTGTCGGAAGAGTGTGAGGAAAGGTTGGGTGAGGGGTCTTCTTTAAATCGACCAAAACGTACCGATGTAGACGTTATATTTATAACTTGTCCGAGCGTTCCCTCTAAATGTCCCTCTGAGACTACACCCGTATTTTAGTGTCACACCTCCGGACAAGACAGGATCCTCTAATCTGACGCAAGACAGGGCAATCCAAAGGAGAACGGTTCCGTCTAATAACACGATTGAATGACGAAGGTAGACATTCGAGAGGAGGGCGGAACCTCTCTCTCGTCCTGGAATATTAGTAGCGAAGTCTACTAAACGAAATAGTCGGTTCCCACCTTTACAAGGTCTGGGTCTCTACCAAGTCCCTTTTGACCCTTCCAACTGTTTAGACGGACTTTAGGGTGTCGTCGATAAGATTCGTCCGAAGAATCTTTACCGGGATGGTAAGTATTATTTTCGAGATTCTTTTGTCTATATCCCATCCTACGGAAGGGTGGGGTCTTTTACCTTTACCCGTCAATACACTGTAGAATTATTTGTAGTTTGGGTTACTAATTTTTTTTTTGACTCAACAAAGAGGGGACTCTCTTCCTTTTTCCGTTCCTATAAACAAGAGTGAGGAACGTAAGTTGTAACAAGACCTCTAAAATAAAGACGGTTTTTTTTTAGGATATTTAAAATCTTGTCTCATCTTATCTTATTAATGTTTTATATTTTATAGCATATTATAGTACTCCTTTTATCCAGACCACCAGTCTTTTTACACTTTAATAGGGACAAATGTCCACTATCTTTTAGGTTCCCTTAGGTATTTTACTAATGATTTAAAAATTTTTCCAAAAACGTTCCAATATCTATGTTCCAATTTTTTATTAGTAACCTAATTGGACGTCGTCGGTTAACCTTTACTTGAAAATTTTTTCAGTGTCTTCTACGTTTTATATTTTATGGATCCTTATTTAGTTTGTCTATGTAAACCCTAAACCGACGATATTTTGTAACGACTCTCTTTAATTTCTTCTGTATGTGTTTGTCTTTACATATAGAACAAGTGTCTACTTTTGGGAGTCATACCAATTCTACAATTAAGAGGGTATGACTGGATATTTCAGTTACATTGGGTGTATGTCTAATGTCTTCTTTAACAACCATCTTTGAGTATTCGACTAAGACATTAATAGTACCTTTGAGTTTGTTGGACCTTATTGGTTTTGTTTTATTGAGTTTGGTCTCGTTTCAACCTCCTGAATTGAATGAACTAAACTTCTGCATGAGATTTCAATGTTATGAGTCCTGTCTATGTAAACTTTTCTTTGATCTATATTAGTAGTTGTAGTGTCCTATCATCAGTCTTTACCTAGGTGGATACTTACCAGAACTAAAATCTGTTCCTATGGTTCAGTTAAGTTACCTCTTTCCTTTCGAAAAAGTTGTTTACCACTAGTCAGTTGATCGATAGGTAGAAAAAATTTTTTTTAGTAGGACTAAAGTATTGTGTCTATTTTATATTGTTTACCTAATATGTTGATTTATATTAGAACATTTCAATATTTTAAAGATCTTCTTTTATGTACCGGGTTTAAACTGTTACCTTTACAAAGAATCTATTTTGTGATTTACATACTTAGTGTTTTTCTTTAATAATCCGAAGTATTTTTACAATTTCAAAACTAGAAAATTTTGTGGTGATTCTTTTGTTTTTTTCGTTCGTTGTTTAAATCTCTTTTATAAATATGGTGAACATAGTCTACTTCTATTAGATATTTCTCGAGATTTTTAGTTGTCGTTCTTTTGTTTGTTGGGTATTCTTGTGTCTGTTTCTTAGACTCTTCTGTGTTATTTTTTCTTTGTACTAACAGTCATTCGTGACATTCATACCCTTTTCTACAAGTTTAGGAATTTGTTATCGCTTTACGTTTATTCATTATTTCGCTCTATTGTACCGTACGGATAAGAGTACCTATTTTAAATTTTGTATGTTTGTTGGACTGAAACGGTTGACAACCGTTTCTATGCCGTGTTTACCTTGAGAGTACGGGACGACCACCTTACACTTTCCGTGTTGAGGAAACCTTTCGTCAAATCGTAAAGAGTCCCAATTCGTTTACGTATGGTACACTGAGTGGATGAGGAGAAGATGTATAAATGGATTCTGTTTTCTTTTTTTCGTATACGGACGTTTCTGAACAAATCCTTACCAGTATCGTCGAAATAAAAATTGTGGTTTTTGATCCCTGTTGTGTGTACAGATAACTGTCTACTTACCTTTTTGTGTAAAACTACATAGGTGTATTAGCTCGTATTGACCGTTCTTTTTTCTTTTTGTACCTACATAGAGTTTTTTAGTAATATGACTCACTTTCTTCGGTACGTTCAATCTAAGGTATTATGAGCAAATATATGTTAAGATCCTTTTCGTCAGATTGCACCCAATATAGTCATCGACGGACTCCACTCTTTCCTACCTACTTTTATCTATAACTCCTTGTCAACCCCCACTATAAAGAATAGAAGTAACACTACTACATAGAAACCAACAAATGTATACAGTTTTGACTTGTCTGACATGTGTACAACGAGTAATCAAGTGAAGTTAAAATGAAGTAATATCAAATGTTTTAGTATTTCTTGTCTAGTGTTAAGAAAGTCACAAGTATCATGTTTATATTTGATTCTCCATGGTTTTTTCGAGTAGTTTGAGATCAACCGTTTGTCACTACCGTTGAAATTTTGTATGAAAAATTTAATACTTTTGTGATTAGTAACGTATTGTGAATCTTTTCAGTTTTTCTTCTTTACGTAGGTATAAAGACGTTAAGTCTCTTTTTAACAGTAAAAAGAATGACACTTCTAGTTATTTCCCTTTGGAGTGGTTTTCCTCAGTCCCCTGGTCTTTCCCTAAAAGCCCGTGTATGGTGATCTATAGTTATGTCTAAGGTTCTGCTACACCGTTTAAGACGGAGAGGTAGTCCTTCGTCGTGATGGATTGAGACGTGTCGTCTTCCTTCCTTTGAAGAGACACAGACCGTTGTCGAGTCAGTTACTCTCCGGTAGTGTTAAGTCGGTTACTTTTCAGTCATTTGAAGTTTGAGGGTCAAAGGAGGTTACATGAAAAACGAATCTTGTCGGGGAGGGTTGAAAGAAGACAGGGAGAAATTTTGACTCCTGAGGTACAGTCGAAGTAAGAAAAGGGTTTCCAAGCGTCCGACGAAGGGTGGATTGAGAGGAGGATAGAGAGACGTAACCCACTTATTGTGAAGTTAGTCGAGGGTGTGGTACTCCTGCTTGGGTCGTTTACCTTCGGACCCAAGACTTTCAACTCAGAAGTCCTGGGTAGTATTCTCTCGTACGGTAATGATCGTTTTCCCCAAACTAGGAGACACGGACTTTAAAATAGTCCTATCAGAAAGGGGACCTGGTCCTTATTAGAGAGACTTTTAGATTAAGACTGTTTGTGACCGAATGACTCGGGACGGTCGGGACGGTCGGGACGGTCCGGGAGAGGGTCCTTGAATGATACCCATTGTGCAGACGGTTTTGGGTCTCTTGACGGGTGTTTTCTCCTAAGTCGACACTTGTAGACGGTTCCACTTTTATAATTCGTCAAAACCTCTACTATATCTCCGATCTATGAGACCATGTAACGACTACCCTTACATTTAACTGTAGTACTGAAACCCCTTGTTAAATCGTTATCGAGCATTTCGACTTCGACGTGAACGGGACGTTTAGTCTTTAGGATGAGGAATCACATACATACACCCTTATATATACACACATACACTTATCTACGTACACATACATACACATATATATACTACACACACATGTGTCCATGTGTGTTTTTCGTATTCTTAAAATTTCCTTTTCGATTAACATTTACCTCGAAGTGTCGTATTATCATATTTGACTATGTATGTATGTATGTATGTATATATATATATATATATATATGTGGTATGGTATTTCTGAACCTTACTTTTCACAGAAATATTTATGTCGTAAAGTTTATTCGAAGGGTCCACCGAGTCACCATTTCTTAGGAGAATGGTCACGTCTTCCGAGTTCTCTACGTCGAAACTAGGGACCCAGTCCTTCGAGGAGACCTCATCCTTTACCGTTGGGTGAGGTCATAAGGACGGACCTCTTAGGGTACCTGTCTCCTCGGACCACTTGATGTCAGTAACCCCAGCGTTTCTCAGCCTGTGCTGACTCACTGAATCATATCGCGACGTGTCTATATACATGTATATATAAGGCACCTTACTGGTTTAAATCTTCTTACCGATGAAGGACCCTCCTTCTGTTCTTCTAGGTCAGTCTTAACCATCCAATTCCAAAGTTAAAATAGACAGTGAGGAAGAAAGAAAATTTCTTTGATGTCCTATAAACGGTTTTATAATTCTAAACTGTTTGACATACTATCTAGGTGCCATCAAACAGTACGAAATCAGAAATCACAGGGCCTTCGATCTTTATGGCATAAATTTTTATCTTTCGATATTAGTTGGGTTGAGAGACACCAAACCACCTGACGTGACCATAACAAACTTCGATTTGTTGTATAAAAATCGTCTTTAAGAGGTCCCTCGAGATAGACCGAGGAGTAAGTAGCGTTTCATAACTTTGGTTTAGTGTTTAGGACAAAATGTTGGTATCTTTTAATAACCCCCAAGAAAAACGAATAAGAGGAAAAGAAAAAGGATAATTTCGTCGTAGATGGAACACCTAACCAAACTCACTGGAGTCAAAACGACTCGATCGTTGTAAAGAGGTCTCGGGTTTTGTTATTTAGGGCTATTACTCGTTTACAAGTCCCCGAAGTCAAAAGAGTGGACGGGTTTAGATGTCGAAATAGAGTATGATTATCGAGTAGAATTGAAGGTCGAGTGCACTAACACTTCTTTAGTGGTACTGTCTTGATCCCTGTCGATTCTGTTGACTGGGTTAATATGTCGAAAATAAAGGACGGAGACAGAAACTACTATAGGGGTTGGGGAACATCGTGTACGTCCGAGTCTTTCGTAGAATGTTGCTAAGAGATTGACGTCGGAAATCCTCCACAAGAAAAGAGGTAAGAGGTGTAAGTACAGACCTTTCTCTCGAGAATGTCACGTATTATTAGCTTTATAGGAAACACTCGTATACGAGGAAAAAATCAGAGGATTACATTTTTTACTTTGCACACGAATAATCGAATTCTTTCTTACACTACCTAGGACTGTTATAGGTATTACCGACGCACACAGAAGTTGCCAAACGGAGCAATAGGGACGTCACCTTCTAGAACCTAAACAGACTCTGTCCTAAACTCCTTACACATAAAGTCAAACGTAGTGAATTACTATAAACCCCCGAAGGGTCCACCGAGTCGACCATTTCTTAGACGGATGTTACGCCCTCTGGACCCAAGATAGGGACCCAGTCCTTCTAAGGAACGTCTTCCCTTATGTGTGTGGTCATAAGAATGGACCTCTTAGAGTACTTGTCTCCTCAGACCGTCCGATGTCAGGTACCACAACGTCTCAGTCTGTACTGACTCACTGTTAGTGAAAGTACCAATTTTCAAGTTATTAATGTGTCACGACATGTTACTTTCAAGACGGAGGTAAGGACATAGGACCTAAGAGATTTGGGAGGGTGAGTCCAGTTATCATACGACTAGTCAAAGAAATACTGAAAATGTTTTCTATAAATCACGTAGTTTTTGTTACGACAATTGACACGTGCAGATATTAGGAACTAGACCGGGTTTCCACTTCCGTGGGACCGCCAAGACGTAGGTCGGTTCCTTTTCGGAACGGACTTTCACTACGGGTAGTAAAGGTGACGTTGGAGTAACCGGTCTCGTCGGTGGACGGGAGACTGGTGTTTCCTCGGTCTGTGGGTTAGGATGGTAAACGGGTCTTTAATTTTGTCGTCCCTACGAACCTCTTCTCGTAATAATTATACTCCTGTAGTTCCGAAGTCCGTATGGGACGAGACTCTTGAGTCCTGGACTAGTATTGGGAGGGTAGTGACCAGGTATCCAAAGGGAAAAATGTCTCTTAGACCGGGAAAGAGTCTGTACCATCTGAGAGTCAGTTCCTTCGTCTCCCGGGAGTTGAAAAGGTTTGCGAAGACGAAGGGGTACTTCGTCTAGGAGACTCGTTCCGACGAGTCGAGGTCGTAATCTTTTTCAGAGTAATCGATCTCCCAGTCGACCGACGGTCACACCGGCCCAATGGTTGAGGTGTAGGATACACGCGATGATCCGATCGAAGAGGTGCCTCCGGAACCTCTCACTGGTTTTGAAGTCGGTTGACGTCCAATACGACCAGCACTCTCCCGGTTTCTCGTCGACGTAGACTGTGGTCTTGGTCACACAAGGGTGAGGACTGAACGGGACCGTAGAGTCGTCGTTGTATCAGTGTGTGTTTCCTACTGTGCCATCAAAGGTGAATCCTTTGAGATTACTAGTCCCAAAAAGGTACCGAGTCACCATTTTTTACGTCGACGGTTACGTCCTCTGTGTCCTCTGAGTCCATGCTAGGGACGTAACCCTTCTAGGGGACCTCCTCCTTTGTCGTTGGGTGAGGTCATAAGAACGGACCTTTTAGGGTATCTGTCTCCTCGGACCGTCCTATGTCAGGTACCTCAGTGTTTTTTAGTCTGTACTGACTCACGTGTGTGTGTGTGTGTGTGTGTGTGTGTGTATAATTATGTGTATTTGCATACATATATATACAAGTAAATAAAGGGTACTCCATAGTGTCCATTGTCTCTAATGGTGGAAACAGTTTTTATTGTTGTCCTTTATATCCCGAGTGTCGTGGAATCTTCATGTTCATTAGTGGTCACTAATAATTTACAGTATCTCGTCTCTCTCTTTATATGCTGACTTTCTTCTTTTATGTATATGTGAGAATGTGTGTGAGTGTACTTATAGACACATACGTGTATACGTGTGTACGTATATATTATGAGTACGTATTTATGTATATAAGTCCTCTTTTTCTCGTGTTATTCGATAAGTTTTTGGCATCAAGTTTCTTTCCTGTACAGAATACGTAGGAAATTCACGTTCCTGTAACTCCAATATTCCTGTTCGGATGTATCGAGGAGGGAGGGGTTCTTCGAACTCCTAAATCACTACCTCAATGATAATCGGGTGTTCACCTTGTCTTGAGACTTACGGTAAACTCAGTCTTTAGTTTAGTCTTAAGAATAGTACAAGTTAATTGGACTCCAGAGATGTGTTACGAAGAAAAGACCCGTCTTTAAGTTACCTTCCCTAAACGACCGAGAACATTTACGTTTCACACATTTATTAGGATTCACTACTCGAGAGAAAGTCTTCTCTACTTTATGAGGTTAATTACTTTTAGGTTATTAAGTCAGTGTAGAAGATGACCGAAGTAACACAATTAATGTTTTCGGAGTTTGAACAAGAATATTCTGTGTCAAAGAACTGGACTCGCGATCACTATGCTATCTGCTCTAGTAATTAAAAACATTCCGTCCGACAGGACACGGAACATCCTACAACTTACCAAAAGAACTGAGGATGAGTGATCTACGGTCATTGTAGGGTCACACTACTGGTTGTCACATCGATGTCCCTGAAGGGACCCGTAGGTCACCAATTCTGAGGTACGAAAGTTATGTCCCCTGTACTCAAGCTAAGGACCAACCCCTTGATTCTAGAGTATACGACGTACCGTACTGGTTTTTTTTTTTTTTAATTATTTATTTTTGTTACATCGATGTCCGACAGGTGACAAGAGAACCCCTGTTTTACGGGGGTAGACGTTTGGTGACTGTATCCTGTTAATAAGATTTCATTAAGTTAGATTGATGTACAAATCTTTCCTGATACACCTACATTGAAAAGAATGTACAGAAAACGACCAGTTGTAGGTAAATCTATCGGGACTTTATAGTATACACGTTAACACGGGTATGAAGGTAGACGTTATAAAAATAACCCCTTTTTTACGTAAACAGAATTGTCTCCTTAATACTCACTTTACGCACATACTCCACTGTCGTTCATCACTATTTTTCATAATGCAAAGAGAATAGGGAATTCTGAACGTGTACCCAGGTCAATACCCTGTACTTTTGTTTTAAACCGAGTCCTATCCTTTTCCGGAGGTACAAGTCATGAACTCCCCGATAAAAAGACCTAAGGTCCTCTCCCCTCTTTCTTAAGTGAGTCACAAGACTTTGTGTTTTTTCGACTATTTCAACATAAAATCTCTATCGTATTTATCGCGTAAAAGGTTTTACTATTTTTAAAGTCCATTGTTGTTTTAGGTCTACCCTCAGTAACGGTCCGGTCTGAGATCTCCTATTTCCGGGGTCTTTCGTTCCACTACAGTGAAAAGTACCGACTCGTCCGGACTGAGACGAGCACAACGTGGTCCCCGACACCTCGTACACTACCAGTGACCTCTCTGGTTCGAGACAATAAGACTCGTACGGAGGTCAAAGACGGGTCGAAGGACGATGTTCCTTCACGGTTCTCACGTAACCTTTGTTCGTGTCAGAGGACTCCATAACCCAGAGTCTAGGGTCTAAAGTGTAAAGATGAGGTGAAGACTTGTAAGTTCTATTTTCGGGACTGTCGGACACAAAAACTTTTGACAATGCAGGGTCTCTTTTTCGTATAGAAGAGACTGGACCCTCACCTCCACTGAGAAGAAGCACTTCCCTTAATTCTCGGACCTCTGGTACGAGAAAGTTGTATCTTATTCTTGTTTCCCAGATAATTCACAATGGAATACTTTCCTCGTAGTATAGACTTCAATCCTAGCAGGACCTTTCGGGTCCCGTTGTATGGATCCTACTTTGTTCTGTGACTTCTATGTGTTAGTGGTCCCGGTCAGATGTGAACACACACGGAACCCGGCTGTGTGTAGGTCAAACTGTATGTTAGTTAGAACTTGTAGATGACACACAGTCCGCGACAGGTTCCATGACTCATCTGTCGTCCCTTGTTCCGTTCCTCCGGGGACGAGGAATGTAGGATTACCCTCTTCTGTTCAGTGGTATCCTTACACTATCCGTGTTCAGGGAAGAGTCTATGGTAGTCGAGAGTCGGACGAGTGTCGTCTTCACGTGACGGGACACCGACTCACCGGGACCCTGACCAAAAGACTGGTGAAATATTCGTTTTCACTGTAAAGAGGGAACGGTCGTCCTTGTAAAGTGACAAACATGTTCTGGGGGTTCCTACTCACTGTAAGTTATACCGTCGACGACGAAGTCGGATCAAGGGACCCTTTACTACCGGTAGTCTCAGTGGTTCAACTGGACTCTACCGGAACACCGTACTTTATTCGGACACATTAAATTTCCATGTCTCTAAAATTTCAACAAACTGTAGAATCGTATTTGATCGGACAAATTGACTATATCTCTTTTACGTTTCTGTTTCTACACTTCCTCTTCTCCTGTTAAATCTATGTCAGTACTTCCCTTCGAAGGGACCGTCGGACGATAAACTCGACGTCAAAGTCCCGACCTCTGCGCCCTTGTAGTCTTCGTTTCCAGGACCCCATCTTTTGTGGTACAGTGTAGGTTCGTCAAATGTTTGTGTGTGGGAATGTGTTTCTGAGTGTACCTTTCTCTGCTCCTCCGTCCCCTACTCCTTCCCAAGTGACACCTGGGGGACGTCCACGTAGGTCCTCTAGGTCAGGTAACCATCAATTCAGGGAAATCGTTTTGCAACGTGATAAGTTCCTGACCGACGTAAAAGGTCCCTCGTACGAAGGAGAAAACTTACGTCTATGGATGGTGGAAGACTAACTGGTCTCCGTGTTTAATTGTCGTTCTAGTTAGAGTTGGTGATTTTAGTAATCTCTTGGTTCTTACCGTAAAGAGGGTAGTCCACAAATGGAGAGATTGATTCCGGGACTTTGAATCAACGTAAGGAGACTCTTATCCTTATCCCGAAGGGTCCACCACGTCACCATTTCTTAGGCGCACGGTTACGTCCTCTGCGTTCCCTGCGTCAAAGTTAGGGACCCGACCATTCTAAGGGACCTCTTCCTTTACCGTTGGGTGAGGTCGTAAGAACGGACCTTTTAAGGTACCTGTCTCCTCGGATCGTCCGATGTCAAGTACCCCAGTGTTTCTCAGTTTACGAGATTCATGTACGTGTGTGTCGGTCCGGTCTATGGAACAAGTAAATGTAAAGTTTTATTGGGTGACTCCTTTGATGATACTGTTAGTTTGCCGTGTTTTATTTTAACTTAAGCTTTTCAAGTCACCGTTCGAGTTCCGTAGGTCCGGTTATTCGTCGACTCGATTCTAAATTTTATTAAGACTGAAGTTTTAAGTATAAGGAAGATGATATGGGGTAATGGAGACCCGATCTTGTCGTAGGTTGACCCCCCGAATGAAAAGACCGTGGTGACTTTCGTTACGTCCTAGACGTATGAAAGTCTACTTAAGTTGGTTAGCTAAATAGAGTAGGGAGTTTTCATCCCACGATTGTATCGTCCGTATCAGGAGACTACCTCGGTAAGAGGTCTCTAGATTTCACTTCACTTCACTTTCATCGAGTCAACACAGACTGAGAAACGCTGGGGTTCCTGATATGTCAGGTACCTTAAGAGGTCCGGTCTTATGACCTCACCTATCGGAAAGGGAAGAGGTCCCCTAGAAGGGTTGGGTCCCTAGTTTGGGTCCAGAGGACGTAACGTTCGTCTAAGAAATGGTCGACTCGGTGCTCCCTTCGGGTCTCTAGATCCTTAGGTTGATTAGAGTCTTATGTGATTCAGAGGATGTATACTTGTAAAGACAACACTTGTAAGTTTCACCTTTTACACGTAAGATAGTTGTAGTCCACACTCACTTCAACGTCGAACAGGAGTCAGAGAACAACGACTACCAAAAAGTCGAGATGGTAGAGGGTGGGGAAGAGGGAGGAGGTCAGTCGTTGAGAAGAACGGACAAGTGAGGTACTGTGGGAACCTATGGTCGACAACATGACCTAATGACATAAAAAGTTCCGTGACATGACATTCTAAGTTTTACGAAAAACACAAACAAAAATACATAAAAAACAAACTTTGCATATAGACTAACACAATCAACCCATGGACCCGATTGAGACAACCTGAATACTTGTTTAACCTAAATACTTCTACTAGAACCTTACCTTGTGTAAGTTTACATCTTCTGAATGGTATCTCCTATTGACAACGAAGTGAGGACGAGATTTCGAAGTTTTCATAGTGACAGGAAACCCTCCTCACTATGGAACCTGTCATGTTAAGAGTTCGGGTTTGATTGGATACTCAAGAACCAAGTTTCGTTTTCTCTCCTTTTAACACTTAGAGGGATTTCGTAAGGTATTATAGGATTGGAACTTAAGGTGAAGATCAAGTGAGACAAGTAAACTATAAAAGTAGACCCAGTGTCGTAATAATACTGACTTCTACAAGGGACTCACGTCCTATTCCCCTGAAACTAAGGAACATAGAAAGGTACCGGTCGCGGGAACGTGTGTAGGGTCTAAGAAGAGTATCATCAAGGGTACACTCACATATTTGCTCGTCCTAGGGTGCCTCGGAACCTCCCACCCCGTCCCCTTATTCGGAAAAAGGTTTAGTAAAGGACTCAACAAAACGTTCACATTTTTTTGGACGGGGAGAGGTTGTCTGTCTTCTACAACTGATGAACTACTGGTACTCGTGTATCGGGGTCCGGAGGACCTCGGAACGACAAGTCGACGAGTCAGTACAGACTGAAAACACTGCGGTACCTGACGTCGTGCGGTCCGAAGGGACAAGAAGTGGTAGAGGACCTCAAACGAGTTTGAGTACAGGTGACTCAACCACTACGGTAGGTTGATAGAGTAAGAGACAGTAGGGGAAGAGGAGGACGGAAGTTAGAAAGGGTCGTAGTCTGAGAAAAGGTTCCTCAGTCAAGAAGTGTAGTCCACCGGTTTCACAACCTCAAAGTCGAAATCGTAGTCAGGAAGGTTACTTATAAGTCCTGACTAAAGGAAATCCTACCTGACCAGTCTAGAGGAACGTCAGGTTCCCTGAGAGTTCGCAGAAGAGGTTGTGATGTCAAGTTTTAGTAGTTAAGAAGTCGCGAGTCGAAAGAAATATCAGGTTGAGAGTGTAGGTATGTATTGATGACCTTTTTGGCATCGGGACTGATCTACCTGGAAAATCCGTTTCATTACAGAGACGAAAGATTATACGACAGAGCCAACCAGTATTGAAAAGAAGGTTCCTGGTTCGTAGAAAATTAAAGTACCGACATCAGTGGTGGACGTCACTAAAACCTCGGGTCCTTTTATTTCAGAGAGTGACAAAGGTACCAAAAGGGTTGCTGGTACTTCACTACCCTGACTTATGGTACTAGAATCAAAAAACTTACAAATCAAAATTCGGTCGAAAAAGTGAGAGGGGAAAGTGAAAGTAGTTCTCCGAGAAATCAAGAAGAAGTAAAAGACGGTATTCCCACCATAGTAGACGCACGGACTCTAATAACTATAAAGGGGTTTTTTAGAACTAAGGTCGAACACGGAGTAGGTCGGGTCATAAAGTGTACTATATAAAACGTATATTCAATTTGTTCGTCCCACTGTTATATGTCGGAACTGTATGAGGAAAAGGATAAACCTTGGTCAGGTAACGAGGTACAGGACAAGATTGACAACGAAGGACTGGACGTATGTCTGAAGAGTCCTCCGTCCATTCCACCAGACCATAAGGGTAGAGAACTTCTTAAAAGGTCAAACAAGACTAGGTGTGTCAGTTTCCGAAATCGGATCAGTTACTTCGTCTTAATTTATAAAAAGACCTTAAGAGAACGAAAAAGATACTGGGTTGACTACAACCGTTAAACTAGAGACCAAGGAGACGGAAAAGATTTAGGTCGAACTTGTAGACCTTCAAGAGTCAAGTACGTGACAACTTCGGATCGAACCTCTTATCAAGTACTAGACTAGTGTCTAGGACACTGGAGGAGAGAGAGTGGACCGAAAATTTTTACGAAAAACCTTTGGGAGTCCCTCCAACGCCGAAAATCCCGTACTCGGTGGGTAGAGGAACACACCGGGACGTCATTTGTAAAGAGACGAGGTTTAAGGCTGAAAATCAAACAAACCGGAGTGACACGTAGTCCGTGTCCTTGAACGTAAGTGTGTACCTGATTTTTATTTTGGTCTCGTAGATTTACTCCATTTAGGGTTGGAATTATATAAATAAACGGAAACAAGTACGTCTTATGTTCGTTGGAGTTGGTTTTTGTCAGACCCGTCCCTCTCCCATGTCCACTTTCAAAGGTCTAAACTTGTTATGTCACACCCGTTAAATTTCGGTTCCTGTCATAAAGAAACGTCTTTTACACGATTGTTCGACACTCAACGGTAGTTCGGAGGAGACCTCAACTCGGTCGCACTACGGTCGCGATTACAGAGGAATCGTTCTTTCCTGAGGTTCGTAGTCCTGCCTTGGAGTTACACTTCCGCGTAACGGGAAAACGTTACTAATCACGGACGATCCCGAGGAAAAAAAGAAAATCCCTATCTTCTGAATCGTCAATCTTAGACTCGAGACTTACGACGGGAGACTCGAGGAGATGGGTCCTACTCGATCCGACTGCACATTTAGTGTCCCACTTTTTCTACTGACACATGTCTACCGGATTAGAGTCAGTAAAGAGACAGCCTTTGAGCACGGCAAATAACGACTATGTACGACTATTAGTGTAAATTTTGCACTAATTTGTGGTGGTCGGTTCTTACCGATAATACGAATTGTCTGAATAATCGTTCTCTCATCTCGACGTTTGATACGCACCCCATTTACCTACAGAATTTAATGTGATCGACTAGAGCGCAGTAAAACAAAAATCACGTTACCAAACAATGTGTATATTGACTATTACGATTTATCATTTACAGTTCGAAGTTGAGAATTATCGGCGTAAATTTAGTCTAAACATAAATAACAGGATTAATAAAAGGGTCGGTAGACTGGGTCCTGCGAAGGGATGTGGTATCTCTTTCCTGATAGAGACATGGTATCCCTATTAATTTTGTTCGACTAAGAACTTTTCAGTTTTACTCACGTCCTCCTTTGACCCGTTGTCCGTAAGACGGTTTCGGACGGATAATTAAAGAAAAGTTCTAGTGTAAGACTTTTATCAAATCTTTGACGTTTTATCAGTGAATGATTAATTTACCAGTACTCTGGTATTAAAGTTAATATTCGGGGTGGAGGTTTGCCTGTCACATTAACTGTCTAGGAGGAAGGTTTCGTAGATAGACGGGTCCAACTATATTTTAGAGTGATAACCCTGAAAGGACCGTCAAGTCACCAACCCTAAGGTTCGAACGTCCTCTGTGTCCAAGATAGGAACTGGTCCCTTGATCCTAGGACGTACGGTGTTACACCGTTATTATTATTATTATTATTATTTATTTTTGAGTGGTGAAGTAGAAGGATGTGTCGAGAGTTCCCAGAGACAAATCTGAGTAGTGAAATTTATTTTGTTAATGACTCGTAGACCCCTGTTTAAGAGGGTCCGACCTCCGTCAACGGTCCTTGCTTTTTGACGAGATGTCATCTTCATATAGGTAAATATTTAGTACCCAGTGTGCATAATGACTTCCCAGGTGGTCGACCAAGGGTCTATCAAGATTAGGGTCGAGACGAGAGAAGGTACATCACACCTACTTCGACTAAGGTGAAGGATTAGATATATCCATCTCCGAGTACCGGAATAATTCGGGTACCCTCGTAAGATGGTTGGACCCGTCCTCGGCAACTCTGGGATACCCCTGTCTCTTAGTACACGTCCTGTAATTTTCTTTGAAGGTCTTTAACAGTCATCTTTCGTGTAGAGAAACCCCTAAATCTCGAGGTCCCTGGACTCGGACCTCGACGGTTCACAACCATGTACTTGTTTGAGACGGTCTCTGTGTCGTCCGTACCGGGTCTCTACCAATTTTTCAACCAGTACTACATTTGTAAACTTTGGGACCTGGAGAATACGAACGAAAAATCCCCACAAAAAACAAACAAACAAAAAATTCAGAAATGACTTAAACAGCGTTATAACAAAGACAAAATACACACAAAAAAACCGGTACTCTGTTTACCCTAAAATTAGGGGGTTGAGTAACCTTCCATTTCATAATTGAAGACCTGGTGGTCCTGTCAGGGACCTGAAATTACCTGAAATAAAAAAATTCTCTTCAAAATCTGAGCGTTGTTTAACTCCTCTTTCCCGTCTCTAAAGGGCAGATGACGACGAATGTGTGGACGTGTCGGAGGAGGTCAATAGTTATAGTGCGTAAACAATGTTAGTCACTTGACTGGGACTGTGTAGTGACAGTGGGTTTCAGGTGTCTCAAATAGGAATAGTATACAAGATGCTCAAATTCGTCTATATATTTCTGTACACAGACGGTAATCTCATAGGATGTCTCGTCAGTAACAGGATTTTTTAGGAGACACAAGACTGACCGGTAGGGAGGGACGGTTGACGACCGTTGGTGACTAGGAGATTGGCAGAGGTATTAGAACGGAAAGGATCCTACAGTATCTCAACCTTAGTGTATAATACATCGGAAAAGTCTAACCGAAAGTGAGACCTTAAACGTAAATTCGGAGGACCTACCGAAAAACACCGAACTCTCAAGTAAAGAAAAATCGGGACTTATGGTAAGGTAACGGACCTACCTGAGGGCAAATAAATAGGTAAGTGGATGATTACCTGTAGAACCAACGTAGGTGCAAAACCGTAAATACTTGTTTCGACGATATTTGTAAGAACACGTCCAAAAACACTCCTGTATGTAAAAGTTGAGTCAATACCCGGACCCGAAAAATCAAGGTGATGATCGAATATTACTAGAAGTAATAAGTTCGATAATCCTCAACTCAAGAGACCGTAAACATTAGTGTCCTCAGGACTAACGTGTCAGTGAAGGCTCCAATCTACACTAAACTAGTCTTTGATAAACACACTGGAGTCTACTCAGTGATTTGGAGTGGGTCGGATCAGAGTAGGAGAAATTCCTTGTCACTCTTCTAGGAACCAGTCGTATAGTGTCTTAACAGTTGAAGTCTCTGATAACGTCTTCTCTCACTGTCCGTCACAGTCTCCGACACCGAACGACCCAAAATTTGTTCGGAGTGTGTGGACGTAGAGTGTCAGTCGGGTCCAATGTGTCTCCGTCCCGAGGGACAAGTACCAATGGACCGATGGTCCGTGGTAGACTTCCCAGACCCGAAAACTGGGACCCGGAAGGTACGACGAAGAACTAGTAATTGTTCCGAACAGGTACGTTTCCTCCAGTCGTATGATCTGGTCGGATCTTGACTCGCCTTGACCTGGTCTACTAATGAGGAAAATCTTTTCCATTCATTATGCGCAGGTACCGGCACCGATATTACAAGTTGTCTGTCTCTATCTTGTACTGGTAGTAGCGTGTTTCAAGATAGTCGGTCCCGACGAGACCTCGTAGGACCGTAGTAGACTTTGTGACCAGTTCGAAGAGAGAAAAAGTTTAATAAAAAATAACACCGCTTTCAGTGTCTTATATTGTATGATAAAATTGATATAAACTGACTTGTCAAGTACCGTGATTCATATAAGAGAAACGACACGTAGGGAGTCGTAGTAGGTGGAGGGTTCAAAAGGGGGAGAGATTTGACTTTGACAGGGGTAATTTGTGGTTGATGGGTATGGGGAGGGGGGTGGGGGAATGGGAGACCGGTGACCGTAGATGGTTACATGAAAGGCTGATGCTTAAAATGATAAGATCCATGGAGCACATCCACCTTAGTTTGTGACCAATTCGAAGAGAATTACAACGATGACAACTATGAGATGTGGGTACCCATATTTTTAACATTTTAAGTACGACGAAAAATTCAGTCGTAGTCAAGAATTACATTGTAGTTGAGTCGTACATTAATATAGTATTACACAAAACCGATTATAGACCCCTTTCTTTTACTAGTTCCCCCATTTTTATATTCTTTTTATGTATTACAAGTCACAATTTCTTACTTTCTATTTCTAAAAAATCATTATTATTTTACCAACGAATTAAGTCTTTCGATTCAACCTTGTAAACAGAAGATCCTTAGTGCCGATAAATTTCGAACTGAAGAGTGTGTGCATTGACACACCTTTCCTTAGATTTTAAAATAAGATAGTTATTACAGTATATAGTACGACTCTGAACCGTTTTACTACGTTTTATTGAGTACTCCTTGTAGTACTTTGGTTAGAGGGAGTGGTGTGGTAAAACATAAACTCCCACCTACCCTTGAATGAACTATACCTCACGACTCTCACAAAACCTTGTCCTACAGACCCGTGAATAAAAAAATTAAAAATTAAATTCATTCCAACTAACTGTTACAATTATAGACGACATATCGTTCCACTAATCAATATGTGTGTGTCTGTGTGTGTATATATATGTGTATATCAGACAAAATATAAGAAAAGGTAATACCAAATAGTTTCCTATGACTTATATCAAGACACGATATGTCATCCTGGAACAAGAAATAGGTAGGATGTACATTTTCGACTGTAGACGATTGAGGTTGGAGGGTGAGGTAGGGAGGTGGTGGAGGGAGGGGAAACCGTTTGTGGTCGGATAAGAGATACAAACACTAAGACGAAGAAAAAATTTCTGTCCAAGTAAACACAGGATAAAATCTAAGGTGTACATTCAGCATAGTATGCCATAAATAGAAAGAGAAAGACCGAATGAAGTGAATCACACTATTAGAGATCAAAGTAGGTACCTCGACGTTTAACGTAACCAGGTAAGAAAAAATACCGACTCGTCATGAGGTAACTCATATGTATGGTGTAGAAGAAATAGGTAAGTAGACAGTCACCGGTAAATCCAACAAAGGTACAGAACCGATAACACTTATCACGACGATACTTTTGTCCCCCTGAACACGTAAATAAATCGAAACTCTTTGAATGTAAGAAAGTCAAAGTCAATTATGACTGTTCGATAACTGTATAAACCATTTTAAGTTTATATTAATTGACACATAAACCCTAAAATTAGACGAAGAAAAAAATTTCACCTATCTTACCTAAAACGAAGACACACGATACGTCTGGTCTCGAGATTCATCTCGAAACTGAGACTAGATCTTTCCCCGACAATGGAATTCTTCTTGTCTTGGGGTAGTCTCAATCATTTTTGTTTCGTATCCTAAATAATTGTTGTACAACCCGAGTGAGTACTTTGACTTGTAACATTATTATTCCGGTCTTCATGTGGGTGGAAGTCTTGTTCTCTCCTTCCTTAAGGAACTGGAGGAATATTACGAGACGAAAATTGTTATTGGACCCTAAAGGTGACATCAGGTAGACGAAGAGGAAAAAGAAAAAGAAAAACCGGTGTGACACACCGTGTACCCTTAAAATCAAAGCGTTGGTCTCTAGCTTGGGTTCGGGGGACGCAACCTTCGCGTCCCAGAAGGGGTGGTCCCGTTAGATCAGGTAGACGAAGTTTAGTATCAGAACCCACCCCCCGTGACCTTACTGACAGAGAGAGGGACTCCGGTAAGACCCATTTTATTTATGTTATACTTTTCGTCTTGTTAAGATTAAACGATTTTACCCTTCTAAAGGAGAACCCGGTTATCAAGTCGACTTTCCTTTTGAGATTCCCGTCGAGAACCTTACGGGTACTTCAGTTGAGTCATTAGTCTCACGGTCCTTCCACATTCTTTTCCCACTTCCAACCAGCCCGTATCGTTAGTAGAAAAATTTTCTTGTACTGGTAAAGCAACGAAGGGTCCATCGAAGGGTCTATGGAGTCGACCATTTCTTAGACGGACGTTACGTCCTCTGGGGACAAACTAAGGACCCAACTCTTCTCGGTACCCTCTTCCCTATCCGATGGGTGAGGTCATAAGAACCCGAAGGGAACACCGGATCGACCATTTCTTAGGCGGACGTTGAACCCTCCGGACCCAAGTTAAGGTCTAGGGGACCTCTTCCCTTTCCGATGGGGAAGGTCATAAGACCGGACCTCTTAAAGTACCTGGCATATCAGGTACCCCAACGTTTCACAGTCTGTGTTGACTCACTGAAACTGAGGGTCCACCATTCACCATTTCTTAGACGGACGGTTATGTCCTCTACACCCAAACTAGAGACATAGTCCTTCTAGGGGATCTCTTCCTTTACTGTTGGGTGACGTCTTAAGAACGGACCTTTTAGGGTACCTGCCTCTGGTAAACCAACGAATATAAACTCCAGACTCCAGAATGTGGAGACGGGGAGAGAGAGGAGGGGACTGAGGTATTGACCCCTTGGTTTTCCTAAGGAGACCGTGTAGATAGTCTTGACAACGAACCGGGTAATTCTACGACACTACCATAGAGGGAAAGAAAGTAGAGTGTGGTAGGGAAGGTTACCGACGAAAATTTTAAAATGAAGGACAGAACTTCATAGGAGGTCTATAACAAAATACGGAGAATCTGTCGATTAATCTTCGTAAACTACAGACCGCCTCATTCACACTGAAGTAGAGAAGTTTGAACAGAAGGTGGAAATCTACTTTCAGACTCGAACTATCCTTCTACCCCTCTCTGTGAAAACTACCACCGAACTAAACAAAAATCTGACACCACACCGAGGACCCAATGACAGTGTACTACGGGATTAATACGAACCTTCCAAGACGTTTCAACCATGTCAAACAATACTAACTAAGTGGACACTTGAAGTACGTGTCTCCATTCCTTGTTACTCGGTCTTTGATCGGACCTATGTTCAAGTGAACATCCTCAGGTAGTCACGAGACTCGGTGATCCCTCGAAAATTACCTTTTGGTAGTTATACGACATGTCCATGTAGCACAAGAGAGTAGAAGTACGGATGACAGTCTCTCTTCTGGAGACTTGTGAATGACACCCTTCCACGTGCTCACGAACAGTGTGGTTTATCCACAACTAGGAACTGACAGAGTAATAAACATCTTTGTATGGACACACTTAAAGAAACCAAAAGAAGAAACCAGGAACATTACCTCCAAAACAACTCTATTAATCCAAAAAATTTTTTGAAGAATGTATCTAGAAAACATTTCGTCTCATTTTGGGAACTGTAATACCCTAAGGAAATCGTAAAATTCTTTGATGGTCTGGTAAAATAAAAAAAGGTTAAAATGTCTCAATATTAACTGTATGTCTTGATATATTCAAATTTACATGTCGCATTTCTGAACTGAATATATGTAGTACGTTACTACTGGTATTATTCGAATCTCTTGTAGGTAGTAGAGTATATCCGTGTTTTCTTTTCTTTCTGTAAAAAACGGAACTTACTCTTGAGTCCTGAGTGAGAAATTGTTGAAAGTAGATATTGTATGTGGGTACAATCAATATAATTAGTCCAACACGAAACAATAAATAGTCTACCAACACGGTACAATGTAAGGGTGGTCGTCGTGTACCCTCAAGAGTGGGAAGACATATAACCGGTTACGAAGTGTACCAGTCGGACAATTAAAATCCGTTGGATTACCTACACACCCGAAGGGTCCATCGTGATCAACATTCCTTGGTGGACGGTTACGTCCTCTATGTTCTCTGTACTCTAGCTAGGGACCCAACCCTTCTAGGGGACCTCCTCCCGTACCGTTGGGTGAGGTCATAACAACAGACCTCGTAGGGTACCTGTCTCGTCGGACTGTCCGACGTCAGGTATCCCAGTGTTTCTCACTCTGTACTGACTTCGATGAATCGTATGTGTGTGTTACCTGCACATCACCATAGAATAACACCAACATCAAATGTAAAAGGATTATTGAGTATGACAAATAACAAGAGTAACAAACGTCGTCCTCCCATTCGATCTGAGTGAATAAATAAATAAATCTATCTATGCCTACCTACCCATCTATCTATCCGTATGTCTATTTATCTACTACCTATCTAGTCATCTGTCTCCTATCTATTATCTACTGTCTAACTATCCATCTATCTATTTTATATCTATCCATATATCTACCTCTTTGTATGTCTGCGTTATTTTTTGTACTGGAAACCTCAGTCTGAACCCAAACTTAGAATGGAGGTTATGGGATGAACTAGTGACACACCGGAATCTTTCCAATAAATTGACAAATTCAAAGTTAAAGGTGTAGAAATTTCACCCTTATTTCAATTACGATTGGAATTCTCCACCAACCTCCTCAGTTGACTTCATATATACACTGCGGAACTCCTGTCGTGTCTGATCTATCATACACGAGACTTTTAGGGTGTACCATCTTAAGAGGAGAGTACTCATGTGTCAAAGTTGCATGCGTTGGTCAACGTGTATATATACATATTAAAAAACTGACCTGTACCTTAGAAAGTCGGTTCGGTTTCCTAGAGATTGTCAAATTCGTCAGGATCTCAGATTACATAACTAGGTGGGTACCATGTCAGGGTCGTCACTCACGATACTACTAAAGGTGGGTCTAGTTCCGTGTATTCATATACGACAATTCTAGACCAAACTCACTTCTCAACATATTACGTCCGGATGAGCTTGCGTTACATTCTGCATAACAAATAGACTACTGAAGAGACGTCTTGAGTGGTTTGGGGTCTCACATGTTCCTTGTTTTACTGACTTAATATTAATTCGATACCTCATCTGTTCCACCTCTGTTGATATTGAGATTGTAGTAGAAATACGAGAGATAGGCTTTCTTCAGGAGACCTGTGAATGACGACCTTCCGCGTAGTCACACACACGTGAGAGCACAGACTGAGAAACGTTGAGGTACCTGACATCGGGTGGTCCGAGGAGACAGGTACCCTAAAAGGTCCTTTCTCGTGACCTCGTCCAACGGTAAAAGAAGAGGTCCCCTAGAAGGGCTCGGTCCCTAGTTTGGACGCAGAGGACACAGAGTGCGTCACCGTCCGTCTAGAAATGCCGACACGGTGGTCCCTTCTTCCATGGTATACACCTAAACGTGAGACCCGGGGACTTGACCACTGGACATTCCATAGTAAACCGAGTCGTACTGTCGAGAACGTTGACCCGAGTCTGAACAGAACCTGTGTGTGTAAGTTAGAAGGTGTCTCGTTCGGGGACGGAAGTTACACAAGATCCCCGAAGGTGTCGGTACAGATGAGAGTCATAGTTTCCTTCTACGGTGGAAACGGAGTGTCTCTACAGGGTAAACTCTTTTAAGGGGTTTAAGTTTTCTTGGTGACCTCTCCTTTCCTCTTGATTCTTGAAGGACAGTGTGAGTCTGTGAAACTACAGTAAGTTGAAGTGGAAGTTCATCCCTTTGGCAGTTTTATAAAGTGTACCGTGTCGACCACGTGTTCAGACGACCGAGGTTTGACATCGAAAATAAAGGGTCAGTCCTGACGTTCCTTTTATGAGTCCGACTGTCGACTGACCCCATCTTCATCCCGGAACGTAAGTTGAAATACAGACAGCCTGTTCTGATACAGAGAGAGGAAGGTAAGTAAGAGGTTCTTTTCCTCGTGACTCCATTTGACTGACAGTAGCATTTCCCACTGACCGAAGGTTTTCGTTTTTTGTGAGGGTATCCTTTCGCATTTGAATTGTCAATAGTTCCCCGTGTTTAGTAAAACAAAGACAGAGTATTTATTAATTATTTAGACCTCTTCCTCGATTAGAGGGTTTACTCTGGGGAGGTAGTATCAAATAAAAGTTCTACTGTAATTGTTTGTAGAGAATGTTAAAAAGAGGTGATAAAGAACCAGATGTTTAAAGTTGTTAATTTCTACTAAAAATTGAGATAAAAAATAATTTCCTCTCAACGAAAGGTTACAATACAATCAAAGACTAATATGGTTTCACTAAGTCAATGTGATTTATAGAGGTACGTACGATTCCGTGAAGGTAACATAGACTGAGACGTTGTGTTACCTGACATGGACGGGTCGAGGAAAGAGGCACCCTAAGAGGTCCGTTCTTGTAACCTTACCCAACGGTACGGGAGGAGGTCCCCTGGAAGGGAGGTCCCAACGGACCATCTTGGGAGGTGGGTCCCTAGCTTGGACACCACAGAGGACACAGAAGACGTAAACGTCCGTCCAAGAAACGACGGACCCTTCGGGTATATATGTATATATAATGTGATATACATAAGAAAAAGTATAAGAAAAGGTAATACCAAATGATGTCCTATGACTTATATCAAGGGACACGATATGTCATCCAGGAACAACAAATAGGTACGATATACATTCTCAAACGTAGACGATTAGAGTTTGAGGGTTAGGTAGGGAGGGAATAGTGGAGGGAGGAACCGTTGGTGTGTAAACGAGAGGTACATTTTTACGAAAATTCCATGTGGACTATTTCTCGGAAGTCCGTCATCGAGTATATGTCACTAATCTCCCCCCTTTTTTCTGTAAACGTTAATCCAGGTAAGCATGTTAGGTAAAGTGTCCTCACATTGAGACGGTACCCCACAAGGGTCGAGATTTGTCGGTTTGACCCTAAAAACTGAAGACGTACGGAAGGTCTTTACTACTACTTTTCTATTTTATTTAACATAAAATTACGACCCCTGAATACTTCGGTAGGGTCAGAACCGATGAGTGACGACGACGTTTTACGAAGGGTCCCTTTTAAACCAACATGGTTGACGTGTTTTCGAGAATACCCTTTGTACCTACTTTCGAGTGTCGACACTCCGTGTCATTTACTACGACTTCAAAACTATGGTCGTGTGATTGTACGGTAAGGGCTTACCTTTCTTTTCTTTCCTATTGCACGGAGTTGTAGGTCTGTCGATAAAGTAATTTGTCGACGTCAACCTCACAAAAATAATCTGTTACTCTACTTTAGTTTGTTTGTTTGTTTTTGGAGTAGTGAAACTTCCCTCCTGTTTTGTCCCTGTCGTTATGGTCACTCTAAGACGATAACTGTATATCGGAACGTGTTCAGTGACACACAACAGGACACCGAAGAATCATTTCAAGGACAGGGTGAGACCATACGTCTTATTACCGGAAGACTCGTGGGGATATCGTTAGGGACCCTGACACTCATTGAATGTACCTTTTCTCCTTACTTCCGACGTCTACCTTAAGTTCAATGATTAGTCTACTGGGACTCTACCCCTCTAACAGGACCTAATAGGGTTGCATTAGTAAAGTAGGGTTAAATTATGTATAAAACGGTCCTCGGTCGCACTCCTTGAGGCGGGTACCGTTTCCAGTACTCCTTCCTCCGAAGCCGTATGCGTTTCCACCCTAGCTCGGAGTCCTTTGGGGGACAAAGACTCGTAGATGGGGGGTTTGGTCTCAGATGGATGAAATGACAAAGTACGAGAGTGGATGTGGAGACTGAAATACCCCCGACAAGGGGTGACCAAGAGAGCCTCTTCCTCATTTGAACGTCGAGGTCAGTTATTTTTAAGGACCCACACTGTTCCCACAGAGTCCAGTTTGGAGAGACGACCGTCTGATCGAACACACTGTCCTAATAGGTGTGAGGACGGTGATACGTGTACTAACAAAGGATGGAGAGTTGGTATTTGTCGTGTCTCTCAAACCTCATAAAACTTTTAGAATTAATCGTATCCCGAAAAGAGTAACAACTCAGTTACTAACGGCGGTCCGGAGGTATAGGAATCCGTGGACCCTTATATAATTACATAAACCTTATATCTTTTCCTTTATATCATCAAAAAATACAATCGTTATGATCTGCAAAACTCAATTACTTAAAAGAGAAAACAATATCTAGTAACATGAAACAATATTTAGTGACACAGGAACGATACATTTTTACATTGAAATAGTGATAGAATTCTGATTTATCTAGAATTCCCCTTGTAACCACTTCCCAAAAGTAAACAACCCGACTACAAACGACGATTTAGAGGTATAAGGGACGGGAATATTACTTATATTGATCGTATATCCTCTTTATTCATAATTAGAAATTCTAATTAGTACAATTGGAATCCAATTTATTTAAGAAAAGAATCAACATTGGGTGATGTGGGAGTGGGATATCCTTACGTTGAAATAGACCATTGCAGTCTCCTACCGTGGACCAAATTCTTTTTTGTGGGAACCTTTTTTATTCAAAAGACCAATTGACTGACAATAGGCTTTCTTTCCCAGCATTTTACAGTCGTCCAGAGTACCGTCTTCTACTACATTTTGGGGATTCTGGAACAAAAATATGTAAATACACTTCGTGGACTAAGACTATTTCCAGTCCTGACGACTGGGGGTGCACTGAAACTTTAAAGGTAAACAGAGATACACATTGTTTTCCGTATATTCGTTTGGACTTTTATTTCTTTTACCTAGTCAAAGACCTTTCTGACTAAGGGGGTACAGCAACAAAGAACAAGGGGCAAAAAGACCGACTTAAGGGTAGACCTCGTACCCACGAGTGGTTCGGATGACTAAAACGGGACCATAAATTCAAGGTACGCTCTCCCTCGGGTTCCCCCCCGTGGGAGTCTATAAGTTCACCCACGGCCACCGGATGCATCCACCACGTTCGAAGAACAGAGTTTCGAAATAACCATAGGGTGTATTTGGTTCAATAAGTCAGAGAAAAAGAGGTGATTATAAAGGATGATGTGATAGACAAAGATTAGAGAGATATATAGACATTAATTTATTCAAAAAAGGATCCTGCGTCTAAGGTAGAGGGGAAGTTTAATGGGACCTAGGTGGCCCCGACCTGGGACCGTTATAAAGTTACATTTGTTAAGTAATAGGGTACATTAGTAAGTCCTCTCTCCCTTCTTCTCCTTAGGTCTCACTACGTTACCGTGGTCCTGATCTGTACGATACCGGTTGAAGTCTCCATCTTCTACTTCTTACCCTCGCTGAAGATACTCCGTCTTTCCCGTTCCTCTACCCGAGGGGAGGGTTCGGCAATCTTCCTTAAATTGGGACGGTTGTGGAACTAAAATTTAGTACTCTGGGAATAGTTCAAGATCCGATGTTTTGACATTCCATTAATAAACCAGACAAGATTCGGTACTTCAAGTATCATTGAACAACGTCATCTGTTCCTTTACTTGTGTAGACTCTTAGTGTGCTCAGAGATCTACTATCGTCTGTTGTGTAACTCCTCGTCTTTCGTAATTGTTCGAAATTATAACAATATTTGATTATAGGTAATCACCGACTGTGAATGTTCCGATATTTATTTATAGACAACTAAATATATTACTACCATTCAAATACAATCCTTTCTCTCGGAGAATACATTGATACTTGTCTATATTTGTTAAAACGTAAACAGTCCTCACCAGTCACTACCATGACGTCCGAGGGATGTGTACAGCTATGTCCTCCTCCACACCGGATTGGAGCTGGTACTTGTACTTCATTATAGGGACCCCAATAAATGATCTTTTAAAACACAAGAAAAAGGATCTACGATTTGACCACTTTCTATTAGGTGTCTACGACCACCGACAGAAAGTTGTGTACTCCTTTGATGTAATTTTTCTTCTGTTGTCCCCTGAAGGGACCACCGGGTCACCAATTCTGAGATGTGAAAGCTGTGTCCCCCGTACCCAAGATAGGGGACGAGTCTCTTAATTCTGGGGGGGGTGACACGTCGGTTTTATAAAAAGTTTTAAATTTTATTATTTTTTTCTTCTGTTGGCTCTTCTTTCGTCTTGTGTCTCTACTCCTCTCTTTCTCAGTCTTAGGATTTTTGTAAGGAACCCGTGGACCCAGATGGACAAGTACTGGGACAATCTCAGGAGGGAGAGAGAGTGGAGTCCGTGTGTGACAGTGGTCGTGGGGAAACCCCTCTCGTTCTATTCCTTTGGAAATTTCCAGAAGGACTTTTTCTCGAAGTTCTTCCTTCGTGACTTCTAAGGGTCTCCACGACCTCGTTCACCAGAGTCCCCTTAAGTAAGAACCTGAGGAGCTCAACACTGGTCGTCTTAATCAACCTCGTTCACCAGAGTCCCCTTAAGTAAGAACCTGAGGAGCTCAACACTGGTCTTCTTAATCAACCTCGTTCACCAGAGTCTCCTTAAGTGAGAACCTGAGGAACTCAACACTGGTCGTCTTAATCAGACCTTCTAGTTCCCGTTGAGGAGAGTCGGGGAAAGTTTCTACGACTGACGACGACGAACTCCAAACCACGTTATAGGTCAGAGACAAAAGGATGAACGAATACATAAATCAATTGTCCTGTCACATCACTTATTGTATTCTCGTACTTAAGTTGGGAGTCCCGATAACCATTGAAGTTGAAAATCACACAGTGAAAGGGGTGGGTATTTACCCTGGCTGGAGTTTTGGGATATATCGTCCTCCGCACCCGAATCGTGTGTCATTAGGGACCTACGTACGAAACCTCGAGGGTTTTAATGTCCCTCCCTTTTTCGTCCTTTGTCTGGTGATTTATACGTGTCAATATATAAAACTGAATTGTTTTACTAATTTAGTCTAGTAAGAATTTTGGTTTTTCGATTAAACCTTTAAATTAATAAAACTTCCTGTCTAGGGGACACCGAATGAATAAGGTACTACAACCTCACCCTCTTTTTCGATTATCGAAAGATTAATATAGTTAAAAGGTAAAATTTTTTGGACCAAGAGTAAATAATCAGACAGTTCCCTAATGGTTCGATGAACGAAATACGAGAATTAAGTGTTCCGTCCTTATTTAATCACGTTTATATAATCGAGGACAAGGGAATTTAAAGGGGAGATTCAACTTCGTTAATTCGAGTAAGGAAAAATACCTTCAACAATTGTATGGGTAAATAGTCTTTACCCTGAAATAATTCAAATCAGTCATCAAAAGTACTTTATTGGATTCCTTCTCACATGTCTAGAGGTGTGGACTGGAGTAGTCGTTTTCTTTACTGTTTTTTTCTCTTTGTTTTCGTTCTTTATTTCTCAAGTAGGTGTAACAACGTTTGTCGTCGCAAAGGAAACAAGACCGACTTATTAAGGTGAATACACATCTTAGACTTTTCTTTGGTTTGAGCGTCTTTGTCTTTTGTCTGACTACCAACGGTCTCCACCTCTTGACCTTCCACCCCCTTTGTCCGTTTCCCCGGGTTCTTATGTTTGATAATAAGACGTTGTATGTGTATATATTTTAGTGACGTAACATGGAGTATACTACTAACATATTGTAACTATCCACCTTAGACTTTCTTTACTATGTTTACTTGAAGAGATGTTTTGTCTTTATCTGGGTGTCTGTATCTTTTGCTTAAGTACTAATGGTTTCCCCTTTCGCCCCCCTCCCTATCTAATCCTAAACCCCTGACTGTCTGTGTGTGATGGTGCATATTTTATCTATTGGTTGTTCCCGACATATCGTGTCCCTTGAGATGAGTTATAAAACATTATGAGATATTCTCTTTTCTTAGATTTTTTCTTATATACGTCGACGATTCAGCGAAGTCAACACAGGCTGAGACACGTTGGGGTCTCTGCCGTCGGATGGTCCGAGAAGACAGGGACCCTAAGGGGTCCGTTCTTATGGTCTCACCCAACGGTAAAGGAAGAGGTTACGTACTCTCACTTTTAACTTTCACTTCAACGAGTCAGCACAGGCTGAAGCACTAGGGCACCTGACGTCGGGTGGTCCGAGAAGGTAGGTACCCTAAAAGGTTCGTTCTTATGACCTCACCCCACGGCAACGGAAGAGGTTATGTATATATATACATACATACATATATATATATTTACATACATATATTTGTATACATATATACATACACACACATATATATATACATACATACATACACATATATATATTTACATACACATATATACATACATATACATATATACATGGACGTGACGTCCGTCTGCGAAATGAGAGACTCGGTGATCCCTTCGCCCAATATATATATATATGTATGTACATACATACATATATATATATACATAACCTCTTCCGTTATCGTGGGGTGAGGTCATGAGAACAGACCTTTTAGGGTACCTACCTCCTAGGACCACCCGACGTCAGGTGTCCCAGCGTTTCTTAACCTGTACTGACTCGCTGAAGTGAATTTGAGAAGTGAGAGTACGTGACCTTTTCCTTTACCGTTGGGTGAGGTCACAAGAACGGATCTCTTGGGGTCCCTGTCTCCTCGGACCATCCGACGGTAGAGACCCCAGCGTGTCTCAACCTGTGTTGACTTCGTTGAATCGTCATATATATACATATTGACTTGGTAAAACGACTTTGATTGTTGTAACATTTGGTTGATTCTTCCAGACTAACCTTCTTAAAGGAACAAGACGAACGTTATGCATTGATTCTCCCCACCCATAACGGTTTGTTTTTACTATATTTATATTTACGTTTTATCTTTCTGAGTGTCTGAATCTCTTGTTTGAATACCAACGGTCCCCACTGTCAATTCAAACCCTACCTGTACATGTGTCACGATATAAATTTTACTTATTGGTTGTTCATGGATGACATATCGTGTCCCTTGAGACGAGTTACTATGCACCGTTGGACCTACCCTCTCCTCAAATCCCCTCTTACCTATGTGTATATGCATACCGAATCAGGGAAGTGACAGGGGGACTTCGATAGTGTTATAACAATTAACTGATATGGGGTTATGTTTTATTTTTCAAAAATTTGTCTTTCTGATTACATTTACCTCAGGTCCTTCGACTCGAATTTTATGGATGTGTGTTTGTATGTGTGTATGTGTAAATTACTTCTTACTTTTTCGATTTGGGTGTATTCCTGTTCTTTTATTTTAAGTACCTTTACCTACTGGATCCTATAGTAACTGATTGGACCCCTTCTCTACTCTGTGACAAAACTTTACGAGACACATCTTTGGTAACTTAAACTAACGAGTCTCAGTGAAGACTAGAATCAATGAGGGAAGAGGACCTTACAAGACGAAGACTTTAGAGATTTAGACTGAGGGAGAATAGTAAGTTTAAAGACGATCATCCGGTCGTATGAGTTCTTCGAAAGAGACCGGTGGGAGGAGTATCGTCCTTGTGGGTGGGTTCATAAAGAGTCACCTTAATGGGTTAAAGTAAACGGATTATTTTAATATGGATCGAACCTGATAGAGTCTATATGTAAGTCAATGTTCGAATAACAGAAAGAAAAGACGATCTTTTATCGAGGACCTTTAGTCTTCGGGATAGAGGAAGGTAGATACGACGTAAGGATCACAGATCTTCTCAGACCTCGTTAGTTCTTTATGCACAATTTAGCCACTTCCTTGGATCAATGTGAGATCTACTCATCTGACACCGGGTCTTTACCATTCATAGAACTACCTCCCCGAAGGGACCACCAGGTCACAAATTCTAAAGTAGAAGGTTGTGTCTCTCACGTGCAAGGTGGGGACAACCCCCTCGGTTCTAAGGTGTACGGACCTCCGTTTTTTTTTTTTTTTGGGTTTTGTGTTTTGTCTTTGTTATAACATTGTTTAAGTTGTCTCTGAAATTTTTACCAGGGGTAGGTTTTTTTCTTTTTAGTTTCATAGAACTGGTCCCAGCGTATCTAGTGATCTTCGTTCGACCCTATTTTTCCATACTGGGAACTGGAAATTTCACGAACCCAACCACTTGAGAACCCCCTTCTTAGGAACGTAAACCTAGGAAAGAGACACTATTGAAGTTACGACTATTACACCTTTGTGTCTCTCTACAGTTTTTGCGTAAAAAAAAAGTGTGGTAGCTCAGAACGGTGGGCCCTTCTTTGATTGTAACTCCTAAAAGACTTAGCGATTGTAAAGTGAAGGTACTCTCCAAACCCCCTGAAAAGAAGAGGGTGGTTGTTGTAATCGGTAAATCCTTTGCTAAATTTTGTTTTCCCGTAAAATCTTATAACGGTTATTGTCAATCGTTTAGAGTAATTACTCTATGAGACTACACCTTTAGTGGTGTTAAGAAAAAGCGACTTTTATGACATTAATTCGGCAACACACACACACAATAAATCGTTTACTTATTAATGTGATACGGGAACTCCGAAGGACGATGAAACTTCGTAGCCCGATTATGGGAACGGTAGAACAGCCCTTGAGTTAAATTACTCGTTATATAAGGCTCGGTCCGTGTCCCGTTAACTGACGAAATATGTTCTTCTATAATCTCGTTGTCGTTTTAATGGGTCATACGACGTCCGGTATTTTGTACTTCCTACCGTCTATGTATGAAACGCAAATTAAGGCTTTTTGTCTGACACCAATTAAGACGTCACCAGTGACTCGTGGAACATACACCGTCGGAGACACGATCTACCGTTCTTATGTTCCTGTTATATCCTACGACCCTCCAAACAGTAGCAAATTCCCGTAAATTTTTTTTCAGTACTGTAGTTACACTTTGTTACTATTGTAATAGCACGCACACACGATTCAGCGAAGACAACACAGGTTGAGACACGTTGGGATACTCGACATCGGGCGGTCCGAGGAGCCGGGTACCCTAAAGGGTCCGTTCTTATGACCTCACCCAACGGTACGGGAGGAGGTCCCCTAGAAGAGCTGGGTCCCTAGATTACAGAAGACAGAGGACATAAACTGTCCTCTCAAGAAATAGTGATCGTGGTGGACCCTTCGTGTAATAGGGGAGATGGTGGAGATTGAAGACGAGAAGGGATTTAGGTTCTCGATTTCAGTACCAAGTACTGAAATAGGTCCTCTGTAAACTGTACTACTTAGGTTCTTTTGAACTTAGCCTGGGAGGTAGTGGAAACGTCGACAGGTTTCAGGTGGGGTAAAGAAGGAGTCGGATCTACAGGGTCTCCAGTCTTCCTCAAGTTGACCAAAGTACAATTACGGAAAGTGGTGAACGCAATCGTGTGACAAAATTTATTGACCATTACAATTCAAGAAGACACCGTCTAGATCTAACCTAAAATACTTCAGTACGAGGTCTGGAAAGAACCATTTATTGAACGTCCACTCGTCGTTCATCGAGTTGGGGTTACCTTTCCCAAGGAAGTTTAAGATGTGGTTACATTTACAAATGATTATCGGAACCGGGGTTTCTTCGAGATCTTAGTAGATTGTTAACGACAAGGGGGTAACTGAGGACAAATGTTCGACTCTTTTCATCTTCACCTCTGTACCGAGACTGGTCTTACTCCGACTTACACGACCTCCTCCCTGGTACACAAACTAAGTCATTCTTTTTCGTTATCCAAAAGTCGGAACGTCTAACTGAGAACCGGTCACTCTGTGACCTTATTGTACTACTGTTCATCTTTCGATGCTCAAACGAGAGGACACTGGAGGTCTCACTACACCCGGTTCCTATCCCTCTTACCAAATGGACTACGTCTTCCTCCAAGGTTAGATGGACTTGAAGTGCCAGTGGCTACGGATCTTGGGTTCGAGAATACGTGGGAGGAGAAGGTTCACTGTGATGTAGTGTTCCAGTACAACCTTCCCTCTTTAATCCGCTCCCCGGGGTCCTCCCAATCAATCAGAGTCCATTCGTGTTTTACCCGAAGGGATCATCGAGTCGACCATTTCTTAGACGGACATTACGTCCTCTGGAACTAAGTTAAGGACCCAGTTCTTCTAGACGACCTCTTCTCTATCCGATGGGTGTGGTCATAAGAACCCGAAAGGACACCGAGTCGACCATTTCTTAGTTGGGCGTTACACCCTGTGGACCCAAGTTAGGGACCCAACCCTTCTAGGGGACCTCTTCCCTTTCCGATGGGTGAGGTCCTAAGACCGGACCTCTTAAGGTACCTGACATATCAGGTACCCCAGCGTTTCTCAGCCTGTGCTGACTCTTGTTCTATTGTCTCCACAAGCCCTCCTCCTACACATTGTCTGTTTTTTACTTAAAAAGTCTTCTAGTTAGACTTAACGAGTATTTTCGTCCTAGCATTCTTCGGAACCCGGGACAGTGAGTCATAGGTAGGTAAAGACTTCACACAAGGTCCCTAAACCCCGACTACCTCACTTTATAAATTGGTGCTCTACCGTCGTCGTGTGTTACCCAAATAAACCCACGCTGGACCGGCTCTAACGTCGAGCCCTGGAAGGGCGGCTCCATCCCCCGGGTGGTCAGTCTTCCTCTCCTTCCGACTGTCCCTCCCCTTAGCCCCTCCTGGAGTGTAAAGATCCGCGACAGAGAGTCGTGGACCGTCCTTAGTGACTCAGTCTCCCGACGATTCCCGTCGTCACCGACTCCCAGAATAGATACCGACCGTCCACAACTGACGGTAAAGTACTCAATCCGTTTCGATGCGTCGGAAATTTACCGATTTTTAGACAAATAAACTATTCTTTAAGACCTCTCCCACACCTCTTTTCCCTTGGGAGGATGTCACTTGTCCTACATCCAAGGAGTCTTTTGACTTTTGTCTTGAGGATATACTAGGTCGTTAAGGTGAGGACCCGTATATAGGTCTGTTTTGACATTAAGTTTTTCTATGTCCGTGGGGATACGAGTGTCGCTGCGATGAGTGTTATCGGTTCTGTATCTTTGTTTGATTTACAGACAGCTGACTACTTACCTCTTTCTACCCCATGGATATGTGTTACCTTTTGATGGGTCGGTATTTGTTCTTTCTCTGTTACAGAAAGTATCGTTGTACCTACGTTGGCGTCTAATAGTATGAGTCACTTCAGGCAGTCTTTCTCTTCTGCATATGGTATACTGTAGTCAATATGCACCCGAGATTTTATTCTGTGTCCACTTGGATAGATACTTTGTCTTTGTATCTCTTATCTGACGACGAACGGTTCTCCCACCTCCACCCTCTCCCTATCTAGCCCTCAATCCCTCATCGCGTACGTTTGACCTCGTATATGTTGTCCGTTTGTTGTTCCAGGATGACGTCTTGTGACCCCTGATACAAGTTGTAGGACACTTTTTGTTATGATCTTTCCTCATACTTTTTCTTACATATATAATGAAACGACATGTCATTATTAATTGTGTTGTGACATTAAGTTGATATGAGGTTATTTTTTTATTTTTATTTTAAAATTTAGAACAAACCCAATATAGATTGACATATTGACATGTCGTCGTTAAATTTTTGTAACACTTAGTTGATAGGAAGCTAATTTTTTATTTTTAATTTAAAATTTATTAGACAAATGAACCCAATATAAAGTTTGTTGACGTACATATCTTCAAACTAAACCCACGGTTATCCGAAAAATGGATTACTCAAATCTACACTTCCCTCGTTGTCTTCCGGATATATGTCCCTGGTAAAACCAAGTACATACATCGTTTAGAGGATTCGGTTTACAGATGCTTAGAAGTAACAGAATAGACAGGATGGACTACACTTTCATCGTACTCTTGACTTTAATTTTGTCGGTTTTAAAGTCCAGTTAATGTCGGTTTTGTTGTCCAGGATAACATATCATGTCCCTTAATATGAGTTATTGGGTACCATTTTGTAGTACCTTTTCTTATAAATTTTTTCTTACAGGTATATATATATATATTGACTATATATACTTATTATCTCTAACCGTGTTGTAACATTTAGTTGATACAAAGTTTTTTATTTTAATTTTGTCGGTCTTATTTTTCTATCGTCCCTAACAAGAGACCCACGTCACCGGAAACACTTAACTAAACCCAACGGTCGTTGTCACCCTTACCGGAGTGATAGAGACGGGTCGAGGATCACGATGTTCCTCCCCTCCGTTTTGGTTTAATTAGGTGTCCAACTGGCGGGGGGCGGGGGTCGGACACGGGTCTTACCGGAAAGTGTGGTGTCATATTCCGAATCAAGGAGTGTCCTTCCCTCAATTGTCAGTTTATTGATATACAGATTTTAAAAGACGGAGATTCTCTTTAAAGACTTCGGTCCTACCATCTTACAAGTAGATATTGTTTCGATCTACAACATATTTTCCTACAAACACGTATAAATTCATACCAATTTCATTAAGTATTAAAAAAATTTTTCATTTTTTAAAGATAAATCCTCTTTTGTGAAACAAAGATTCCGATCGTACCAACTCAAGTTGATACCCAACTCAAGTTGGTCCGACTTGGGTATCGTACCAACTTTCCTCGATAGTGAAAAAAAAGATAAACGAAGGTGAAGACGAAACAAAGAATTGTTACTACCAAAACGTAAGGAAGGGACCAACAAATCCTCGACATGGATAAACTCTGAACTTGGAACTGAATAGAGGATAGAGATGTTTTGGGACAATTCAAAGATAATCTGATAACTGGGGGTAACCTTTCAGTATGTATAATTGAAGACAATCGTTCATAGTGGAAGAGTTAAAAATTTTTGTACAGTTTAAGAATCTTTCAGAACCTTTCCATCATCTTACCTAAACGTAGAAAATACTCTTAAATTGGGAATTCACACGTAATCCACTTTTTTACGATCATAAATTTTAAGAAAACTTATAGGGAATTTGGTCTGTATGTCGTGGATTATACATCGTAAATGATCATTTCTTGGTAACTAAAAAAAAAAAAGTCTTGACACATACGTACGATTCAACTCAGTCAACACAGACTGAGAAACGTTGGGATATCTGATACGACGACGACGACGACGACGATTCAACGAAGTCAGGACAGGCTGAGACACGTTGGGGTATCTGTCGTCGGGTGGTCCGAGGAGGCAGGGACCCTAAGAGGTCGGTTCTTATAACCTCACCCAACGGTAAAGGAAGAGGCTGCGTACGTACGTACGATTCAGCGAAGTCAGCCCAGGTTGAGACACGCTGGGGTATCTGTCGTCGGGTGGTCTGAGGAGACAGGTGTCCCGAGAAGTCCTCTCTTGTGACCTCATCCGGCGGTAAAAGAAGAGGTTACGTACTTTCATTTTTCACTTTCACTTCTTCGAGTCGGCACAGGCTGAGAATCGTTGCGGTACCTGACGTCGGGTGGTCCGAAGAGACAGGTACCCTAAAAGGTCCGTTCTATCGGGGGGTTCAAGGAGACAGGTCCCCTAAGAGGTTCGTTCTTATGACCTCGCCCAACGATACGGGAGGAGGTTCCCTAGAAGGACTGGGTCCCTACCTTGGACACAGAGAATATAGAGGACGTAATCGTCCACCCAAGAAGTGGTGATCGCGGTGGACCCTTCAGAAAAAATCTTGATCGAAATTCAGTGATCGAATAAACATCTGGGTGTCTGTGGTCATAGTGTGTGCACCTCTCTAAGCTCCCGGTATTTTAACGACCTGTTTGATTTTGATTCGTCCCCTTCCTGTCTCAGTGAAGAGATGGGATATGAGTAAGATGTCGTCTGTGGAGAGTTCGCGTACCACCACTCTTAGCAGACGTATCATGGATGGAATAATAAAGTCAGAGAGAAAAGTATTCACGAGATTTAATTTGCACACTGACAATTGACACACATGTTATCCTCGGGAGACATATTCATTAGACGGACTCTCATCGTTTCGGGCAGTGCTGTCTTGACCTGTGAGACAGGAGGTCCCACCCTTACAGGAGGTCTCCTTTACGGGGTCCACCGTCTTCTTCGTCCCGGCCAGGGACCACTCTAGTAAAGATTATAAGGGTCTCTAGACCTCCAGTCGCACCTCGACCTTGGTACGGTATCCGTGGGTACAGAGATACAGACCGTCCACCCTCTTTCCTATTTCCCACTTGTCTCTTACGTCTTCTCTTATTTTGGTCGTGTGTGACTCACGGAAGTAACACGGTCTGTGACTAAAGAGACCTAATTGAGAGAACTAGAAGTGGTCTTTAGACACGCAAACAGTCGTACTCACAAGAGCTAAACCTAAGGATACACCCTCTCAGTGGTCGCTGCAATATAGTTCGGACAAGAGTCGTGTCCCGAGCGTGACGGACCTTAGGTATGTTTGAGGAGTGTGCTGGAGGACTCAGAGGAGACAAAATCACTAGACACAGTGGAGACCCCGACAAACTCCAAAAGGGACAAAAAAAAAAAAAAAAAATTACAAATAAATAAATAAAAACCGGTTTGTTGTAGGACTGGTCCCTATCTTGAGATGCAACCTTCACACCTCAGAATCGGTGACCTGGTGGTTCCTTCAGCGTAAGAAGTACAATTTGTGTCAACGTAGACGTAGATCGACGAGGACTTTTAATGTGGACGGGATCATTCACTGACTAATTAGAGGACTTTCATCGAGATAGAAGGTCCGGACGAGATGGGTCTTCGAGGAGAGGACCTCTGATAGAGACACACACACACACACACACACACACACACACACACACACACAATCAGTGATTCAACACAGGTTGAGAAACACTGGGGTACTTGACATCGGGTGGTCCGAGGAGACAGGTACCCTAAAGGGTCCGTTCTTATGACCTCACCTAACGGTAAGGGAAGGGGTCCCCCAGAAAGGATGGGTCCCTAGTTTATGTCCAGAGGACGTGACGTCCTCTTCGGGTAGGTAGAGGTGTGGTCGGTGATAGTTGTGAGAGAGTAACGTGTTTTTCGTTGCACAGAGTTTAATTAGTCGTTACACTAGGATCGGTGACGAGTTAACGAAGTTTTCAAAAAAGACCTAATTATGTACCTGCATACGTTCATCTTGGGGAACTTTTACCAAAACCTAAAGATTCCTCCTGTAGGAGGAGGGACCCTCTTATACGGAAACTAGAGTTACCATTGAACTCAACCCTAATATTATTTTCACCCATCCTAGAACTTTTTTTTTTAGATCCTAAAGTCACCACCAGATGACCAATAATAGGTGGAAGTGTTTTACACATCCCCTGCACCCAAGGTAGGGAACCGGCCCTTTTAAGGTGTACATTTCCTCGTTGAGTGGAGTACGCGGTGTTGATGACTCGGGTGCGAAATCTCGGGTGCTCCGCGTTGATGACTTCGATCTCGGGAACGAGGCGTTGGTCTATTTAGTAGTGTTACTCCCGTCGGGGACGAGCGACGTCACTCTTTTTTCGGGCATGCGTCGTTGTTTCTGTGGCGTGTCGTTTTTAATTTGTTCTTTTGAAATGAATCCCAAGACGACAAGAAGATCTGGTATTTCTTCGTGTTTGAGAAGAAGGACCCCACCTGGCGACTCGAAAAGTGAGTCAGAGATATGGGTGACAGTTCCAGTTCCGTCCGAGACACACTACCAAGACCGGTGTATTCTTCCACAAAGAAAGGGGACTCTCAACGAAGGGTTACTGTGTCTGTAGTTAGTAAGTCCTGTGTGTCGGGACATACACGGTCGACCACAGAGCCCAAGAGGTGTCCTGTTCAGGGGACCCACCGGACGCGGAGGAAGCCAGGGTACAATGGACAGTCTTGTGAGGGCTCAGAACGAACGACAGAGAGTAGAGAAGGCGAGACCGTTGTGACGAGAAGTGATGTACCAAATGTAGTAAGTGAAAAGAAGTGTTATTCTCAGGGATCTTTATAAAGTTTATTTCTCCAAAAAAAAAAGAAAAATGTTGTCTTAGGTGGTTCAGAAAAGAATATTGTAGAAAAAATTGATCATCTAAAATAAAAAATTCTATTTAAAGTCCAAATGTCTATTTTTTGTTCTCGTCCTTTAAGAGTAGGTACTGGTCGGAGTGGTGTGACTTTTTTAAGAAATCCCGTAGATGACATGACAACTTTGATATGACGTGGGTCCCAACTGTCTTACGTCTCTCACGGTAAAAGTACGACACGAGAGAACCCTTATTTAAGTATCGGTGGGTCAAACGTTGGGTTATGTAAGTAAGACACTCGTCTGTACTGTAGAGTGAACTATCGTAGTAGGTTGTTATTGGTTGTTTTTCTCCGTTAATAAATAAGTGTAGAGGTTCACCTAAAATGTCCCTATAATCAGTTTATTTTATATTAAGTTTTCCCTTTTCTTTCGTGAAGAATATCATGTCCACCCTGAAAGGACCACCGAGTCTACCATTTCGTAGACGGACGTTACACCCTCTGGGTCCAAACTAGGGACCCAGCCCTTCTAGGGGACCTCTTCCTTTACCGTTGGGTCAGGTCATAAGAACGGACCTTTTAAGGTACCTGCCTCCTCGGACCGTCCGATGTCAGGTACCCCAGCGTTTCTCGACCTGTGCTAACTCACTGAAGTGAGTGAAGTGTCACCCGTCCTTACGTCTTTACAGTTATTGTTGTCATAACGGGTCCGTTGTTTAATCCTTTATTGATGTGACTCAATAAAAGTTTCCATTAAAAGTATAACACTCTTTCTCAAAAGAAGATATTAATTTTACTCAACGTACTTCTGTTCCAGGGGAGAACTACTTTACCGACACATAAGCACTACAGACCTCCGAGACGTCGGTAGAACTCTAGTACCCCCTCAGTCGGATGACTGTACCAACTTACTTTTTCACGTCTTTCGGTGACCTACCGTACTGAACCGACGTCTTAATTGGTTGGTTCCTTGACGAGTGGAGACCTGAATAATATTCTCTATTGTTAGAGGAGAAAAAAGTCGGTGATAATTGGTTCATAAGATAGAAAACGTTGACTTTCGTTCGATGTCTTCATTTCCGAGAAAGGGGACATAGAAAGTGAGTTCAAAACTTTGACAAGTTGTCGTCTCTAAGGGGTTTCACTGTGTCAAATTTACTCCACCGTCAACAGGTCAGAGAAAGTCATCGACATTACCTACAACTTGACTTATATCTAGAGTTTTATCCTCCGTAATCTGACGAATCAGTGAAAGAGGGAAATTTTATTTTGAACTTTTCCTCCGTCTTCTGTTGGGACCTACTACAGACGAAACCAGAAGGTTCTTACATCGTAGAGACAAATATAGGTGACCTTTTCCGTTCGAGATGGGTAGTACGTTAAGGAGTAAGTAAGTAAGTCAATCACTCAGTAAATGTGTTTTATCAAATAATTCGTAATGAAACAAAGGTTGTGACCCTTAAATTTTCACGAATGTCGGATCTCTTTGTCTATTCTCTAACATTGTTTTATATACCACTATTCGTGATTTGGGGTGTGACTTACTGGACACTTAACTGTCACTAAAATTTCGTCCAGATCGGGTTTAGGGTACCTACCTCCTCGGACCATTCGACGTCAGGTACTCCAGCGATTCTCAGTCTGACTCGTTGAAGTGAAAGTGAAAAGTGAAAGTACGTAACCTCCTCCTTTACCGTTGGGTGAGGTCACAAGAACGGACCTCTTAGGGTCCCTGTCCCCTCGGACCATCCGACGGTAGATACCCCAGCGTGTCTCAGCCTGTGCTGACTTCGCTGAATCGTCGTCGTCGTCGTCGTCGGGTAACCTGACTAGTGAACTCGTCGGGGATCTTTACGAAAGTCACTTACCCTTTCTGTTCTCCTAAGACATTAGTCGAAAACGTTGTCCCTGGTGTTGAGTAAAACCGACAACCTACGAAACTACACTTCGATAGTAGTTAGTGTAAAAAAAGGTGAACGAAGGTCCACTCGAGGAAGTTGAGGTTCTTACTGAAAGTTCTGTCTCTTCTCTACAGGTGGTCTTTGAGTTTCAAATGGACCTAACGATAAAACTTCAGTACTCCATAAAAGTCAGAATCCTTCTCGGTCCTCCATAGGTCTACAAGTTCTTCGTTCTACTTTTCACATTCGTGTTCCCCGGTTACTGAGGTATCGACGGCACTGGGGTTGAAACGTACAGTTTAACATGTGGAACGAAAGTAGAGAGATTGGTAAGGATTACAAACGCACAGTCAGGAGTTGAAACACGGCGTTTTGTGTCACTATTGTTGTTATCACTATGTAAATTTTTTTATGACCGGTTTCTTATGTTGGGAGTGGGCGGACGGTACTTCGGTAAGTCTTCGACATTCTGACCCCGAAGGTGTCACCAAGTCGTCAATTGTAAGACGTGAAGGTGATACTCCCCACACCCAAACTAGGGACTAGTCCCTTGATTCTAGGGTGGAAGACGTGTCACACTGGATTTTCATTTCTTCTTCTTCGTCTCCTTCGACACCCACTGACTGTCTAGTCTATCTAGGTTGTCCATCTTTTTAGTCATTCCAATATCAACTGGACTTGTAGTGCTAACTGAACTTGATTGACCGATCATGAAGTAGGTCGTTACCGTCGTATGTGTGTGAGAAGTTCGAGTGTATTTATGAGTGGTTTTATTTTGTATAAGAGTCGGTATTTTGTGTCGAATTGATTAGTTTATTATCTTTAGTATATTTCATAGGAGAGTGTTAATTGTTCCTTAGTTAAAATTTTACTTCTTTAAAATTTTAAATTTAAGAAATTTTCCATATGTCTAACCTTTCTTTCTTTAGTTTGAGAGAAATGAATGTTTACTGTATTAATAGGTATATCTTTTACGGTATATTAGATGTCCCTTAAGAGACTTCCTTATTGGTTCACGTCGATTCAACGTCCTATCTCCCAGTTCTATATTTTAAGTTAATAAAAGAATATACAGTCGTCACTTTTTAACCTTAAACTTGATTTATTTTGTCGTCTCTACATTTAATCGTATCAGTTGTGTCCTCGTTAATGTCATATGAAAAAATATGTTAGACTATCATGGTTCTTGTAAGAAACCTTATGGTCTTGGTATGACTTTTCCGTGGATCATTAGCGAAAACAAGTAAAGTTTTGGAAACTATTTAAAAGAAAAGGAATAGTAGTATTGAATAAAGGTCACTAATAAAACCTAATTTTTTCATATCATAGTTTTTGTTTCTTCTTCGACATCCTGACTCGACGTGACTGTTTGATAATTATTCATCTCGTGTAATGGATAATGTGACTCCTCGTAGAAAGATGTGTTCGAGTTACTAAGTAACAAAACAGTAGTCCAGAACATCTGTAGACGGTGGGGGAGTTCCCGAGGGCGACAAGACACACAGACCCGACGGTGGTGTGTCCACCTTCAAGAGAATTTATGTCGAACAAAGACAGAGGGTCCTAAAAGGTAACCAGAAAGAAACAAAGACGTGAGAGAAGTCATACGAGTACCCTTTTACATAGGTTTGTAGGGAAACCAAGATTTGTCTACCACTTGATACTCAATTCTCGACGGGACCCCTGTCTGTTAGAATACAAAGGGGAAAAGGAGACCTCAATGCCCGTCCGACTGGTTTTTACCAAAACAGAAACTTTTGTAGTAAAACAAATGATTGTAGGACTTCATCCTCGAGATCGTAAAACGATGTACACAATTAAAAGACGAATTGACGACACAATTCTTGGTTTAGTGAAAGACGAAGTCTTTTTACTACCACTACTCTGTCTATACAGACCGTCCGTACCTACCCTAGACACCCCAACCAAGAAGGGGACTGCTACCTCTACCCAGGGGTTCTTTACCCTTCGACACTCTCCGGTGTCCCCGGGACGTTTGGGTCCTCTACCGGGTCAGGCTGCCTGGTTTCTCCCTCCACCCGACACGACTGGCGTAATACTCTAGCTTGGTCTATGGACGTCCCGATGACCGTGACGAAAGGAGAGGACTATTTACTCTGTTTGTAGTCCCCAACCGAGGAAGACCCTTTGAAGAACGGAATTTATACCGACACTACGCACCTTAAGGTCGTTCGTAAGACACTGGTACTCCCTTTCAGTCTCGGGTCGTCCATCTAACGTTCGGATCATAAAACCTTGTGACTGTGGTCTTCAACGGGTCTAGGTCTGTAGAACGATTCTCTCGTTTTAGTTTGTACTAGAGTTCATCCAGTTCGGTGACCTCAAAAGAGATGAACGTCACTTTCGTAAAGCTTATCTGTAGTCGTCGCACATGACCCAAATTCTAATAGAGTTGTGAGACTCTAAAATAGTAGATTTTAATTTTTCTTATAGTCTATAGAGAAAATAGGTCATCGTGACTTTGACTAAGCTTCCGTTAGGGGTTAGACCTTTGAACCTCTTCCTCCTCCTTCTCTTCTAATTTTGTGTGTCAGTGTCACCTCCACGAAACTAAATCTACAACCACTGTCATAGATTTTCGGTCAGATAGTGTAAGAGGAGAAGGTAGTGTCATGATACTTTACATTAGAAAGTTGTAATGATTTTTTTTTATCAAGTCAGTTCCGTTCCTTTAAGATGATTACTACATCAAACCTCACACTAGATTTGAAGAATTTTTCTCCTCCGTCGGTGATAACCGAGGAAGGAGTACACTGTGATTAATACGTTGATTAAATCCTTGATTAACTAATATATTGATTTACTGTGGGTGTAAAAACTTAGGACTAGAAAACTAAAGGAGTACAGTCAGGTGAAAAATATCTTATTTTTTTTCGTTTCTTGTTACAAAGGATAAAAACTGACCGATATTAATTGAGGGTTTTATAGACAGGAAGTCAGTGTATGTCGTGAAAAATGTCAGTAACCCCCGTACTGACTATTTCATGTGTAACCGTGATGTAAGATGCTTGAGAATTATTCCGTTCCGAGGTAAGTTTCAAGTAAGGAGTCGGACACTCACTGTCCAACATAAAAATTGGTTCGAGTTGGTGACACTAGTCTCTAAACTCTAACTCAAAGAATGTCTTTTGTTCTTACTCGACCCAAAAAGAACACGTGTAATATGTGTACACGATGACGACGACGATTCAGTGAAGTCAGCACAGGCTGAGACACGCTGGGGTGTCCACCATTGGATGATCCGAGGGGGTAGGGACCCTAAGAGGTCCGTTCTTGTGACCTCACCCAACGGTAAAGGAAGAGGTTACGTACTTTCACTTTTCACTTTCACTTCAGCGAGTCAGCACGGGCTGAGAATCGCTTGGGTACCTGACGTCGGATGGTCCGAGGAGGTAGGTACCCTAAAAGGTCCGTTCTCATGACCTCACCCCACGGTAACGACGTACATTCGACAGGAAAAAGATACCTAGACTCGAGTTTGTAATATCAGGTAACACGAGATTGACGTTATTTTAAAGACTGTGTTATAGGTAATATACACTTTAAATGTATGTTTACCGCATGTTGACGACAATGGGGAACCAGACACCTAGAGTACCAGTCGTTTAGAAGAATCCCCAAAATAATTGTAAGAGTCACTATCTTTACGACATAGACTAAGATACTTAAAATCGGGACGTTAGATCGGAACGACGTTTTATCTTAGACTGAGAAGTACCCAAAAAAAGGGGAGTGTTGTCCTTTAACGGTTTTAATTCAATGACTTAAATACGATATTCTTCGTAACCTTTATAGGTGGGTCATAACTAAAAGTAGTTCGGTGTTTTACATGAAAAGGGAAAGTAGAACCATGGAATGATCGATCCTTCCATCGTTTTCCCACGTTCAATTGGTTACTTTTGTAGTTTTATGACCGGTTGTCGACATTCAGATCCGGTCTTTTTTTCCCTATCCTCCACCCACCTCTATGAAGAGACCATCAGGTCACCAATTCTTAGGTGGACGGTTACATCCCCTGTATCCAAACTAGGGACCAGACCTTTCTAGGGTGTACGGTGTCTCGTTCATTCGGGTACGTGGTGTTGATGTCTCGGGCACTCGGGATCTCGGGTACGAGACGTTGTTGTCTTCCGTGGTGTTACTCTTCGGCGTTTGGTGTTGATCTCTCGCCGGGGATGGAAGACGTTGATCTCTTTCGGGTGTACGTCGTTACTACTGGGTCACATCGGTCTTTGTTTATTTTTATTTATCTATTGAAAAAAATTTCCCTATCTCCTCCCTTTTCACCCTTCCTGAGATGTCATCTCCGACTTAATTCTTCGGGACCTACTTTTCGGGTCTTTGAAGGAAGTCCTCTATTAGAAGGGAGGACAGAGGGTTGAAGTCCTACTTGGGACCGTTAGAGTGTCTGGGTGTCTTGACTACTTACTGTCCGTGACGGTTCAGGGGCGGTGGAAATTCTGGTCGACGGAAGATAAAGGTCTATCCTTTTTGTCGGAAGGACTTCCACTCGACTTGACTCCACGTGTGGCATGTTCGGGTCAAGTTTATGACGAATTAAAGGAACACGGAGTCACCTTAAGTTCAAAGTTTTCAATAAAGTCTAAAAAAACTCTTTAATTTTTTAAAATAATTGAGTTAAATTTTTCCTCGTTAGTTGGGTACGCACGCACGCACGCACGCACGCACGCACGTACACACACACACACACACAATCAACGAGTCAGAACACGTTGAGAAACGTTGGGGTACCTGACATCGGGTGGTCCGAGGGGACAGGAACCCTAAGAGATTCGTTCTTATGACCTCACCCAACGGTAAGGAAAGAGGTCCCCTAGAAGACCTTGGTCCCTGATTTGGACCCAGAGGGAGTAACGTCCGTCTAAGAAATGAGAGACTCAGTGATCCTTTCGGGTTATTTAGGAACACAATTATATTAATTTTTACTGATGAAAAGTTTTGTTTATTCCACTATTCTCACCATATCAAAACGTAAAAACGGTTAGAGTGTAGACCGAATTGTCTTCTATCGACCTAAGAGTATAGTCAAAGACGTAAGTCAGACAACGTCATAGTATGTTGAAGACCTTTTAAGGCGTCACGTGTGTCCTTTCTCGTTTTCACTTTTTCGCTTATTGTAAAAACGACGACGATGACGGTTACTACTACTTTCTTAGCATACCTGAGGTTCTCAGGGACTTCGAGGATAACTCTTGGTGATTAGTAAATAAATAAACAAAAATAACTATATGTCATAATATATCCAAGTCAAGTCAAGTCAAGTCAGAGAACCACACAGGATGAGTAACACCAGGGTACCTGACATCGTGCGGTCCGAAGGGACAGGTAGTGGTTGAGGGTTTCGAACGAGTTTGAGTACAGGCAACTCAACCACTACGGTAGGTTGGTAGAGTAGGAGACAACAGGGGAAGAGGAGGAAGAAAGTTAGAAAGGGTCGTAGTCCCAGAAAAGGTTACTCAGTCAAGAAGCGTAGTCCACCGGTTTCATAACCTCGAAGTCGTAGTCAGGAAGGTTACTTATAAGTCCTGACTAAAGGAAATCCTAACTGGTCAAACTAGAGGAAGGGCAGGTTCCCTGAGAGTTCTCAGAAGAGGTTGTGGTGTCAAGTTTTCGTAGTTAAGAAACCACAAGTCGAAAGAAATGTCAGGTTGAGAGTGTAGGTATGTGTTGATGACCTTTTTGGTGAGTGTTAAAATTTCCAATAAGAGGTAAATATCAATAATATTTTATAACCGATATAAGGGGTATAATACGTTATATAGGATCCTCAAATAAAATGTATGTCATAAAACATCCAGAAGTAGGGGATGGGGTTAGAACGAGGGGACAAGGGAGAGAGGTGACCTTTGGTGATCAAACCTCTTGGTGACGGAATCTAATTGTGGTAAGGTAACTAGTCGTCGTAGGAGACCCATATTTTCCGGTCAACAGTCACCAGAGTACGGGTACTACACCCTTTCGGAAAGGATCCTCCGAGACGAATCAAGTCCAAGTGAATTGTGAAAGACGGAACATACAAAGTAAGTTAGGACACCGTTGAAACGGTCTTCTTCGTTTACCGTACAAAAATTAGATTTGACCAAGGTGGTTTGGAACCATATCCTTTCACAGTTTTGGTTCCGAACTTCTTTAACACAATGTAGGTTCTACATTGACGACCATTCGTTTTGGTCTTATGTCCAATATGTCAGTGCCTTCTATTAATATCTGATCGGAGGTGGGGAGTTCACGGAAGGACTACCAAACCGACTTGATAGAGACACCAAGTGTATAATTAAGTGAAGTAGAAGGGATTGCCTCCCTCTCTAGGTCCATAAGGTCTAAAATTCCTTTTTCTATAACGTCTCTCTACTTAAAGTTCTTCACTCTCCCAGGAAAAAAAAAAGAACGATTGTGAAAGAAGGTGTAGATAGGATTGTCCTTGAGGGATTGTTCTTTTAAATTTCAGATCTGGTCCTAGGACACGTAGTAGGGAGACGGTCCGTCTCCGTGGTTGGTTGACTAGGTAGAGTGTTGATTTTCGACGGGAGGACTTTAGAAGTTTGGTCACCCTTTACTAATACTCTTTTAAGTCTCTATCCTGTTCTGGTCCCCCGAGACTGAACCTCTTTGAACTTGAATTATTCCAAATAGTTTAGTGTAAAATAAGGAAGGATAGTGGTCCATGGTGTCGTATACTCAACTGACATCTAGGTCTTCGACTTCTTTTTAGGGTGTTTTATAAACGGTTTATAAATGTACAGTGCGTTACAAGAATCGGGACCCCTTTTGAGTTAAGGCCGTAGGAGAGATAGACCTACTTCGGCTGTAAGATCACTCCCGGTGACTGTGATTTATTCATTGTTTTTCCTAAGACACTACTTACGATTCTTCTTTTATTTCGACCCATTACTCTCTCTTACTGACCCCACCCTAAAGGAACCTTTTGAGAAATCTTTCTCTACTAATTTGAGTGACTACTCCTCTTTGATCAGTACGTTTCTGTCTTCTTTTATTGTAAGATCTGGTTCTCTTCTTTTCGTTTTACAGAACTTTGTCCTTAGTCGTACCACTTCCACTTCAACGAGTCAGCACAGACTGAGAAACGCTGGGTACCTGACATCGGATGGTTCGAGGAGACAGGTACCCCAAGAGGTCCGTTCTTATGACCTCACCCAACGGTAAAGGAAGAGGTCCCCTAGAAGGACTAGGTCCCTAGTTTGGGTCCAGAGGGTGTAACGTCCATCTGTGAAATTGGAGACGTGGTGGTCCCTTCGGGGTCTTAGTCGTACCACTAGGTGTTTTGGGTGTCTTCCGGGAGTCCCGACCTTGTGCCCTCGTTCCCCTACCCCACAATACTCTGGTCCACTCCCTCCAATTGTCACAAACCTCTTCCTAGACTCAAACGCTCGTGACCCAAACTGAAAAGAAGTACAAGACGGTGATGAGTAGATAAGCGTTAGTTTAGGAAGAGTTTCATCGTCTCTTTTGTAACCGAAGAGTTAACCTGGACTCTTTTTAAAGGCTGTAAGTTTTAAAGATGATACGTTTTTTACTTCAGTCCCCCGAAAGGACCTCCGGGTCACCATTTCTTAGACGGACGGTTCCGTCCTCTGTGTTCAAACTCGGGACCAGGTCTTTCTAGGGGGTACGGTACCTCGTTGATTCGGGCACGCGGTCTTGGTGACTCCGACACGAGACCTCGGACCCTCGGTGTCGATGACTCTGACACACGCGTTGATACCTTCAGACACACGAGGCCTCGGACACGTGGTGTTGTCCTCTTTGGTGACGTTACTCTTCACGTGCGTGTCTCTCATCGGGACCGAGCGGCGTTGATCTCTTTTCAGTCTCGTCGTTACTTTAGGCCATGTCGGGTTTTATTTATTTATTTTAATAAATTTTTTAATTCAGTCTAGGGTTCGTTAAGTTTTACTAGTGAGACGACTGAGCCATTTTAAAGAAAGGAGGTCTCTTTGTCGAGGGTTCTAACTAGTGCTGTAGGGTTTGGGTTCCCGCTCACCTTTTTTTAGAAGTCGGTTTGCGGTGTCTCATGTTCATACGATATCTTCAAAACTAAAGGTAAATCTCTCTTTCGAGGTCACAAAAACAATTCGGACTTTACGTTCGTGTAACGATGCAACTCTTGTTTTAGTGGTGATTCCTGGGACCTCCGAGTACGTTTTAAGAATTATTCCATAAAGTTTAAATTAAGTTAAGTCGTTTATAAATTACTCGAGATTGTTCGACGGTCAGAACTCGGTCCCTACCTCTTCGTTGGTCAGTCGTTGGCAGATGTTCCTCGTGTATTAGTTTCCTACTGTGTTTAAATTTAGTATTCAAGATCACAAAACTTATTTTATATTTCCCTTGCTTCTTCCCTCACACTTGTCAATAAACGTTTCGAAACACCTAAATCTGCCGTACCGAGTTTTTTACTACCGTTAATCGTATTAATTTTATATTAATTTTGTAGATTAAAGTATTAATCCCTAAATTTAATATTGTCATACATTATGTGGTAGAAGAAAAACGAGTATTCACCAGAAACGTCAGGAGACAGATTTACCGTGAGTTATTGTCAGTCACCCCGATGGTGGGATTTGTCCTGTGTTGTCTTCGTCTCCCCGAAAAATTACTTTAATTATTTCAATATAAGGTAAATATCTTCTTTGGGTTAACAGTGGTTTGTTATGGGGAGATTAGTCCTAATTTTAGTGTTATACACGGAATATACGGACTCATCGTGACAGGGAAACTTAAAAAAAATCGTATAAGTGACGTGTTTTGTAACGATTGGTTGGTTCTTTGATGGTTTTCCCCCTCTTTGTTTATTTGGGTCGATGGATGTGTGTTTGATTTATGTTTTCACATCGTGCAGCTGATTCGTCTGATGCCCGAAAACGACATCAAAAAATTTCATTTTTTGAGAGTTCGTTTTCTCTCAAAGGACTTTTAGGTGTATCTTTTGTCTTTAGGAAATCTCCAGGAGTCCTTCGTCGAGATAGAAATAGAGGCTGAGACCTTAAGTCTCGGAGTGAAGAAGGAGATGGTCCTCCACCCAAAGAAAGTCGTTAACACTTTGTCTTTTCACTTTGACTTTCAGTGAGTCAGTACAACCTGAGAGACGCAGGGGTACCCGATATGTCCGGTCTTATGACCGAACCCATCGGAAAGGAAAGAGGTCCCCTAGAAGGGTTGGGTCCCTAGCTTGGGTCCAGAGGACGAAACGTCCGTCTAATGAATCATCGACTCAGGGTTCCCTTCGGGTTCTCATGACCTCGTATAGGGAAGAGGTCACCTAGAAGGACTGGGTCCTTAGTTTGGTCCCAGAGGACGTAACGTCCTCCTAAGAAATGGTTGACTCGATAGTCCCTTCGGGGACTTTGTCTTTTATTCTAGGTTTAAGTTATAAACCAGAGAAAGATGAAGTAGAGTACTCGTCCTCCACCTCCCCCATCTAAACGAGGAAGACACGAGACTCGGAGAGAGTAGAGGGAGGGCCGTGTCCCTAGCGGTTCCTTTACGAGGACGGTGTCCCGGAACTGTGAAATCCCGAAGCACCGAAGTAGACATTAGGAAAGGGACCTGGAGAGGCATCGACCGTAGAAGGATGACAAGTCCGGAGCCGAAGTAGAGAAAGGAGAAAATTTAAAATAAATAATAAAAACGGATGTGACCGGAAGTAACAACACGTAGGTCCGATGGGAGACAAGGTCACTCACCCTAAGCGTAACGGCACCGAAGAGAATAAAGCCTCGGGTCCGAGATCCCGAACCCGAGTCCTCAACACTGTGTACCCTAAGTCAACAGGGTTCCGTACACTTTAGAGGTGGCTGGACCCTAGTTTGGGACCGTAACCGTCTGCCTACGAATTGGTGACCTGGTGGTCCCTTCAGGACGAAGTAGAGAATTGTCTCGACAGGAAGGATCTCCTACGAAAGACCTATGTAAGAGGAGGGACGATTACCGATAGTGAATTATGACCCCGAATGAGAAGTTTAGTGAAAGATGGTAAACTTTAATCGGGTACCTAAAGGGATGTCAAAACAAATCTCCGACTGGAAGGGTGACGTTACATTTATGGAACTCTCACCCTGAACCCACCGGAACCAATCAGGCTATGGGTGTACCGGATCTTGACTCGGAATTTGTCTCTTTCGGGAGGTCCGAGGGGTGTGACGTCTTCACTTTGGTTTCGTCTCCCCATTTCACCGAACAAGTCAGTGTCTGGATCTCTCATAGGTCTACCAGGATTGGTCCCCCGACGTGACGGGGGGTGAGTACGGGTTCACCCTTCCGTGAGTCTCTCCTCCCTCCCACGGTCAGAACGACCCGGTTCGACCCGAGAAAGATACTGGATACCCTCACAACCGCAATGAACGAGTTAGCACAGGGTTGAGAAACGTTGGGGTACCTGACATCGGATGGTCCGAGGAGACAGGTTCCCTAAGAGGTCCGTTCTTATGACCTCAACGAACGGTAAGGGAAGAGGTCCCCTAGAAGGACTGGGTCCCTAGCTTGGGCCCAGAGGTCGTAACGTCCGTCTAAGAAATGACAGAGTCGGTGGTCTTTATATGGACGAGAGAATCGTGGTCCGAGGGTCATATATACCCTCTCTAGTCCTCTTGCCTTCGAGTGAGTGTTGTTTTCCACCTGAGGTACTGGTAGGTACTATAAAATCGTAAAACTAAGTGAAAACACCATCTGTTACAGGGGGTTTTCTACGGGTAGCTAATTAGGGACTTTGGACACTTATACAATATAGGATTCCGTTTCCCTAGAAACATCTACCTTAACTACAATCTCTGGACTTTTGTCCCTCTAAATAAGAGCCAATAGGGACTTCCGTACTATATTAAAGTACCTACTAATTTTCACCTTCTCCTTCCTCTTTCTCAGTCCATCTCTCTGTGTCATCGTCCACTTCTCTAACCTTCGTACCCTCCTTGGGTCGAGTGGTACTAGCCGAAACTTCTATCTCCTTCCCCTGAGACTGTGTTTATTACTCTCGTAGGAAACCTTCGACTCCTGTCACTTGTCGGTCGGTTCTTTACCTCTGGTGTCGGGTGTTCTTTGTTGGACTTACTCGTTTTTGAAATGAGACCTTCCTTTCGTCACGACGACTATGGACTTACTCTGAGTCTAATCTGGAGAAAAAAAAATATTATGAAATTTTTTATAAATAAATAAATAGACCGACACAACCCAGAGTCAACGTTGTGTGTAGAAACAACGCAGTACGCCCTAGAAAGTGACACCGCACACCTGAGTCATCAACGTCGTTCGCCCGAATCAGCTAGGCATCGTATACCCTAGAATCAAGGGGCTGGTCCCTGTCTTGTACACAGGGAACGTCACCCTCCATCTAAGAATTGGTGACCTGGTGCTCCCTTGAGAGTTCAACCTGAAGACTGGAACGTCTTGACACTCCGTCACTCGTACACAACACAAGTCCCCAATGCCGTCCTTGTTTACTGATTACCTCTAAATGTCTCTTTTATGACAAAACGGATCTCCTGTCCTGACCAGTTCGAAACCCTCTGAGTACGCACGTGATGTGCATAGAGACATTCCTCTGGTCGTCCCTGACGTACTCTACACAAGTAGTTACTCGACGTTGTACAAACCATCCAGCCCTTGTAATCTTTCTCTGTCACGTGAATGGGCGAAGGGGAGACTCCCGTGACGACGTCTACCCGGCAGGACGGGACCTCTGCAGGGTCCGTGTCCGAACACATACTTTCACTTTCAATGAGCGAGTCAGTGCAGGCTGAGACCCTAGGGTACCTGACACCGGACGATCCGAGGAGACAGGTACCTTAAGAGGTCCGTTCTCATGATCTCACCCAACGGTAAAGGAGGAGGTCCCCTAGAAGGGTTGGGTCCCTAACTTGGGTCCAGAGGACGTGACGTCCGTCTAAGAAATGACCAACTCGGTGGTTCCTTCGGGTCCGCACACATATTAAGTGGTATTATAGTTTTCTTTCGTGGGGTCTCTTCCCTCGGGTTATACAGAGGACACTCGGGTCCGAGGACTATAGGACAAGAGTCTTTGGTAGGTCGGGTCTTGGGGTGTTCCTACTTTTCAAAAATCCTTAGAAGCTCTACGACTTTATCCGTCTCGACTTTAAGGTCCCTCACCTTGAAGGCTAGGGTAGAATGATTACGAAGTGCTTCTCTTCACCTGGAAGTGGTCGAATATAAGTAGTTCGGTTCGGAACGAATAGTGGGGTTCGGAGGAGGAGGTCCTTCCGAGGAGACCAAAAGGTGTACCTGACGTGACAGGAGAGAGAAGAGAAAGAGTCCAGTGAACGGCAGGTGTATGAAGGAGTCCCCGAACCTGTCTTCGAACCTCCCAGTCTCTTGAGGGGCAAGTCTCAAAGGTGGAGCGGACGTCGACGGTACCTCCAGGAGACGACTGAATACGACTGTCTGTTCAGAAGAAACCAAGTCATTCTTTTAAGACTACGGAAGATACCTTCGAGTAATCGTGACGAAGTAGAGTAAGATATTGAGACTTTTATCTTACAATTTAAGACGATAGTATAGATATAAACCTAAGTAAATAAGTTTTTGGTGTAAAAACGGTTCCCTTCTGATAAACAATTAAATGTGTAAACGGGAGAGAGACGGAGATTTCTTAGACACTCAAAGTACTCCCGGTCCTAATAAATAGTCTCTTTTTTATTTTTCTCTCTCTCTCATCCCTCTGTCATTTCTTTTCCCTTCTTCCCTTCCTTTCTTCCTTCCTCAATTCTCTTCCCTCCCCCTTTAATTGGTCTTAAACGTGTATTCTCTACCAGTCTTTTTATGAACATTTTACTTTTAGTATGAGATCGGTAGAGATCCTTGATGTGTCGATTCACCTGTTGGGGGTTTCCTCAGTCGCTAATTGTCTAAGGAACTCAGACTTAGTCCATAGAACCTGGTGACCCCGACTGGTAGTCCCCAGACTGAACCCATGTAGATTCGGAGTAAATAGGGTCAAAGACTACTACTTCTTCAACCCCCGGTCAACCAGGTTCCCGTCGGTAACGAGGACAAAGATCTATATCAGGACCACTACGTGTCTGGTCTAGAATTTATTGTGGTTCACTCTGTCGATAGAGGAAGTTCAAGAGGAAGTTGGGAGACATAACTCTGTAGTTCCTCTTTCAGATTGGGAAGAGATTGTCGTCGAGAAGAGGAAACTTTGTCTCTCTGTCGCCCGGAGGTCGGGTCCGGGAAAACATTCATTACCATGGATCCACCTTAGGTTGTAACAAAGAAACGTATACACCATAAATATAAATACTAATAGAGAAGAAATAGTGTTCGGTCAAAAGACAAATACTACCACCTATAGTTCAAAGGAAAAGTCTACTTAAATACAAAAAAAGTTCCCTCGACTGGATTTCTGTTTACCATTCAGTGACTAATATGTACCTCTCGTATAGTACCAATTCTTCTACCGGGTAGGAACTATGTCGTTCTTTTGTTCTGGTAGCCTTACCACCTACCGACGGTATACCTTTGTATACCTCTGGAGGGACTACCAGGTCACCCATTCTGAAGCGGAAGGTTGCATCCCCCACACCAAAGTTGGGGATTAACCCCTCGATTCTAGGGTGTCCAGAGTCCCGTTTTTTTTGGTTTTGTAATTTTTTTTTTCGTTATGATATTGTTTAAGTTATTTCTGAAAATTTTACCAGGTGTAGGTTTTTTTTTTTTTAGAGTTCTTCTTTTCTTTATGTTCTGTTTCGTGTAGGCATATAGACTTTATTGAGTCGAGATTGCTGTCTGTCCTCCTTCTTTGGAAAGGGTCTTAATCTGTTTGTGAGATTTCCAGGGTGTGAGTAATGTCCAAATAAACGACGTAGTGGGTAGGTAAGACCCCAACTGTTAGGGTGTATGAATTAAAAACCTAGTCTCAGGATGTGATGATTTAAGTTGACAAGTGAGTCATTTATACATAACTGGTGACTCTCCTGTACACGTTCGGGTTTCGATGTGTCCATCAAATCCCCACTAACCGTAAGTGTAGAAACATCGGTCTTAAACCAGGAGTGAGTGAGGATTGGAGAGACGGGGGTGACAGGATACTCTAAGGAGTCTAGACTTCCCAGGGAGACACTACCCTCCTTCTTGACACTAATCTTCAGTCCTTACTTGAAGAGGTCCTAGAGAAAGTTTGAAAGAACCATTGTTCTGGTTAGGTTAGAGTTATGTTGTAACAGGTCGGGGGTGGTCGTGGTGTGTGGGAGGTTTGGTGTACAATACCGGTCACGACTTCCGAAGAGTCCTGTGACAGTCTAAGTCCGTGGCTATGAATTGGACTTTGGTTAGTGTACCCCCAAAAAACAACCGCCGTCACCACCAAAAATTATAAATAAATAAACCGACGAGGTCTAGAAATCAACCCCGTACACTTGAGAATCGACGTCATACACCCGTAAGGGACCGATCCCTAGTTTGTGTGTGACGTAACTGTCGGGTACCAGAATCAGTGATCTGGTGGTCCCTTCAAGGTGGTTAATGTACGAAACCTTCTTCTTTAATTTAAGGGGAACTTTACCCGTCAAGACTTTAAGTCTGACTTTGTCACTACATCGATTGTACACTCGTCTTTTAAGTGCTCTATTTTTTTACCGAGTATTTGTATACTTTTTCCCAAGTCTGATTGAATATTAATCTACTTCGAATTTTGTTGTAGTTCTATGTTAAAGAGTGGATTGTCTGACCGTTTTTAATTTTTCGTGCGGTTGTATAAGACAACCGTTCCGACGTCTCTTTGCCCGTAAGAACACACACCTACCGCTCTCAGGGTAAACCGTGGTAGGAAGACCTCCCTTTAACCATTATGAATTCTTTTACGTGAATATAAAACTGGGTCTTTAAGGTGAAGATCCTTCGGTGGGACTTCTATAAGGAGATTTATATGTGTTTTAGGTACGTGTGTTCAAATGACGAATATCGTGCCAAACATCGATGTTTTATAACCTTTGTTATTTTTTTTTAGGATTAAATCCCCTCCCTAACTTACCCATCACCGGGTAGATATTTACTTCGTAATATGTCGATACTTTTTTTTTTTCTTAGCCCTTCCCCCGAAGAGATCACCGAGTCACCATTTCTTAGGTGGACGGTTACGTTCCCTGTATCCAAGCTAGGAACCAGGCCCTTCTAGAGTATACGGTACTCTTTTGATTCGGCCACGTGTCCGATGACTCGGGTGTCGATGACTCGGGTGTTCGGCGTTGCTGACTTCGGGTGCACGGATCTCGGATACAAGGTGGACGTTGTTCTCTAAGGTGACGTTGATCTTTGGACTCGTGACGTTGGTCTGTCATCGGGGGCGGGTGGTGTCGACCTCTTCCGTACGTGGGTCGTCACTTCTAGGTCACGTTGTTATTTATTTAGAATTTTTTGTTTTTTCCTTACCATCAGCCTACAATTGTCGTCCCCTTCGACTCATCATTCCCGATCCGTTAGGAATTTTAAGAACCATATCATGTTCTTATAAAAGGTAAATTTGACTCGTCTGTGTGTCGGTCGGTCTGAAGTCTGATTTTGTAAGTCTGACTTGGAAGTTTCCTTTAGAAATTTAAGAGGAACGTACAGTTTATGTCTTTTCTGTTCATTTACACTGTGTTTAGAATTTATTCGAAACTAATACCTACCCAAATACTGTAGAGGATTTCTGACTAAATGTTCTTTAAATTCTGACACAGGAGAGAGAGAACTTAGTACACCGTGTAGGGAGACCCTTAAGATCCTCCAAATCTGAAGACCGGGAAGTAAGGAGTTCGTTTTGCATTCTGTTTAAAACAGACTTTCGAAGATACCTTTCAGTATTTGTAGTCGACCGTCTAGGAGTAAAACAGTGTCTCGGTCGACTGGTGCTTTACGATATAGTCTTAAATCTTTGTGCAATACTTCGGTGTCCCTGTACATAACTATTTACGGAGCACGGACCTGTTCGATAGGAGGGAGAGAAATTAGAGTTTTAAGTCACGTCATCGTAGTCAGAAGAAAGGTAGTCACCCACAATGTTGGCTACAGGTACATGACTTACTCTTTACTTCGAGATAAACCAAGGTATAAAGGATTCTAGCGAAAGTGTGAACAGTGATGAGACTGATCCTCGGGTCCTCTCTTGATTCACTTCTCAAAACCTTTCTCGGTCTCTGGTGCCACACGTGGTCTCTCTTCGAAGACCCACTATTAGAGGGTTGACCCGTCACGGTTGTTACGACCGAGACACCCTCCGGGTCTCTCTCGAAGTTCCCGCTGTGAGTACTAGAAGGCCTTAGGTCGGTAAGTGGTCGTGGTACTTAAGAACTACTGGTTGTCAGAGGAGAGGTCGAGATATTTAGACAGTAAAGTTCTTGACAATTTACGTACCTTTGTGTCCTGTATGCCAGAAAACACCCCCACCCCCTTCCCGTGAGTGAGTTGTCTTTTGTGAACTCTAGTTAAGTTCAACAACATATTGTCAGGTAAGGATACCTACAAGATGTACAATCGATACTTGAACTATTTCTTGTACACCTAACAAAGGTCCAACCCCAATAATGCTTATTTCGACGATAGTTGTAAGTGCATGTCCAAAATCACACCTATGTTCAAAAGTAGATGGACCCTGTTTATTTACGGGTCCTCACGGTAATGACCGAACGTACCATGTACACACGAACTTAAAGTTTCACGGGTTGATAAAAGGTCTAACCGACATGGTAAAATATAAGGATGGTCGTACGTCCTCTCTTCTTTTGACTTGGAAGACCTGTCCTCAACCATAGGAGTAAACCTGTCCTCAAGATTGGGTTACTGTGTCAGACTGTATAATCTTTTCGTGCTGTTAAACGGGTGCTACGAACCGGAAGGATTAGATAAAGATGTTGTATCTCTTTTCAGACAAGAAATCTAGTCGAGTCCGTTTAATATATGGAGTGCACCCGAAAACTGAAACTTGATTTTAATTTGAATACGTAAACGAAATTTTCTAAATTTTGACTGTAAGTCGAGTCTTTATGTTGAAAGAAGGTTTTCTTTTTGTCATCGGGTATTACTTCCGATCACACGTGTTAGTCGTCGGTCAATCGAAACTTATATTTAACAACAACCAAAACAAATCAACGAGTCAGTGCAGACTGAGAAACGTTGGGGTACCTGACATCGGGTGATCCAAGAAGACAGGTACCCTAAAGGGCGTTCTTATGACCTTACCCAATGGTAAAGGAGGAGGTCCCCTAGAAGAATTGGGTCCCTACCTAACGTAGAGACCCAGTAGAGAACGTAACCGTCCACCTAAGAAATGGTGACTCGGTGGTTCCTTCGTGAACTTATATTTGTTACTGCGTATTGTTGAGTGGAGACCTAACACTTGAACTCGAGGAGTCTTTTGTGACACCGAAGAAGGTCCTTCCGTTAGAGACGAGACTCCTACTCTGTGTAGTGTCCTTCTCTTAAGTACCACTCTTGTTAGAAACATTCTACAGTCACTGGAGGTGCCAGAAACTGTCGATTCGCCCTCCTACTTCCCTTCATTTTCTTTCTCCGACACGATATAGTTTTTCGTCAAATGTTTGCTTCGACTCTTTAGACTCGAGGAAAAGTAATCTACAGTATACATACACTTTTATTAAACAAGACAGTGAACGTTCGTGTACTGAGAGGGACCATGTACTCATTACGTCGACGTCGGAACCTCTTTCGGACGTATGGTGTCTCACATTCCACCTTAAACGTACTCACATATTAAACGTATACCGAGTTTACATAAGCGTACCGGGTAAGATAGGAGAAGAGAGAGAGTCTCAAGTAATAGACTTTTGTCGGTCCTGGGACCTGGGTGTGTAGTGAAGAAAAATTTAGAGTACGGGAAGGAGAAACCCATTTAGACGGAACCCCAGGTTCAGAGACGGCTGAATCTGCGAGTCGGGGACCTGGAGTCTCGACCCTAAGCAATTTCAGGTTGATCATTTTCCCAAACCAGTCTCAGTCAGTGTCTTTAATTGAGTTCCTGGGAGGACTCTGTGTGTCGCTTCCCTTTGAACGAGGTTCCTCCTTTAGACTACGATTACGTTCTTCGACCCTCTGGTCATGGGTCCCCGACGGACTCGATAGGTGTGCTCGGGTGTGCTCTTCCCTCTCTTTGGTGAGTCTAGTGCGTCGGACGAGTGTTCAACTCTCCTCCGGAGGGGTTCCGACTCCCAGAAGACAGGATGTCAGAATCTAGACCCCGGGTCTCTAAGGGGACTTCGGGACGGGACTTTGGTTGTGAACGTAGAGTAACCCGTCTAACGTCAGTACACTGGTAAGGAAAGACGTTCCCACAGACCCTTTACATCATAAAATAAGATTCCCCACACACACACACACACACACACACACACACCGTCCCCCACCCCCCTCAACGTGAGTCAGCACAGGGTAAGAAACCCTGAGATACATCGGGTGTTCGGAGGAGACAGGTGCCCTAAAGGGTTCGTTCTTATGACCTCACCCAACAGTAACGGAAGAGGTCCCCTAGAAGGGGTGGGTCCAACTTGGACTCAGAGAACGTCAGAGGAGGTAATCGGCCGTCTAAGAAATGGTGATCGACGGTGGACCCTTCGACCCACATGACTGTCCGTTTGTGATACACCTATATATTCATTTCTTCTCTCCTTCTTCCAACGTCCATTTCATTGACAACCCGGAAGGACCACCGATTCGTCATTTCTTAGACGGACATTTCGTCCTCTGGTGGACGTTGCGTCCTCTATTCCCAAGTTAGGGGCCCACTCCTTCTAAGGGACCTCTTCTTTTACCGTTGGGTGAGGTCATAAGAACCCTTTTATAAGACCCTTTAATTGTTTGTCGGGATGATCCTCCATTAGATCCTCGGAAGGATCAAATTTTGCAGAGGGACAATCGTCGTCCCTCTTTGCCTCCTGTTAAAACGAAAAGTAATATACGGAAAGACCTATTAACTACAAACTGTGATTTATTTAGCGTACATCAGGGTACTCGACTCTCTTGAATCGTTATGAAGGTAAGTTACACGTCAAAGTTGCACGTCAAAGGAAGGAGAACAAGGGCAAACTATTAATGTGGACTGTACAAACAAGATCAATGGGTCGTTAAAAGAGACTAGACCTGAGGACCGACTGAACTTTATCTTAAAGAGTTTCACGAAGACAAAAAGATATACCAGAGGAACTTATTTTTATAGATAGACATTACGTTTACACAGGCACCCACCCCCTCCCTTCGACCATCGTAATCTTATCACTACTTCTTTGTTGAAAGAGTTCTACTCCTGAGAACAGTGTCTAACAACCGACCGGGCCAACACCTCGCTGAGAAAGTTTATCGTCTAGAATCTTCTGACAAAGTGAACTGGAATCGTGGAATAAAATAAAAAAAGTACATTCCCGGACTAAATAACTCCTATTTAAAGTCCCTGTGATGTGACAGGTAAAACACAGTTGTCGAATGTTTTTAGGTAAGAGAAGTATACTCCTACAGTTAAAGATCTCAGACGTTCATACCTCAGTTTTAATGAGGACTTTTCATGGGATGTAACGGGTATTTTTTGTCCTACTAAAGTGGAGAATCATCTAAGTTTTATCGGTCGAAAAAGAGTTCACAACACAGTTTAACAACAAAGAAACCGGGTAGACATATACTTGGACTCAAAGCCGTGTAATTTTTGTTTTGTTTTTACTATATGTATGTGTGTGTGTATTGTGCACGTGTGTGTGTGTCTGACTTTGGGCAAAGTTCGGATCTGACTGTCTTCCTCTTAAAGTTCAAAGTTTCCCTTACCTAAAGAGAACTTAAAGTTAACACGTATTCTTGAAGACTTTTCATTTACTTTGAAAAATTGTAGTCAACCGTCACACAGATACAAAGATAGTATCACGAAGTTCGGGTCGAATTTCTCAGAGTCCTTTCTCTCTTTTTTTCTAAGGGTAATTCAACTTAAACCGAAAAACTGGTAGTCCAGCGTGTCCCCAACCTCACCTTGGACCCGGGCTTTCGTTCTGAGTCTCTACGGGACCTGGGTGACTGTCAAAGTGAGTACACCGGGACGTCTAGGACGTGAGGTCCCGACGACGACAACGACGATTCAGCGAAGTCAACACAGGTTGAGACACGCTGGGGTATCTGCCGTCGGGTGGTCCGAGGGGGTAGGGACCCTAAGAGGTCCGTTCTTGTGACCTCACCCAACGGTAAAGGAAGAGGTTACGTACTTTCACTTTTCACTTTCACTTCAGTGAGTCGGTACAGACTGAGAATCACTGGGGTACCTGACGTCGGATGGTCCGAGGAGGTAGGTACCCTAAAAGGTTCGTTCTCATGACCTCACCCCACGGTAACGGAAGAGGTGTGAGGTCCCGTCCTCCGTTCTTTTTGTGTAAAAGCGAAAAACCGGAGGACGTAGAGTCCTGGGACCGTCTTCACACGGACTAGGTCTCCCCGATTCCGGATCGAGGATCGACCAGGGAACTCGGTGGCTTCGGTCACGACTCGTTCTTTCCCACGAACTACGGTCGACATGGACTTCGAACTTCTAGTGAGAGGGATGGGGTGGACGGATTAGACGTGCCACTGGAGTCTGTGTTCCACGTCATACTTTTATTGTTACCACATAGTGGTTGACCAGCCGATCGGTTACGAGGTCCGAAACCCGAAACACCCTCCAGGGCACTAAGATGAGGTTCTCCGTCGTGTAAGGGGAACACCTGTCCCTTGACCCCACTTTCCAAAGTCCATACCCTGGGGACCCTTCGGGACAAGACAACGTCGTCTGTGGTCACAGAAACCCGGGCTGGTCGAGGATGGATGTTGAAGATTTAATGTAGTCTGGTTTAGACCCCACAGTCCTCCTCAGGGGCTTAAGACGGTTCGAGCCCAAACTTCATCGACTCAACACTCGCGCGGAAGGAGTCACTAGGTTCTCGACGAGATCCTGGACCCCAACCTGTGTTCTCCACGTTTTTCGGTCCGAGAGGGGGACACGAGGCGTGAGGGTCAAACTGTTCGATTCCCACGTCTATCCCCTACCCCCGCGATCTACTCTGGGGTTCGAAACGCCTTTCCCTAAAGTGTATTGGCCTGGGGTGAAGGGTCTAGGATTCACTGTTTTACACAAGTCACACCCCACCTCCATCTGAGCCCTTTGGGCTCATCCTATGTCAATTTGCGCGAGGGAGCCGGTGCGGGGAGGAGTGAAATCCCTTGTCTTGTACCAGGCTAAGGTCCACGTAGTCTACCAAAGTACAACTTCTAGGATCTTCCTGGTTTAAACGGGGTAAGGGGTGAACGGACGGGGTCCCAGACGGGTGGGTCCCTTGTGCGGGGCGTCTCCGCCTCTGCGACGACCACCGCAGTCGCGGGAGATCCAAAGGAGTTGTTTAAGGTTTAAGACCTCTGTCTGCGGAGGCCGCGGAGGAATGGAGACAGGACGCCACGTGGGCGTGTCGGGGCCCCGGGACACAAACCTCGCGTAGGACGTCGGGAACCCAAGTCCGGCGGCCGGTCTCCGAAGGGGACTGGGGCTTAACTGGGCCGGTCGGCTTAACCCGCCCAGGCCGACCAAGAGGCTTCCAGTTCGGCCTAGGGACGACTCACCAGGATCAGGGCCGCCGAAACTGGGACCACCGACAGCCGCGGCCCTTGGTTGTTGAAAAGAGGTGGAAGACACCGGAGTGCGCGATCCTCTAGGTAGTCTCAAAGTCGAGGCGGGGTGGTGCGGGGGCTGGGCCAGGGCGGGGGTGACCGGTCCGGGTCCCGTGCGGGTGCTTACGTTCCAGGACCTGGGCGAGGTAGGCTCCTCGTTCAACTTTCACACGGGTGAGCGTCCGCTCGAAGGGAGATCCCGCGAAACCCTCTCTTGGCCTTCCCCTCTTTCTTCCGAGTCAAGAGAAAAGACGACGATTTGGGATGAAATAAGCAGGAAACCGGAATGGAAGGACTCCGTGTCTATCGGGACTATTCAAGACTAGGCCAAGAGGTTCAGTGACGTCCTCTCCCATTCATCCCTCCTGCCACTTGTGACCGGAGCTCTACAAGTCTACAGACCTTAATGTTACCCCATTTTTGAGACACGGACACACACAGACACACAATTTCGTGCGTGAAGATAAACCGACGTTTCGTGATAGCGTATCCTTGGACCTTACAATCCAGGTACTTAGTTCCGTTTAACCTTCACCTTTTTGTCCTCTACCGTTCTCACTTGCAGCTGTAAGATCCTTAGTCGCTTGATTTCACCTGACCTCACCCACTTAAATTGAGTCTACTGGTAATATAGATGATGACACCCGTCCCTAGGGAATCTTCTTTGCCTCATCGGTAGCACCAGTTTTTTTCTCAGGTTTTACGTCATGAACCTACGTTAGAGTTTTTGCTGTCTTACTAGAGACAAGTAAAGGTTCCGTTTGGTAAGTTATAGTGCCATTAGGTCCGGATACGTGGTTGATCATTGCGACTTCTTCGACTTCAACTTACCAAGATACTTCTGGATGTTCTGGAAAATCTTGTGGGTTTTTTGTACAGGAAAAGTAATATCCCCTGACCTTACGTTTTCATCCTTCAGTTCTTTGTGGACCTCATTGTCCTTTTAAACCGGAACCTCCTGCTTTACTTCGTCCCGTTTCCGATCACCTCAAAACGGTTGTCTTGTGTGACCACTATCGTTTGTGGGAGAAGGTTGTTGTGTTCTCTACTGAGATGTGTACCTGTAGTGGTCTACCAGTTGTGGTTTTAGTCTAACTAATATAAGAAACGTCGGGTTCTACCTCTTCGAGATATGTCAGTCGTTTTTGTTCTGGTCCTCGACTGACACCGAGTCTAGTACTTCAGGAATAACGGTTTAAGTCTGAATTTAACTTCTGTCATCCCTTTTGGTGATCTGGTAAGTCAAGTCAAGTCAAGTCAGTGAGTCAGTACAGGCTGAAAAACGCTGGGGTACTTAACGTCGTGCGGTCCGGAGGAGCAGGTAGTGGTTGAGGGTCTCAAGTGAGTCTGAGTGCAGGTAGTTCAACCACTACGGTAGGTCGGTAGAGTAGGAGACAGCAGAGGAAAAGGAGGACTGGGGTTAGGGAGGGTCGTAGTCCCAGAAAAGGTCACTCAGTTGAGAAGCGTACTCCGTCGGTTTCATGACCTCAAAGTCGAAGTTGTAGTAAGGGAGGTTTCTTTAGGGTAAGTCCATACTGGATTTAGTTGAGGGAATACTAATATGTCACCTTCACTCTTTATCTAAATTCCCTGATCTAGACTATCTGTCTCAAGGACTACTTGATATCTGTCTCCAAACACTGTAACATGTCCTCTGTCCCTAGTTTTGTAGGGGTTCTTTTTCTTTACGTTTTTCGTTTTACCGACAGACTCCTCCGGAATGTTTATTGACACTTTTCTTCTCTTCGTTTTTCGTTTCCTCTTTTCCTTTCTATATTCGTAGACTTACGTCTCAAGGTTTCTTATCGTTCCTCTCCATTCTTTCGGAAGAAGTCGCTGGTTACGTTTCTTTATCTCCTTTTCTTGTCTTACCCTTTCTGATCTCTAGAGAAGTTCTTTTAATTTCTATACTTCCCTTGTAAAGTACGTTTCTACCCGAGCTATTTCCTGTCTTTACCATACCTGTATTGTCTTCGTCTTCTATAATTCTTCTCCACCGTTCTTATGTGTCTTCTTGACATGTTTTTTTCTAGAGGTGTTGGGTCTATTAGTGCTACCACACTAGTGAGTGGATCTCGGTCTGTAGAACCTTACACTTCAGTTCACCCGGAATCTTTCGTAGTGATGCTTGTTTCGATCACCTCCACTACCTTAAGGTCAACTCGATAAAGTTTAGGACTTTCTACTACGACACTTTCACGACGTGAGTTATATGGTCGTTTAAACCTGTTGAGTCGTCACCGGTGTTCTGATCTTTTCCAGTCAAAAGCAAGGTTAGGGTTTCTTTCCGGTACGGTTTCTTACAAGTTTGATGGTGTGTTAACGTGAGTAGAGTGTGCGATCATTTCATTACGAGTTTTAAGAGGTTCGGTCCGAAGTCGTCATGTACTTGGTACTTGAAGGTCTACAAGTTCGACCAAAATCTTTTCCGTCTCCTTGGTCTCTAGTTTAACGGTTGTAGGCGACCTAGTAG
>SJYO01018169.1:17800533-18257825 GCA_006410555.1 Capra ibex | reverse complement strand
TGGGTCTATTAGTGCTACCACACTAGTGAGTGGATCTCGGTCTGTAGAACCTTACACTTCAGTTCACCCGGAATCTTTCGTAGTGATGCTTGTTTCGATCACCTCCACTACCTTAAGGTCAACTCGATAAAGTTTAGGACTTTCTACTACAACACTTTCACGACGTGAGTTATATGGTCGTTTAAACCTGTTGAGTCGTCACCGGTGTTCTGATCTTTTCCAGTCAAAAGTAAGGTTAGGGTTTCTTTCCATTACAGTNCTTTCCGGTACGGTTTCTTACAAGTTTGATGGTGTGTTAACGTGAGTAGAGTGTGCGATCATTTCATTACGAGTTTTAAGACGTTCGGTCCGAAGTCGTCATGTACTTGGTACTTGAAGGTCTACAAGTTCGACCAAAATCTTTTCCGTCTCCTTGGTCTCTAGTTTAACGGTTGTTGGCGACCTAGTAGCTTTTTCGTTCTCTCAAGAATTTTTCGTAGATAAAGACGAAATAACTGATACGGTTTCTGAAACTGACACACCTAGTGTTATTTGACACCTGTTAAGACTTTCTCTACCCTTATGGTCTGGTGGACTGGACGGAGAACTCTTTGGATATACGTCCAGTCCTTCGTTGTTAATCTTGACCTGTACCTTGTTGTCTGAACAAGGTTTATCCTTTTCCTCATGCAGTTCCGACATATAACAGTGGGACGAATAAATTGAAGATACGTCTTATGTATTACTCTTTGCGACCCGACCTTCTTCGTGTTCTACCTTAGTTCTAACAGTCCTCTTTATAGTTATTGGAGCCTATACGTCTACTGTGGTGGGAATACCGTCTTTCACTTCTCCTCGATTTTCCGGAGAACTACTTTCACTTTCTCCTCTCACTTTTTCAACCGAATATCGAGTTGTAAGTCTGTCGATTCTAGTACCGTAGACCAGGGTAGTGAAGTACTATCTATCTACCCCTTTGTCACCTTTGTCACAGTCTGAATTAAAACTCCCTGAGGTTTTAGTGACGTCTACCACTACCGTCGGTACTTTAATTTTCTGCGAATGAGGAACCTTCCTTTCAATACTGGTTGGATCTATCGTATAAGTTTTCGTCTCTGTAATGAAACGGTTGTTTCCAGACAGATCAGTTCCGATATCAAAAAGGTCACCAGCACATACCTACACTCTGAACCTGACACTTCTTTCGACTCGTGACTTCTTAACTACGAAAACTTGACGCCACAACCTCTTCTGAGAACTCTCAGGGAACCTGACGTTCCTCTAGGTTGGTCAGGTAAGATTTCTTCTAGTCAGGACCCACAAGCAACCTTCTTGACTACGATTTCGACTTTGAGGTCATGAAACCGGTAGAGTTCACTTCTCAACTGAGTAACCTTTTCTGGGACTACGACCGTCCCTGACCCCCGTTCTCCTCTTCCCCTGCTGTCTCTTACTCTACCGACCTACCAAGTGACTGAACTACCTGTACTCAAACTCACTTGAGACCCTCTACTACTACCTGTCCCTCCGGACCACAAGACGCTAAGTACCCCAGCGTTTCTTAGTCTGTCCTGACTCGTTCACTTTACTTGACTTGACTTGACTGTGTCGTACTTCCACCGACCTGTCAACCCTAACCTCTCTTTCCTTAAGATGAACCGGACCTCTTCTCTCATCGAAAAGTTGGTTTTTCCAATTGACATTTTATGACTAAGAATATCAGGATCTACACTCGTCTCTTAATTGAAATTGTATTATATAATACCATTAATAGGTCAAAGGGTGAAGTATGACGATTAAGGGTTACGTAGGGAAAGGGTCGGGGACGGGGAGGGACCGTTGGAGTTCAGATAATAGGTGGAAACTCAGACAGAGAAAAAGTGACTATACAAGGAAACACAGCATAAAATCTAAGGTATACATTCCCTATAATACACTATAAACAGACTAAATGAAGCGAATCACACTAGTAGAGATCCACGTAGGTACAACGACGTTTACCGTAAGAAAGTAAGAAAAACACCGACTTATTATCAGGTAACACACATATATATAATAAATACGGTGTAAAAGAAATAGAAAGGAGACAACTACCTGTCAATCCATCAAAGGTACCGAGTCGATAACATTATCACGACGACACTTGTATCCTCACGCATATAAACAAACTTAATATCAGAAACCTTGTACAAATTTTAGCATTTCCGATAAATTCGGAGAGTTTTAGTGACCCTTTACCCTTTATTTTACCTAAGGTAATAACGTCTGACTCCCTAACCGAAAGGGAGGACAGTCCTTTATATTAAAAATTCTTCGGTCTTTTTTACACGGAGAGAGAGAATGAGGGACTAGACGAAAACAAAACGTCCAAGTACTAAATGATGAGAGATATAAACAATAAAGAAAGGAAATATGTAACTTACAGTGGGAGGATTGACCTTCCGTTTAAGTCTAAGACCTAATTTTACGTTACTCGAACCTGAAGGGACCACCAGGTCACCAATTCTTAAACGTACGGTTACGTCCCTTGTGTCCAAGTCAGGGATCACACCCTTCTAGGGTACACGGTGGTCCGTTGATTCGGGTACGCGGTGTTGATGACCCGGACACACGGGACCTCAGGTGCCAGATGTTGTCAGAGTTGATCTCTCATCGGGAACGACCGGTGTGATCTCTTATCCGGGACGACCGGTGTTGATCTCTTTCGACCGTGTGCCGTTGTTTCTGGGTCACGTTGGTTTTTCTTAATTGATTTTTTTTTTAAAAAAATTACGTAACTTGAATATTAGTCCCTCCAGAGTCAGACAGGTCATAGTGAATCACTGTGAGGGAGGACACACCTATTTCCGAAGACAGGGGGGTCAGATAGACAGGAAGAATACTCGGTAATATTAAGTAAATTAGGAATGTTGTTGGAATACCCTAACGATAAACATACCAGAGAAAAATTTCAAATTCTTAAATCTATGTTACATTACCGAAAATGACTCATAAAAGATTGTCCGTTAAATGGTAGATATGGAATAAATACAAAAACCAATAAACAAAAACAAGATAAAAGTTGAGAAGAGACGGAACGGAGGGTAACTTTTACATTCGAGGGTCACCTACCGAAAGATAGAGGAGTGGGGACTTAATAGTTGTTGACTTTGTTACGAAAGTGACCTCAGTTTACCTGAAGGGACCAACGAGTCTGTCATGTCTTAGTCCGACGTTAAGTGTTCTGGACCCAAACTAGGGACCCACCCCTCCCAACGGACCTCTTCCTGTACAGTTGAGTGAGGTCAAAAGAACGGATCTCTTAAAGTACCTGTCTCCTTGGATTTCCTGATCTCAGGTACCCCAGTGTTTCTCAACCTGTACTGACTCGTTGATTGTGAAAGTGAAACTGAGTAAAATGGTTACTCCCTTAGATCTAACTCTTCACTGTTCGTTTTTTAGTGGATGACCAATATTTTCATTACTATTATGAATAAGTCATGAACGAACTCCATGATAAGATTTTTATCATGAACTCAATTCGGTCTATCTAGAGTATTTGTGGGTCGACGTAGACGAGAATAATGTGGTTAATGTCCGGGCGTTGATTCTAAATTCTACCAACTCATTCGAGGGACCACCTCGACCGTTAATCTGACTTCATCATCCGACCGAGGTCTCTGGTGTAAGTATTGGGGGAGTTTCTGAATGTACACGATTCTTCACAGACCTTTAGTACGAACGAGTAATGTGATCCGTAGAACTAATGTGATCAGACACGACTACGAGGGGAAGGGTCCAGTTGGGAAGACACAGACCAGAACGGTTGAGCTAAAAAAGATGGAACTTGTCGTTCTCCGTGTAACTAAATAGTGACGATGACTAGTCACGTCCTTTCGTGGGGTTTCTTCAATCGACCCTAACTTTAGATGAGACTTCAGTCGGAGTCACCTATAGTGGCAGGGGTCCCCCGTCGAGTGGGCCGAAGGGTCCTATTCTACACCCGTCGAAAACGGACAAGTCAGTTGAAAATACTAACTGCGGGTCAGCGGGCACGGACCAGTAATCGGACAAGGGAGAACTAGAGACGAAACTTCGTATCAAGAACCGTCCAATAGTCGTCGGAACTACCAGACAAGTCTAGGAAGGTGAGACTCAAGTTGTCGTCTTTTGGTGGGTAAATCGGTAAATCACAGGTTTACACGTATTATCCCAAGTCTAAACGAATGCTTACCTTAATCAATTAAGTAGTGGGACACTTAGAAAAATAGGTCAAACGTGTGTAATGTTAGTCTCGATTATGAGTTTAAGAGGGAGAAGACTCGACCAAAATGTACATAATTGGGTAAATTAAGAGGGGTGTTGTGATAGTCCAATGATATTAAAGATTAAGAAAAACTTCCACTTTCTTACATCTGTATCTATAAATCGAATATTTTTGGTCAGTAATCTTGTGAACCCTAAGTTTGAGTCCGTTGACCCGACATCTCAGGTGTAAAGTTTTGTATAGTGATCAGACGGGGAGAGATATTGTCATTCAGGGGAGTATACTTGGAAGTTCAACGTTTGAAAGTTTTTCCGCTTTCACGTAACCGAACAGGTCAGTGAAATTCAATCGAGTACACAGACCATGTGTAACAAGAGACACACACAGAAGATACTCTCCGACACGAAAACACATGAAATGACTTGTCATTACATGTCTCCTGTCATCATGTCTTAGATATATCTATCTTGACTTAGGTCGTTCTTTAGTCTTGGACACTGCACTCGTAGTCCGCACTTACTTTAGTGTCGAACGGGAGGCAGAGGATAACGACTACTAGGAAGTCGAGATGGTAAAGGGTGGGGGAGAGGGAGGAGGTCCCTCATTGAGAAGAACTGGTAAGGGACCTACGGTTGGGGACAACGATCGACAACATGACATTGTGACATGAGAAGTCCCAGGACATGACATTTTAATCCACAAAATAAATAACGTAAACAAAACACACATAATAAAGACACTTTTCTTAATATTTGGATAAAGATTATGAATAATAATATGGTAAAATATCATGAAATAGTAATATTGTGGGATAAGTAAGTTATGATATATCGGTTAACACAATCAACCCATTGATCCGATTGAAACAACCTGTATGAATGTTCAACATGAATACTTGCTTCAGAACCTTACCCTACGTAATCATGCATCCCTTGAATGACATGAAGGAATTTTTATACCGTAGATTCAACCCTTTTTGAGAGAAGACGTAAAAGGAAATAAGAGTGTAAGTGATTTAAGAATCCCGGTGCTCTACACGTCCAAAAGGAGTGGTTCGTTAAAACGTCAAGAGACACCTGTGGTTCGTCCACAGTATCAGTTGACTTTTTTTATGACATGTTGGACTTTCAACTCTTAATACAAAATATACCGACTGTTTTGACTCCTGAATTCGATACCTCTACAGGAGAGTCTATCGAGACTCCCTGACGAGACTTCTCCATTCCCTCCTCGGTCCTATATATCCTTAAAAACGTTATTTTTTTGTACTACCTTGTAGTTTTCTAATGACGATTAATCTCTTTTTCGTCTATTAAGTTCAATTAATTAAATCCTGAAAAGATATATACCCTTCTACGTTCTCAGACTCGAACGACCTTAGTAAGGAAACTATACGTTGACTCAATAGATCCCGGTCATAGGACGAAAAGAGGTAGACCTTAGGGGAATCCAACGAGTCAGACTCCGACAATGTCATCATCGGTGTCTTAAGAAATAAATGACTATGCCGTTCACTGTCAAAAGTGGTTGTAGATCCTAAGTCAAGTTGCGTCTGTGATCGATGGACCTTTATCTTAGTATTGGGTGTATCTTTCCCGAGTCAGGTGCTTTGGTGGAGTTGAAGTTCTACGGTCAGTGGTCAGGTATAACAGTGGACACAAAGACTGGTTGGTCGATATTTTGTCTCCAACGGTGTTGGGGGAGGTATCTAAGTTATCAAAAGATTACACTTAGTATCTTGAGTTCTTTTTTCAAGTGAATGGTTTGATGGTCAAAAATATTTTCCTATAACATTCGTCTCTACCCATTCACGTAAAAGGGGTCTCGGGGGTCTTTTTCTGTGTCAGGACGTCTCTAAAGTCAAAGTTGGGACACTCTGACTCACCTCCTTGTTCGGTTGGGATGGTCTGAAGACTTAAATGTTTCGGCACGTTATCATTTAGGTACATCGAAATTCATGCATCTAAATGCTCCTAAACACTCTCGTTGTTGTCTCTCGTATTTGGGAGGGGGTGTTCTACGACAGAAAAAAGAAAAAAATTAAACCGACACGACCCACAATCAACACCGTGTGTCCGAGACACTAGAAGTGACGCCACACACCCCAGAAGTCAACGTCGTACACTCTAGATCAAGGGACTTGTCCCTAGCTTGGACCCGGGGATCGCAACCCTCGCCCCTCAGTTCAGAATCGGTGACCCGGTGGTCCCTTCAGTGTTCCACTACAGAAGTAATGGGTCCTGTCCGATGTAGTCCGACACTGTCCTTTACCAGGGTATTGGAGTTCCCAAATTTTCTTATTTAGGGTAGAAAATGAGTGCGGTGCACAGGTCACGTACAGTAGACTCACGTGACGAGACACCGTAACTATAGGACGTCCTTGGGTCCGACTGTCTCGTCGACACTTGACCGACTTATACTATCTCTTTTATACTGTCATATATGACCAGTAATCTTCGCAGGTACGTCTTCCCTATGTACAGTAAAGGTGAATATAAGGAAACTGGACGTGTTCAATATACTGGTACGGATTTGTGTTTTCCTGTCCTCTCACGAATTTTTCTCTCTTTCTCTTCCGAAGGGTCCGCCGCGATCACCATTTCTTAGACTGACAATTACGTCCTCGGTGTCCTCTACGCCCAAACTAGGGGCTTAGACCTTCTAGGGGACCTCATCCTTTACCGTTGGGTGAGGTCATAAGAACGGACCTTGTATCGTACTTGTCTCCTTGGACCTCCCAGGTCAAGTCAAGTCAAGTCAGCGAGTCAGTACAGGTTGAGAAACGCTGGGGTACTTAGGGTCGTACGGTCCGGAGGGACAGGTAGTGGTTGAGGGCCTCAAGTGAGTCTGAGTGCAGGTGGTTCAGTCACTACAGTAGGTCGGTAGAGTAGGAGACAGCAGGGGAAGAGGAGGACGGGGGTTAGGGACGGTCGTAGTCTCAGAAAAGGTTACTCAGTTGAGAAGCGTACTCCACCGGTTTCATGACCTCAAAGTCGAAATCGTAGTAAGGAAGGTTTCTTTAGGGTCCCGACTAGAAGTCTTCCCTGACTGACCTAGAGGAACGTCAGGTTCCCTGAGAGTTCTCAGAAAAGGTCGTGGTGTCAAGTTTTCGTAGTTAAGTAACCACGAGTCGAAAGAAGTGTCAGGTTGACAGTGTAGGTATGTACTGGTGACCTTTTTGGTATCGGAACTGAATCTACCTGGAAACAACCGTTTCATTACGGAGACGAAAAGTTATACGACAGATCCAACCAGCATTGAAAGGAAGGTTCCTCATTCACAGAAAATTAGTAGTCAGAACGTCTTTATCACACCCTTTTTTTTTTTTTCAAAGGAGTCTGTGTCTTGAGAACATCTAAAGAAACTTCAGTAACCGTTTCATTACAGAGACGAACTTGTACGACAGATCCAACCAGTATTGAAAGGAAGGTTACTCATCCGTAGAAAATTAAAGTACAGACGTTAGTGGTAGACGTCACTAAAACCTCGGGGAGTTTTAATTCAGACTGTGACAAAGGTGACAAAGAACTAGATAAATGGTACTTCCCTACCCTGGTGTACGGTACTAGAAGTAACAGACTTACAACTCGAAATTCGGTTGAAAAAGTGAGAGGAGAAAGTGAAAGTAGTTCTCCGAAAAATCAAGGAGAAGTGAAAGACGGTATTCCACCACAGTAGACGTATAGACTCCAATAACTATAAAGAGGACCGTTAGAACTAAGGTCTAATGTTAAGTAGGTCGACCCGTAAAGCGTACTACAAGAGACGTATCTTCAATTTATTCGTCCCACTGTTATATGTCGGAACTGTATGAGGAAAAGTCCCGGTCCCATGGTCCATTCTAGTCCGTCTTAATCGTTTTGGCGAATAATCTCAATCGAATTTGTTTGTTCCCAAACAAACTGAGTGTATTGTTCCTCATACCTCAATCCCTCTTGTCCTAAGTATGTCACCGAGTCAAAACAGTATTCCTTACTAAGTCGGTATTTTTCCTTACTTTCACCTAGTAAACACCTCTACACCTACCTGGATCTCTGGTGGTATGGTTCACTTCATTCAGTCTTTCTTTTTTTGTTCATAATATATAATTACGTATATATACCTTAGATCTTTTTACTATGTCTACGAGAATAAACGTTTTGTCTTTATCTCTGCGTCGACATCTCTTGTTTGTATACCCGGGGTCCTCCTCTGTCTTTCCCCACCCTACTTAACCCTCTAACCCTAACTTCATACAAGTAATGACTATATACATATTCTATCTATTGTTTACTCTTGGATCATATCACGTCCCTTGAGATCAGTCACGATACATCACTGGACTTTCCCAACCTTTGTGTTCTTTCTCCTCTATATACACATGCGTATCGACTAAGTGACACGACATCTCATCTTTGATTGGGTTGTAACAATACGAAGATATGAAGTTATTTTTAATTAAATTTTATTTTTAAAATTTATAATTTTTGTTCTTGGATTCCAGCAACGTAAAAAGACGGGGGTAGTAGTCGTCCAACCGAATACAGAAGCATCACTTTACCAACAACATGGAGGTCCATAGAACAGATAAAAGATCCGTCCACCTCCCCTCCTTCCGTCTCCCGTCGTTCGGATACCTCGAACCCCAAAAATCCTTCCCTACAGGGGTGGTCGTCTACAAAGTGATCTGAGACCCAGTGTCCGGACGGTCACTCATGTAGACCCCCACTCCGGTGACACTACAGAGTCGTCCGACTGAAATGATCCGACACGTTTGGCCCCCTCCGTCCTCCCTTCTCTCAGAAACGGTTCGACCGGTGACGGATCGTAGGTCGTCCTGATTGACGAGGTGGACACCCGGACCGAAGGCTTTCCTCCACCCTTCCTCCCCCAGATTTGTCGGGTGACTCTCCCTCCTTCCTTCATCTTATCTGAGGAGTGAGGGCGGAAGGTGACCAGTATCGAGGTGGGGTACACACACTTGGGGAACGTGGGGACTACACATGGTCCCACGACTCACCAGGAGTAAGTAGGTCGGAGGAAGTAGAGACAGGCCGTCCCAGTGAACCCCATCTCCCGTCCTCGGAGTGGAGTCCAACCAGGTTTTCCACACGGTCCGACACGGGGATTCCGTGCCGGTCCTTCTTTAGTGCACGCAACGCAGAAGACTACAGTTAGGTTCACGAGGTCCCCGTCCGCCGTAAGGACGTGGGACTTTCAGAGAGTCAGTACAGGTCGAGGAACGTTGAGGTACCTGACACCGGGCGGTCCGAGGAGACAGGTACCCTAAAGGGTCCGTTCTTATGACCTCACCCTACGGTACGGGAGGAGGTCCCCTAGAAGGATGGGTGCCTAGCTTGAACCCAGAGGATACAATGTCCGTTTAAGAAATGCCAGATTTGATGGTACCTTTGGGATGTGGAACTGAGGGAAAGTCGAATGGGAATAAGAGGTCGTGATTTGTTTGGGGGTCTCATTTTTAGTTTGCTGAATGACATATCACGTCCCTTGAGATGGGTTGTTAGACATTATTGTATATTCCTGTTTCTTAGAACTTTTCTCACCTACATGCACAGTGACTAAGTGAAACGACATGGAGGTCTTTGATTGTGTTACAATTTTTCGTTGATGTGAGATTATCTTTTATTTTTAATTTAATTTTTATTAGTTTAGTAAGGTTTTTCTAGAAACCAATAGAAAGATACAGTCTAATAAACTGAGTAAAGTCAAAATAAATTTTTTTTTTGTTTTGGTAAACCTAAAACTTTATCGGCAACAGGTGGAATCTTTTCATGTGTGTTCAGGGTAAAGGAGGTAGTTGTGACAGAATCTTACATAGAGTTCACCTTCGTACCTATATAACTGTGTTCGGTTCGTCAGTGTAGTTGAAAATTGTTACTGAGTGCTCCTGCAAACTCTAATTGTACACTTTCTACAAAAACAGTCGTCGAGTCACTGACGAAGACTCTAGGCCGTCATCACTGTCCTCAATCCAAAAAAAAAATTACCCAACTTTAAAGACGCATCTAAACAAGATCTTCCTGTTTGGTTATTGTACAGACGAGGAAATACCACATATAACAAAGAAGTGTCTTATAAGACCCCAAAAATCAAAGTAAAGTTGTCTGCTTTCGTTTCAGGACCGAAAAAGTTTTTTCGTAAAAAAGATAGGTCTTGAAAAAATTTTTCTCCTCTGTAGACATTGTCTTTGTGACTATTAACCCAGGTGCGCAGGGACCCCTTAACTGAGGAGAAAACTCTAGTTATTCTTCTCTACAAACACTACTTTTGTAGTCGTCCCCTACACGACACTTTAATCAAACTTTAGAGGGTTTCGAAAGTGTCTACGTCCCTAACCTGAGACCCAGTGGTTGTAAGAGGGACCAAAATTATATAAAGTCTCTTTTTAGTAAGGTGGTTCAGTCTTTCGGGACCTCCGAGGTTTACACACGAAGGACATAGGTTAAGACGTGAGACCGTTCGATGGACCATGGTACAGGGGTCACCGAGTCTACCATTTCGTAGACGGACGTTACGTCTTCTGGACCTAAGTTAGGGACCCAGTCCTTCTAGGAAACCTCTTCCTTTACCGGTGGGTGAAGTTATAAGAACGGACCCCTTGAGGGTACGTGTCTCCTCGGACCACCCGACGTTAGGTACCCTAGTTTTTCTCAGTCTGTGTTGACTCACTGATTGTGAAAGTGAAAGGGTAACATTGATAAGATTGATAGGAACTTAATCTCTATGGTAAAATCAGACCCCCCTCGTCTACATGGCATCGTACTTAGTGAAGGGGTCGACTTGGGTTGAAACTGTTCGGATATACACACTTTCGACTGTAAACCTCTTAATTATTTATGACACTACGAATAAGTGTAAGGTTTTCTCTAAGGGAAAGAAAGACGCTTACAATCGAGAGGACCAGGTGTCACAATATAAACGAATGTCTAGTGTTCGATATTTTTAGATCGGGGTTTGACTGTGATGTCCACCTCGACTTGCCCTAAATTTTCGACGGAATACGTTCGTACTCGCTACATTTCTCCTCCACAATCCAAACGCGACCTCTAAGGCTCAGTCTCCACTATAAAAGACAATTAAAAATTTTGTCCTTGTGCTAAATGGTCTTAGTATGGGGTCACTGACTTCCTCCACAGACACTGCACTTTACGGAAAATTGAAGAGAAACTTTCCTTGTATCTATAATTCTACTTCGAACTCCCCTGAGGGGACCATCATGTTAACATTTCTTAGGTGGAAGGTCACGTCCTCCCTAAGCCCAAGTTAGGGACTAGACCTTTGATTCTAAGGTGTACGGTGTCCCGTTTATTCGGACGTCCGGTGTTGAAGTCTTCAGACGTCCGGATTTGTTCTTGGATCGAATCGATTTTTCTTCTTCTTCCTTTTTTTTTTTTCTCCGGACAGGGGTCCCTAGAGAAGGGAATAGGGGGGATTTTTGGGTTTTTTTGTCCATTTAAGACGGTTTGTGAAAAAAAGGAAACGAGACCTGAAATAATAATAATAATAAATGGTAAAAATTTTAACTTCACGTCAATTAAATGTTACAACACAATCAAAGTCTACATGTCGTTTCAGTAAGTCTACATATGACATATATACGTATATATGACATATTGTGTTATCCAGGAACAACGAACAAATAAAATATATATCATAACGCATATAACCTCTTCCTTTACCGTAGGGTGAGGTCACAAGAACGGACCTCTTAGGGTCCCTGTCCCCTCGGACCACCCAACGGTAGATACCCCAGCGTGTCTCAGCCTGTACTGACTTCGTTGAATCGTCGTCGTCGTCGTCACACATATACACCTCTTCCGTTACCGTTGGGTGAGGTGATGAGAACGGACCCTTTAGGGTACCTACCTCCTCGGACGACGATGACGATTCAGCGAAGTCAGTACAGGCTGAGACACGCTGGGACATCTGCCGTCGGGTGGTCCGAGGGGGTAGGGACCCTAAGAGGTCCGTTCTTATGACCTCACCCAACGGTAAAGGAAGAGGTTACGTACTTTTACTTTTCACTTTCACTTCAGCGAGTCAACACAGGTTGAGACACGTTGGGGTGTCTGCCGTCGGGTGGTCCGAGGAGGTAGGTACCCTAAAAGGTCCGTTCTCATGACCTCACCCTACGGTAACGGAAGAGGCCCTCCTCGGACCATCCGACGTCAGGTACCCCAACGAGTCTCAGCCTGTACTGACTCTCCGAAGTGAAAGTTAAAAGTGAAGGTACGTAACCTCTTCCTTTACCGTTGAGTGAGGTCACAAGAACGGACCTCTTAGGGTCCTTACCCCTTCGGACCACCCGACGGTAGAGACCCCAGTGTGTCTCAACCTGTGCTGACTTCGCTGTATCGTCGTCGTCGTCGTCGTCGTCACACACATATACCCGGAAGGGCCCATCGAGTCTACCATTTCTTAGGTGGACGTTACACCCTTCGGACCCGAGTTAGGGACCCAACCCTTCTAGGGGATCTCCTCCCGTACCATTGCGTGAGGTCATAAGAATGGACCTCTTAGGGTACCTGTCTCCTCGGACCTCCCGATGTCGGGAGACCCAGCACTTCTCAGTCTGTACTGACTCACTGATTCGTGTCGTGTCGCGTCACACACATACAGTTAGGGTTTGAGGATTAAATAGAGGGAGTGGGGTGGGGTGACCGAAAGGGTCCACCGCGATCACCATTTCTTGGACGGACGGTTACGTACTCTGTATTCTCTACACCTAAGGTAGGGATCCAGCCCTTCTAGGGGACCTCATCCCACACCGTTTGGTGAGGTCATAAGAACGGACCTCTTAGGGTACCTGTCTCCTCGGACAACCCGATGTCAGGTATCTCAGTGGTTCTCAGCCTGTGCTAACTTCGTTGACTCGTACGTACGTGGTGGGATAGGTCGATGGGAGAAACCATTGGTACAAAGGAAAGATACTGGTCCTCTGATACGTGCAATAGATTTATTTAGGTACATAATTATATAGTAAAAATTTCTAAGGTGTATATTCACTATAGTATACTATAAACAGAAACCGATTGAAGCGAATCATACTATTAGAGATCCAGGTAATTACAACGACGTTTACCGTAATAAAATAGAAACACCGACTTATTCTAACAAAACACATATATGTGGTGTAGAAGAAATGAGTAAGTAAACGACTACCTGTGAATCCACCGAAGGCACAGAATCAGTAACATACGTCATGACGATACTTATAACCCACGTATGTAGAAAAACTTAATCTCAAAATAGGTCTATATGCGGGTCATCACCCTGACTCCCTATTATACTATTGAGATAAAAATCAATCGGAAAATTCCTTGGAGGTATGACAAGAGGTACATGGTTGAATGTAAAAGTGGTTGTCACATTCTCCCAAGGGAAAAGAGCTGTGAGAGAGGTCGTAAATAATAAACATTTGAAAAATTACTACCAGTGACACTAACCACACCCCACTATGGAGCAAAATCAAAACAAGACGTAAAGAGATGCATTGTCATCGTTCGTAGAAAAGTACCCGGACAACCGAAAGACATACAGAAAAAACCTCTTTACAGATAAATCCAGAAGACGGGTAAAAAACTAACTCAACAAACCCAAAAAATATAAGTTTAACAAATTCGACAAAAAACATATAGAACTTTTAATTAGTGAACAGACATTGTAGTAAACTTTTATAGAACAGGATCAGGTATCTAATGGAAATGTAAAACAAATAACAAATTCGACCTAAATCTTTTCGGTCTCCTTGGTCTCTAATTTAACGGTTATAGATAACCTAGTATCTTTTTCGTTCACTTAAGGTCTTTTAGTAGATGAAGACAAAGTAACCGACGTGAGTCCGGAAACTGAGACACCTAGTGTCATTTGACACCTTTTAAGGAGTTCTCTACCCTTATGGTCTCGTGCAATGGACGGGGGGACTCTCTAGACATACGTCCAGTTCTTCGTGGTCAATCTTGGTCTGTACCTCGTTACTTGACCAAGGTTTAACCCTGCCTCAGGCAGTTCCAACATATAACAGTGGGACGAATAAATTGAATAGACGTCTCGTGTAGTACGCTTTACGGGTCGACCTACTTCGCGTTCGACCTTAGTTCTAACGGTCCTCTGTATAGTTATTGGGCTCAATACGTCTACTGTGGTGGGAATACCGTCTTTCGTTTCTCCTTGATTTCTTGGAGAACTACTTATAATTTCTCTTCTCACTTTTCGACTGAATCTTGAGTTGTAAGTCTTTTGATTCTAGTATCGTAGGTCAAGGTAGTGAAGTACCATTTATCTACCCTTTTGTTACCTTTGTCACTGTCTGAAATAAAACCCCCCGAGGTTTTAGTGACGTCTATCACTGACGTCGATACTTTAATTTTCTGTGAACGAGGAACCTTCTTTTAGATACTGGTTACATCTATCGTATAATTTTTTCGTCTCTGTAATGAACCGGCTGTTTCAAGGTAGATCAGTTTTCTACCAAAAAGGTCCTCAGTACACTCTCAACATGATATTTCTTTCGACTCACGACTTCTTAACTACGAAAACTTCACACCACAACCTCTTCTGAGAATTCTCAGGGAACCTGATGTCCCTCTAAGTTGGTCAGTTAGGACTTCCTTTAGTCACGACTTATAAGTGACCTTCCTGACAACGATTTCGCCTTCGAGGTTATGAAACCTGTGGACTACACCTTTTGACTGAGTGACCTTTTTTTTGGGTCTACCCTTTCTAACTTCCGTCCTTCTCTTCCCTCCTGTCTCCTACTCTACTAACCTACCGTAGTGACTGAGCTACCTGTACTTAAACTCGTTTAAAGTCTTCGACCACTACCTGTCCCTTCGGACCACACGTCGTCAAGTACCCCAACGTTTGTCAACCTGTGCTGAATCACTGACTTGACTCGACTACCAAAGGAATGACACGTTTTGTCTCTGGAACATAAGATGACAATAACAACCACCACCAGGGTTCTTTTCACTTCCTTACCCACCTCTCTGACCCTTTGGAAGGTGTTCCCGGGTCCTCGACGGTTGTTTTATATCCTACAAGAAGTTGGTTTGAACGGGTGAAGTAGGACGGAGGAGAAGGGGAAGGAAGGATGTTGGGGTGTGGACCATACCGGAGTTGAAAGAGAAAACAGTCACACAATGTATACATAAAACCGTTTTTAGTAAAGACAATCTTTATAGGGGGATTGACCTCCATCGGAGAACAATCTCCCCAGACCCCGTACACGGAATGTAGATACGTCGTTTCAACAAGTATTCCGTTGATAGTTCCAACGAAGACCGTACTCACAAGATAATAAGATTAAATTTTAGGTATTGGGCTACACGATTTTTCACTTCTATCAGAAATAAAACGATACAAAAGTCTGTATTCCCTGTTCGATACTTATTGGAGTAAATTTTAAAATTCGAAGGTTTAGAGATAAAACCTTCGATAAAGTTCAAAGGGTATGAGGGGTTTCTTTAGAGAAGAAATCATACTCCTTTCTTTATATCTTCCCCTCCTTTCTCCTTTTTTATTCATATTCAACCAAGGTCTGTCCCAACAAACTCCTATCAGTGATCTAAATCGTTTCTTTTATCTCCCGTGAACCAAGGAAAAAACTTAAAACCTCTTTGATGTTTAATAAAATCGTATTCATATAGGGGACATGATAAACTCTATATGACTTTGTTTATTTGTCTTGAGTTTCAACAAAAATACTTTAAGTTTAAATTGATCTACACGATGTATAAAATACAGCGTTAAAATAAATTTTAATTGATTTATCAAACGTTTTGAAGACACGAATCATTTACGATCAAGGGACAATAAGTAAATCACACGGAACGTTTTCACAAATAAAAGATCGGATATTCTGTATTGACTCATATTTTGTGGTAGGATAAAGAAATTCTGTTTATAAATACCCCCTTTTAGGTTTATGAAATGTAGTAGGTACCTACCCTTTACTAAAATTTTAACAAAATATCCTTTTTATTTATTACAACGAGTACATTTATGTTATACGACATGTAATATATACTCCTTTGTCAAGATCTCAACTTTATTATCTGTTGGTCACAACTTTTTAATATTTTAGTATATCAGTTTTTTACATGTAGCGTAGTCACTTATTATCACCTCACGTCTTCTTCTTTACGGTGTTTATGCGATCATTTAACTTAGATAAGGAATATACGTAGTAATACTTCTGTTTACGGTCATACTATCAAGCATCTTATAACCACTGATCTTTCGTTTCGTGTGATATTTTATCGTTGTAATCGTACTTAAGGATACAATATGAACCTCTGTTCCATTTAGTTCGTTGGTTTGGTTGTTGTTATCTTTAAAACTCACTTAAGTGTGGGTCCAACGGTCTAATTACATCTGTTTTGATAATAAAGTCATCTTTTACATCTACCCCCTTTCGGGTTGAACCACTTTAGGGTTCCGTACGAGTACGGACGTCTTTTTTATACATATAAAAGGTCAATCTGATCTTGTCCGGTACCCCCTAGTAATTTACTTTAGAACCCTTTCGATCGAACTAGTACCTGAACGTTCTTAAAGACAATGACAAACTCTGTATGGAACGTAGTCGTTATTTATATTTGAGTTATGTCTGTTCTTCAGTGGGTTTATGATGGACAGTAACAGACCCATAGGGTACAGAATAATAAATACGTTTCATTTAGTAAGATTCTATACCCAACGACAGAAACTCCAAAACCCAAACGTGAGAGTCGGTGACCCTTGATTGTTGTACCGACGACAGAACTTTAGGTGATAGGTCGAGTATAGTCTCCACCCTCCGTTTATGACCGGAAGTTAAATATTGTACCCAACGACCCTGTATGTCAGTAAAAAATTATGAATAATAAAAATAAATAAATGAACCGACACGGTCCAGAGTCAACACTGTGTACCCTAGAAATCAACACCGTATGTTTGAGAATCAACACCATACACCCTAGATCAAGGGACTGGTCCCTATCTTGGGTCCGTGAGACGTGTTCCTCGGACCTTAGAATCGGTGGTCTGGTGTCCCTTCAGGGATATACCATTAATAATATACTCTACGAAAACCCTTTTCGATCCCTTGTACAGTGTTGAAATTACTTCACCCTTCACTTTTGAAACTAATGTCCAACTAGTCGTTATTTTGTATTTGTTGTTATTAATGTACAGTCGATATTTAAAGATTTAAGTCTGGAATTTTCCTTTCTGTTTTAGTGTCTTAAAAGATTGTTGAAACTCTCTTTATCATTCTTCGATAATTGTACTATCAATCTATTTATTTTCCTCCCTGAAGGGACCACCAGGTCACTTACCTTACGACTCGAGGGTTACATCCCCCGTGTCCAAACTAGGGACCAACCCCTTAATTCTAGAGTGTACGACATACCGAATCGGTTATATATATATATATATATATATATATATATATATATATATATATATACATACCTTTAGATCGGTCGTAAATGTAAGGTGAAAATAGAATTGTAAAGTCAGTCAGTCAGTCAAGTCATCGAGTCAGCACAGGCCAAGAGACACTGGGGTTTTTGGCGTCGTGCGGTCCGGAGGGACAAGTTGTGGTTGAGGGTCTCGGATGGGTTTGAGTACAGGTACTCAGTCGTTACGGTAGGTTGGTAGAATAGGAGACAGTAGGGGAAGAGGAGAACGGGAGTTAGAAAGGGTCGTAGTCCCAGAAAAGTTCACTCAGCCGAGAAGCGTAGTCCACCGGTTTCATAACCTCAAAGTCGAAGTTGTAGTCAGGAAGGTTACTTGTGGATCCTGACTAGAGGAAATCCTACCTGACCAACCTAGAGAAACGGCAGGTTCCCTGAGAGTTCTCAGAAGAGGTTGTGGTGTCAAGTTTTCATAGTTAAAAAACCACGAGTCGAAAGAAATATCAGGTTGAGAGTGTAGGTATGTACTTAGAATTGTAAATTTAGTCTAAATAAAAGAATAAGAGATGGTACAGTAGTATTTAAACTCAGATAAAGATCTTTTTTTCGTTTACTACAAGAACATTATAACTGTCTAAATAAGTTACTAATTTTTCTAAACTAAAAATAAGTACTCTGACTCACGACAATGACTTTTAATATAAATGATCTGTTACAAACCTTTTGTTTGTCCACTCAACTGAAATTACTATATTTGATTCCACCTTCGTCACTGTCTAATGGACAAGAACCCGAGATTTTAGGGACGTCTACCACTGACGTCGGGACTCTAATCTACTAACGAAGAACCGTCCTTTCGCTACTGTTTGGATCTGTCATATAATTTTTCGTTTCTGTAGTGAAACGGTTGTTTCCAGACATATCGATTCCGATACCAGAAAGGGCATCAGTGTATGTCTACACTCTCAACCTGGTATTTCTTCCGTCTCCCGGTCTCTTAACTACGAAAACTTGAGACCACGACCTCTTCTAAGAACTCTTAGGGAACCTTGACGTTCCTCTAGGTTGGTCAGTTAGGATTTCCTTTAGTTGGGACTCACAAGTAACCTCCCTGACTACGGCTTCGACTTCGAGGTTATGAAACCGGTGGACTACACTTGTCGGTTGGGTGAACTTTTCTGGGACTACGACCCTTTCTAACTTCCATCTTCCTCTTCTCCCGTTGACTCCTACTCTACCAACCTTACCGTAGTGGCTAAGTTACCTGTACTTGAACCCGTTTGAGACCCTCCACCACTCCCTGTCCCTCCGGACCATACAACGTCAGGTACCCCAGCGTTTCTCAGTGTATGTTGAACCGTTAACTTGTGTGTGGGTTCCAACGGTTTCCTTCGACTAAAATAAGTTCTTGAAGCCTAATAATTTGGTGACTGAGACTAGAGTGTTTAGACGACGACGATCGAGATCAGTTTAGTTGGTCCTGTTTTTCTGACTTGTTTTAGGAAGAGAGGGAAAAAAATACATTGGGTTTCGGTCATTCTCGTGACGCGTCAATCTGTCACCTTATAACTTGTCATTGTAACCCGTCAAAGACCTACTAGGTCCTCCGTTTTAAAAATCTCTAAATTAGAACATTGGGTAGTGGGACTCTCGATTACTGTAACTTAAATCTGTTGAACTCTTACAAGTAAAAGTAAAACGTCTTCCTTTGTCAATTCCAGTTAACGTTAACGAGACACAGGGATGTAATAACGAGGATTTTCGAAGAGTCTTCGGGAAGGACTGGGACTCTCAGGATTGAACTTAGTAGCAGGGTCGAGGTGAGGGCGGAAGGTCAACAAACAACACCAATTCAACACACTGACAAAACACTAGGCACCTGAGTGGAACGGCACGGAAAGAGATTAAGACCTTGATCCTCGTCATATCGACAGAAGACATGACAGAGAGGTCGTGGGAGATGACTGTTTCGAAGTCACAGCCACCCATTTCCCTCCTTTTTACTTCCCGAGTCTAGGTAAACACGTCAGACACATGTGTTCCAAGAGATCTCTCGGTCGACCTATAGACCTATCTTCGTATGTCCTTCCCTAAATCGTGTCTTCCACCGAGTAGACTAAAGGTCCCCCGCGATCACCATTTCTGGGGTAGACGGTTACGTCCTTTGCATTCTCTGCGTCTAAACTAGGAACCCAGTCCTTCTAAGTGACCTCTTCCTGCACCGTTGGGTGAGGTCACGAGAACAGACTTCTTAGGAGACCTGTCTCCTCAGACCACCATACCTTCGGTGAATCGTACGTCCATAGAACAAAGGTCTCCACTTCTTCAGGGTGTCAGACAGGAGACATTCGACCTCTTGGTCCTTTCGACCACCAGATTAAGTTAGGTTCAGACTTCCGGACTCTTGGTCCTCACGGTTACTGGTTCTCATCCTCTTTCTCCTATAGGGTCCAGATCTTTTCTTTTGAACGGGAAGGAAACTAAAAACAAGAGAAACCCGGAAACCTCCTCACCTACTACTGATACGTCTAGAGAGAAAGTGGGGGTGGGTGACCCGTAGTCTCTTCGTGCATCCTACTGGTAAAAAGATAGTATGGTAAAAAGTTGTGTAGTAAAAAGATAGGGGCTTGAAGTGGAAGAAGACCCTCCACGGAAGTGGGAGTTGCCCTTCATCTACCTGACCAAAAACTCTTGGGACACCGTTAATGTTTCGGACTCTTCAAACCTGTATTTACCGATCTAAATGGTCCCAGGTTGTGACGTCCCTCCCACCACCCACCCTAGGTTCGGATGCAATGGACCATTCCCTCGACCATTCAAGACGTCATGGAAATCTTGAACGAATTTTATCTCGACCCGTTCTCCCCCTTTAGCGACAAGAAAATTGGTATTTTCCTCGGGTACATAGACCCCTCCTTCATCTAACTCTTCGAAGTGGACTGTCACATGACACTGCAAAGACTGTCACTGCAAGAATCAGAGGACTTAGTCTACGACTTAGCGACGGTCTTTGTGGGAGGGTCTGTCTGTACGGTCTTTATTAGGAAATGGTCGAGAGACCCGTAGGGAATCGTGTCAGTTCAACTTTGTGTTGTAATTGGTAGTGTGTTAGGTTCGTTTTTCCCACTTAAATCTTGACCGTCCGTTATTGTAGTATTAACCGTGTCTTCAGTTCACTTTCACCGACACAGGGTACTCTGGTGGTCACCTCGTCCTTCGTTCTCATCTTCAATCTTCTCTTTGATGTTAGATCAACCTGTGTCTCAACCTTTAGGGATCCTTTAGAGGAGACGTCACTTTCTGGGTGCTCAGTCTCCGAGTAGACGGACGACACTTCTGAAGTCCCGGACCTTGTCTTGGACCGAGTCTATTCCGCGGGGTTTCCGTAGTACCTCACTCGTTTGTTCTAGTTTAAATTAAGGAAATCGTTCGTACGTTTAAGTCTCACTTCTATTACTTGAACGAATTTCTATACCTTATTTTTCAAATTAATCGACTTATAATTTTCAGTTTAACTGAAATCGACTACACACACACGCACACACCCATACTCATATATACGGAGGCGGACACTTCTTTCACCTACTTCACACAGATTAATTTTATGCTGAGACGGTAGAAACCCGAAGGGTCTACCACGATCACCATTTCTTGGACGGACAGTTACGTCCTCTGCATTCTCTGCACGTAAGCTAGGGACCCATTCCTTCTAGGAGACCTCCGTCCGTACCGTTGGGTGAGGTCAAGAACGGACCTCTGAGGGGTACCTGACTCCTCGAACCGTCCGAGGTCAGGTATTCCAGCGATTCTCAGTCTGTGGTCTGTGCTGACTTCGTTGAATCCAGTGTGTGTGTGTAGAAAGTCATCAGATAAAAGACCGCACACAAAAAAATTCCAAATAGAAAAGGGTTTCGTACATACACTAATCCCCCTGAAAAGACCACCGGGTCACCAATTCTGAGGTGTGAAGTTGACGTTCCCTACACCCAAACTAGGGACCAATCCCTTGTTCATAGGGTGTACGGAGAGAAAAAGATTATCTTTATTTTAACCCAAAGAATTATGCTATGGTTGTTATCTAGTACTTCTTTAATGTGAAAGATTTTTTTTTATACACTAAAATGTTAAAGTTTTTATTACGGGTAGCTTAATCATTTTCTTCTGTGGTCGTTTGACTCACTGTCTACTTGGTATTGGTCTACCCTATAACTAGGAGTCCAGTGGTCGAAACCGGGACTTCACTAAAAGTGTGGAGTCAAGGGTTCGAACCTAATTCGAACCCTAGGGGTTTTTGTCCATGCTCATTCTTTCTACCTTGTTTAGTGCAGTAACAAAGAACCCATTACATACAGGGCCCCGACAAGACTATTTCTTTTCGTAGTCGTATACCAAAGTCGTAGACTAGTGTCAGAGTATTGAAGGAAAGAGAACCCGGTATAAAGTGTCAATACTGGAGTCGGTCGGAGGGTGCATTCACAAGGACCATAGACGATGTACTTCCCTTGAACCCGTGAGGTTAAATAAAAGGTTCTCTTTCGGGGCTCCTCGAATCTAGTGGGAGTGGTTTTACTATCAAGAAAAGAGACATTAAAACAGGTTTTATCACAGAGTGAAGACTGAATACAATATGAGGTCCCGGTCCACATAGTACTGTCTCCGGTGGTCCCCACTCTTTGTTTCCGTTGGAGACCCTTCTTCCTACGGAGACAATAGTTTAGGTCCAAGTATGACGAGCGGTGTACTGTCCGGTTATTTAGTTCTCTACTCCACGGTCCCACTCCTTGTCATTGAAATGAACCTTTCAACCACTTGGTTTTTCTATCACCTTACCACAGGGTTTCTTGGTAAGGTCGAAGAAAACATGATTTTCCCCTGCCCCACATCGACCAACAACGTTTGAAAACCCACGTCCTTAGGAAACAAGAACGTCGACAGGTGTCAACCAGACCAGTGGTACAAGGATATTTGGAGATTGTTCTACTAACAATAAAATACAATACGTTGTAAAAGAGAGAGATACTTACCCTTTCACAATATAGCAATTTCTAGACTCGGATCGTTTCCCCGAGAGGACATATAAAATCCGAGGTCCATCTAAGAAAGTGTTTTCTACGCCTCGGTCGCACTGAGTAGGTCCTTTATCTCGTGTTCCTAATCTCGATTTTCTTATCTAGGCTATCATAGTTCATACAAGAGACACTGTAGGAGTGGGTGACCCGTGGTCTCCTCCCTGACCTTTCGGTTCGTGGTGTGTGGTACATTTCGCCTGTGTAAAGGTGGGGTTTCCCTACTACCTGACCAAAGACTCTTCGGACACTGTTACTGTTTCGGACTCTTTGAACCTATATTCACCGACCTAAATGGTCACAGGCAGTGACGTCCGTCCCACCGCCCACCCCAGGTTCGGATACAACGGTCTATTCCCTCGACTTCATGGATGTCTTGACCGAATTTTATCTCGACCCGTTCTCCCTCTTTAGTGACAAGAAAATTGGTATTTTCCTCGAATGAATAGACCCCTTCTTCCTCTGACCCTTTGGTGTGGACTGTCGCATGGTATTCGTCACAGGAACTACTCGTATTTATGCGTTTATTAATATACAAGATCTAGTTATCTACGATTGTTCGTAGGTATCAGGGACCCGTTATCTTCAGACGAAGTAAACAGACCAAAAGAAATTCTTCGTTCTCTCGATATCGTTTCGATATCGTTCACAAGGACATTGTCCTGTGAACTAGGGTCCGTTTTTTAGACTTCCAACAGAAGTCGGGTCCCGACAGAGACTTATTCAGTCCAGGACAGCTAGTCAATGGTAGCACGTACAGACGACGTCCCCAACCAAGGGAGTCCCGTGTATACTCTACAAACCCCAAAAGGAACCTTTCGACTACCCACAGTGTGGTAAGGATGTACGGACAACTCATGGTTAACAGCACACAAGAGACGGAAAAACGCCGGGGAGAAGAGAGGGACAACAAGGGACAGTATCTTCGACTCGTAGGCACGGTAATTAGTAAAGTGAACGCGACAGCAAAGGAATGTCCTCTCGATTCTCTTCGTACTTTATGAAGTACACAGTTGCAGGGATAGGTTCACTCCTTTAATTTTTTACCTGAGCAGGTACACAAAGTTCGTTTTACCTTCCCTCGTCTAAAAAAACACCGTTACTGAGCAGGAGAAAGTGCAGGGGATCCATTCAGTGCAGACACGGTACTCACACATAAGACTAGGAGAGTGACTGGAGTGTCGGACCGAATTCCAATGACGACGAACCCGGGGACGATATCCCACGAGCCACCTCGACGATCTTCCTCCTTGTCAGTGCACCCTCTACTTTATGAACAACTAACTTGTTAACTACCTTCCGAGAACGACGACTCATTATTTCTAGGTCTGTCCCTGTATCTGTTGACCCGGAATTTGACTGTCCAAGTCTTATAAGTCTCTACCCTCCTCTGTTAGACTCGACCTCCCCTTTCCCTCAGACAACCTTTTTACTCTGGTAGATCCAGGACTTCCTTCTGGTTATAATCCTTATTGACTAGTCAGAACACGTTAAGGTTAAAGAAATAGTTTTACGTACAGTATGATCCTGAGTGGTATGGAGTGGGACTGTTTATGTATATATGTATATATATATAAATAAATATTAAATTACATAGTAATAGAACCTTTTCTGGGACTACGACCCGTTCTAACTTCCGTCCTCCTCTTCCCCTACTGTCTTCTACTCTCCCACTCTTCCAACCTACCGTAGTACCTGAGTCACCCACCCTCAAACTCGTTCGAGGTCCTCCACCACTTCCTGTCCCTTCGGACCGTACGACGTCAGGTACCCCACCGTTTCTTAACCTGTACTGACTCATTGACTTGTCGTGCTTTATATAGTAAATTTCCTTTTAAAATAAATTTTCTTATACATGGAAAAAAGGTTCTTATATAATACTAAAAAATTTTAAAATTAGACACACAGACTTCTTACTATCTACTTCAGAGAATTTAACCGCAGTCTCAAGTGATTCTCTCCTGGGTACAAAATCCAGGTCCTTTATCTTATGGGTGACTTAACCATGGACCTTGCCTTGTAAGATGTTAAAGCTATGTAATATCGAGAGTGGCAAAAGAGGAAGGGGGAAAAGACTCAATGATGAGGGTCTCTCCTCCTGGGTGTCACCATATTTTGGAGTTAAAACTTCCTGAGTAAATAAACACAGAGACTAAAAAGGTCAATCAAGTACTTTAGAGAGGTTCGACACCCGAAGGGTACCCGTCTTCCGTAAAGGACAGAGTCCAACAGGTTCTTTTCCGGTTACCAAGAGACCAAACCGACTACGTTCCACCCTCCTCGAGAAACGGAACGGGAGTCCCTCTTTATCGGAGTCCTAGAGGGACCTACCCTCCAGGGTAAGTCCCAGTAACATTCCCTACGGTCGACGGAGTCCGGTGACACACACACACACCGGGGAGTCCAAGGAGACAGGTACCTCAAAAGGTCCGTTCTTATGATGTCACCCAACGGTACAAGATGAGGTCCTATAAAAGGGCTGGGTCCCTAACTTGGGTACGAAGGTCGGGGATCCGACCAGAGGTCAGAGTCTCTCGTGAGTTGGACTTCGAAAAAGGTCTCTCTAACGTGAAGGAGAGAGAAGGTCTAAATTACTCGTAGTCAGACTGTCCTTGTGGAACCCCTGCAGTGGAGTCTGGTCTTTCCCGACCTCGTTTGACGAACTAAGATATTACACTAACGAGTTCTGTCCCGGAAGATTCAACACGGACCTTTCCTTGACGATAAAGTTCTTGACTTTGATTTACCCTTTTTAGCTACGACCTTTACAACCGGGTTAATTAATTCGGAAGTACTCTTTTGTTCCGACGTGTAATAGTCATAAACTTGGAAGTAACGGACAATGCAGTCCTTGACCGAAGACTACGTTTAGTCTACTCGGACTCCGTCCAATGCCTCTTCCGTTACCGTGGGGTGAGGCCATGAGGATGGACCTTTTAGGGTACCTGTCTCCTCGGACCTTCCGACGTCAGGTACCCCAGCGACTCCCAGTCTGCGCTGACTCGCTGAAGTGAGAGTGAAAAGTGAGAGTACGTAACCTCTTCCTTTACCGTTGGGTGAGGTCACAAGAACGGACCTCTTAGGGTCCCTGCCCCCTCGGACCACTCGACGGCAGATACCTCAGCGTGTCTCAACCTGTACTGACTTCACTGAATCGTCGTCGACGTCGTCTCCGTCCGATTCGTGACATACCAACCCAACACCGTTTACGGTTTCAACGTGTGAGTCAGTGAGTCAGCACAGGGTGCGAAACACTGGGGTACCTGACATCGGGCAGTCCGAGGAGACAGGTACCCTAATAGGGTCGTTCTTATGACTTCACCCAACGGTAAAGGAGGAGGTCCCCTAGAAGGGGTGGGTCCCTAACTTGAGCCCAGTTATGACCGTCCACTTAAGAAATGGTGACTCGGTGAACCCTTTGGTCGTTTACGGTTTCCGTTCAACTTTAAGGGTAAGTCGTTACCCGAGGACATTCCAGACACCCACATGCCTACGTGAAAGGATGGGTACACAGAAAATAGGGAGTCGTTGACCAGGGTCTCGTTGACCCTGAGGTGACCCAGTGTACTGGTGGAACTCGGTTAGTGTCACCCGTTAAACTACCTGATGTACCTAACTGAGAAGACCCCAAAATAAGGGTGGGACCTCCCGTAAACCTCAGCGACACACTACTCTTACCAGACCTGGTATCCTTTAGTCCCTCGATAAAACTCTTAGTCCCCTAACCTTAGGTTCCTCCTTTTTTTATTAAGTAAAGTTAATGTGTCCTCACTGCCATGAACATTTATAAAGACTTAAGAGTCTTTGTGAAGGGTTAGGAATCTTCAAACACCTACAAAAGTTATGTGTGACCTGATGTTATATTATTATAAATAGTAACCTAATTTTTACTAAAAATGTGTAAATAGGACGTGTCATGCTGTAAAGAAATCCTTCCTTTGGTGTGAACGTGTTTTCCTACTAAGTGTGTGTCTCAGTTTATTACCAAAAGAAAGAGAGAGAGAGAGAGAGAGAGAGAGAGAGAGTGTGTGTGTGTGTGTGTGTGTGTGTGTGTGTGTGTTCGTCGAACTCTTTCGTATGTAAAACGTTTTGGTCTGTGGGAAAATTCGCGACTGGGACCAGTGAACCCTGTGTGACATGAGTCATTCATTACAATCGATAATCCGTTGTGTACTGAGCATTGGAATCGAGACTTTACGGATTATACTAATCGTCAAATGTTCTTTTCTAAAGAGGATTCAGGGGACGTGATTACCTGGGAAGTCTTACAATTAACGAGGTAAAAACTGCACACAGGAACTTGACTCAAATAAAAGTAACAAAATTCGAACAGTAAATAACCATCTGTCATTAATCGAGTTTCTCCGTCAGAGGACTGTTCGTCCGTCGAGTGTCGACTCAGTAGGAGAGGTAGTTGTCGGACGGGAGGGTCGTGGTGGTAAAAGTCCTTCCGTTTAAAGAGAGAAGAACAAGGTTTTACTCGAGTAGGGACCTGGTGAAATTTCTGGAGAGAGAGAAAGAGGTAGAAAGAAAGAGAGGGAGAGTGAGTCCTAAAGGACCTACCTCGACTCCTAGTGTCGTGCCTCTTTCGGCTTGAGATATAAGGGTTGACACCCTGTCCTGACCCAGGAAAGTCCATGAGATTCAACACCCTCCCACACGATAATTATGGTAGAATCCTCTCGTCCGGACGTCGTCCTGAGGGGTCCCGTTTCACTTTCACAATCAGTAAGTCAGCACAGACTGAGAAACTGGGGTACCTGATACCGGAAGGTGCAAGGAGACAGATACCTTAAGAGGTCCGTTCTTATGACCTCACCAACGGTAAGGGAAGAGGTTTCCTAGAAGGACTGGGTCCCTAGTTCGGGCGTATAGGACTTGACGTCCGTCTAAGAAATGGTAGACTCGATGGTCCCTTCGATAGTGGGTCCCGTTTTGTTCCTCATATCTGTAAGACGAGTCATCAGAAAAGGTTGGGGGGAGGAAATTGAGAATGACAAGTGACGGGAACCTACAGGGAGGAGACACTAGTTCGGGTCCGGTTTACGGGGAAGAAGGTACTTCTGAAGGACAGGAATCAACTGAGGTCAGGTCCCTACAGAGTCAGAAGTTAAACGGATTGTGAACCGGAGAACCTTATGACTCCAGGGAAAGTAAAACGATCTCTGTCTTTGGGTTGAGTTTCGTCGAATTAGTTTTTCTTTTCTTATCCCGATAGTGGACCCAGTAATTGACCTTGTAAGACTCATAACCAAATCCACGACGAACTAGTTCCCTGAGTTTATCCTTAACCTTGGAGAAAGAGCACTGTAGGACCGAGACAAGAGGTTCCATGACCGAAGTTAAAGTCCTAGAGATGAAACCTTTTAGTCCCGACATGTCGGAGTACGGGTGACTCATCGTCGACACGGGAACCCACCCTGTGTGTAAAAGAAAGAGGAACACTTCTTCTCTGGAACATTTGTCCTGGGATTCCAGGAAGGGTATACAGAAGACATCCCATTCCCTTGTAGAAGACGGGCGGAAAACAGACCCCTTTTCGAAATTAGTTTTTTATTCAAATTAGTCTCTTTATTCTTGTACATCTTTACTTTTGTCGGGTTTTCCTCTGGTTTCGTACGAATACACGAGTGACTCATATCGGTTCCTGTAAATCGAGGAGGAGTTCCCGAGACCTATTATAAGACTTGGCAGAGGACACTCGACAGAACAGGTAAGACTTTGGGGGTAGTCCACCCTCTTCAATTGATGTACTACTGGCCTGACATCGGTACTGCATTGGACGGTGAAGATTCTTGACCGGTGTTTCTTTACCTTTGTTGGGACTTTGACTTCTAATGGATTACTTTGTTGGTTCTGCTGGGTTGACTTCTACTGTCAGTCTCAACTAACACGACAAAGACGTACATCGCGTGAGAGAGTCGACCATTTTAGAGAGTCGAGGACAAACAGTCACCACCCCCTTTGTCTGGAACCTGTCTGAAGGTGGGGGCGGGGGTCAATGGCCGTAGACTTTACTTCGTTTGAAAGGAAAGGCGGTTAGACCAAACATATAACCGAAACCCCGTCGTTCGTCGGTCTAAGGTGTAGAAAGTCATTCTCGATATTAGGGACCGGGAGGAAAACCCTTTCGACCCACCCTTTCTACACCGTCTCCTTCCCATTTACCCGGCTCGTCCGTACCTCTTGTCTATATTTGGTACGGTTGGGTGGGAAGACGACTTTTATGTCGAGTTACCCGACTTTTCTCACAAAACCGTTCTTTCGGTCTTTGTGCACGGAGACTTCAGGAGAGGTACTGGTCAGCAGGAGTAAGGAAGAGACAGGTTGGCTCCCTCCATTAACGGGAGTCTGTCGAGGGAAAGAACTGCGGTCGCCTCTCGTCACCTTATTTGACAAAGTAACTGTGTTTATAAGAAGAGGACGGGTACGGGACCAGTAAAAGAAACGGTCCTTTCTTCCGTCCTCCGTGTAAGTTTAGTTCGAGCGACACGAATTACTTTAAATTAGAGTGTCTTGCTAGTCATAAAAACCGTCTCTACAGGAATCTAGGACTATGGGAAACAAACAGAAACTCTTCAGTCACACTAAGGATTCCGAAGGCCTCGGTCACGTCAAGATCACACGCACACACACACACACACACACATACGCACACACGCACACACGTGTATCCGTACACACACCGTCCGTCACGGACAAAGAAAAAGGAAAAAACCTTGAAGAAGGAGAAATTGGTGTCGATTCTCGTAAAAGGAGCTTTTATCGGCCTTTCAACTTTCCAACACAGACTGAATGAATACTCAGTAATCGTTTTACTAGTAAAAGAGAGAGAGACATGTAAAATTGAAAGACTCTAGGTGAATCACCTATACAAGTCCTAAATCTTACAGTACAAGTCCAGTAAGTGGGAAGTCGAAGTCGGTACCCTGGTCTCTTTATCACAGAAAGAGACGAGGACAAAGTGTAGGGAAAGTGTCTCTATTCGTACTTGGGAGAGTACCTTGAAAGATCTCCTGTGTTACCACTTGCAAACAGGTGTACCTCGGGCCTCTACTGTTCTGTGTCCCAAGAAGTAGGTCGTCGGTTCTGAGACTTCAGTCTCAGAGAAAGGACATACCCAAGACGTGGGGACTGTAAGTACAATAGAGGTGGTTTTGGTGTGAATGTAAGGAAAGGTAGTTACATGATCAGAGAAACAGGTATAAGAAGGAAGGTAGACTTTACTGTGAAACGAAGAAACTGGTCGTTGAAAGAATAGTAAGAAAAACCTCCTCCCATATCAACGAAGTGTTACAAAGTGATATTTCGGTCAGTCAATATTCATGTATATATAGGGGAGGGAGAACTTGGAGGGAGGGAGGGGTGGAGTGGACAGATCCAGTAGTGTCTCGGTGTTCGACTCGAAGGATACGACACATCGTCCAAGAGTGATCGATAGACAAAATGGGTACCGTCACATGTGTATAGTTAGGATCAGAGGGTCAAGTATGGTCGGAGGGATAGGGGGCTGAGTTCGGGTACACAACTAAGAGATGTAGACATAGAGATAAGGACGGAACGTTTACCCAAGTGGACATGGTAAAAAGACACATCTTTTGTATAATATACACAATCATACGTTATAAACAAAGAGAGAAAGACTGAATGAAGTGAGACATACTGTCTGAGATCCAGGTAGGTTTAGAGACGTCTACTGGGTTAAAGTGAGGAAAAATACCGACTCATTATGAGGTAACACATATGTATAGTGTGAAAGAAATAGGTAAGTAGACAGCTACCGGTAAATCCAACGAAGGTATGGGACCGATAACATTTATCACGTGAGAATTCCGTGTCGACTTCATTATAGGGAAGGTCCTTTAACATATATTATCAGGTCGAAGAAACCAGCGTTCATTGTCTTTGGGTTACCTTTTCAGAGTCTGGTTTCTCCCTCAAATATCCGAGTACTACAGTATACAGTCTTCCCCTGACCCACCCCGACTCTGATCCCCTACATACTTCGTTCTTGACCCCTACACGGGGTTGTCAAACAACCGGAAAGGTTCTTTGGAGAGACAAGGTGTAAGAATGAGGTGTGTACCAAGATGGTCCCAGATATTTGTACCGACGATTGTGAGGTTTAGGGTGGAAGGTGGGAGTGACATACTATACCCCGTTACTTTTTTGTCAGAGGGAATAGGGGGAAGAGGCTAATCGTGGGTTCCCCAGTCCCTGAAGAATTCCAGCTCTCAGTAAAGACTAAGTCAAACCACGGAAACACAGTTCGTCTCTTTGGTCGTCAACATTATTATCTTTTGGACGACCAATTCACTTACTTAGGACAGCTTTAGTACCACACTATCCTATTTTAATCAGTCTACTCTTTTTTATTTCAATTGATTTTACAAAGAACACCTGACTCTGTAACTCAATTACGTAGCCAGCACAAGAGTCACAGAATAATAAAAATTTTTGTAAATAAATAAATAAACACGTACGGTCCAGAATCAACGTCATACACCCTAGATTAACGGACTGGTGCCCAGTTTGAGTCGGGGGACGTAACCCTCGTACCTCAGAATCGGTGACCTGGTCTCTTCAGGGGGCTGACCAAATAATAATAGTTAGTATTTGAGAGGGAACACGTATCAACAGACCAGTATATTCTTCTCGACGGTGTTTTAGGGTACGTTAAGTGTGTGAAGGGAGGTTCATCCACCCAGTAGGGACAAAAAGACCTGAACCGTAGTGTCTGAGTCCCTACGACCTCAGCTGGTCTGGACTCACACTTAGGACGAGTCTTTAAGAAAGAGGAGCTCGTAGGGAGTGGATCACTTAATGGTGTGAGTCTTTACACTTTGGTAGGAAAGAAGAGGTGGTACACGACCCCACAACTCACCACAGGGGTGTAGGGGTCTAGAGCTACCACCGGAGGATGAACAGGTAGACGAAGGTCAGGTGTAAGGGAGGGTAGACAGGAGGTCCACTCCCAACTGTGGACGTGCTCTCGAACGGCACGGAGGGTAGAGACGGGAGATGAGTCACAGGAGAATGATGTTTGTACTTTCCAAAAGAACTGACAGGGAGTGGGGGACGGACGAGAGTAATTGAGGACCAACAGGGAAGAAACAACATAAAAAAGGAAGGATAGACAGAAAGGACAACCTCTGATAGAACTTTTCCACCCCTTACCTTATCGGCGGGTCTTCGAGACCCAGACACCAGTCTTGAACGGTTAACCCACCGAAAGGTCCGACCCGACCGAGTAAAGTCCTAGTTCCAGTCATAAACATTAAAAGTCAAACAACCAATTCCGAACAGTCAGAGGGACCTCTGTGTGGGTCGGACCTCCCTCCGTGCCTCCCTCCGCCCCTCGGACTGACGGACGAAAGACCTAGACTCGGGGTCCTTCCGTGACCCCACAGGAGTGACCTGGCCTTCAACTGAAACGAGATGAAAGATAAAACTGAGGCTCCAAGGGACGTATTCTATCGGACGCCAAATTTAAATGGTAATCGAGGGAGAGAGGTATTTCACTAAGATTCGGAGAAAGAGTTCCCACCCTCTCCGTCGAAGGATCAACGACCCCTCCCCTCCCTTATAATAGAATTCTAAGATCTCTGAGATTACCTTAAGAGGACAAAAGTCTACGTGTGCAGAGGTAAAAATTAACGGGCTTTTGGACTCTGAAACCCCCCGAGACGACCTATTTGAAGTGAAGAAGACCTAACGGGGGTGACAACTCAAGTCAAAGTCGACAGAAACCGACCTTGGACCTTGGGACTTGCTTACAATAGAATCTCGCTGTCTATGTTTCGCACACATAAGTCAGTGATTCACCACAGGCTGAGAAACACTGGGGTACCTTACACCGGGTGGTCCAAGGAGACAGGATTGATATTCTCTGATTTTGATTGACGTAATGTACATGTAAACCCCGTTCACCTGTTGGGTCGAAGGTGAAGACTCCGAGGTCCTCGTTTTCGTACTAGGACCTGTACGGGGGTCGTGTGTCGTAGTGGTTTCCTCACCCGTCTGGTGGATTCGGTGAGGAGACCGGGTTGAGTGGTACTATAGTGATGGGAATTTGGTAAATTCTTTGATAAGGGGGGCGGTGTGGGAGGGGACGAAGACCCTCGTTCGTTCCCTTGGACAATCGAACAAGAGTGAGAGAACTAGACGTCGGGCTCAGGGTCATGTCGGAACGGGCTTAAAGAGCAGACTGTGAAGTAGTTAAAGACAACTCACGTTCTTGGGACTACCCATTAAGGAGAACGGGTAGTCGAAAAGTCGAAAGATTAAAACGACGACGGCGTGAAAATGAAACAAAACAGGAGCACCCGAATACAGTGGCGGGTGAAAGAAATATTTTACTGATATTACGATTACCATAAAGGTTTCTTTCACTTCACTTCGTTGTGTTTATCAGCTCATACAAATTATCCTTGGGCACGTACGGTCCAGGAAAGTCAGTACAGGTTGAGAAACGATGGGATACCTGACATCGGGTGGTCCGAGGAGACACGTACCCTAAGAGGTCCGTTCTTATGACCTCACCCTACGTTACGGGAGGAGGTCCCCTAGTTTGGCTGCAGAGCATGTAGAGGACGCAATCGTCCGTCCAAGAAATGATGATCGTAGTGGATCCTTCCGACTGTCCTTGGATATGGTTGAAAAGTAAACCTGTGTACGTAATCTGTCTGTCTCTCCTGTTAGTGCAACCGTCAATCTACAACGGGACATCTGTCTCCAGACGAAGAGACCATGATTCCGTTCTCGACGGAGTCGTCCACTTGATCCCTCCACCAAGACTTACGGATGACCGGCCCGGTGGAACCCGTCCAATGAGTCGGATGAACCTAAACTCAAAGAGGTAGACATTTTGCTCCTGTTGGTGTCATAAAAGATGGTTCAACTCAGTAACACTCCTAATGTACTAATCGTTTGCCTTTAGTTAGAGACACTGTTTTAATCCGTAGATCATTTCCGGTTAAAACACAGATAATAGCAATAATAATGATGGTGATAATAATAAGTACGAGTGCGGATCAAACAACGGGTGTTAGAGTAGTTCTCCCCGTTGTGACGTAATTTTTCTTATTTTATTACGGTAAATGTCGTAGTACCTTCCTGGAACTCTCACCGTATGACTCACTTCATTCAGTCTGTCTCTTTCTCTTTATAACATACTGTAGGGAATCTACACCTTAGATTCTCTTTACTATGTTTCTTTGAATCTTTTGTTTTTTGTCTGAGTCTGTATCTCTTACTTGAATACCAACCCTTCCTCCCCCCTTCCCTATCGATCCCTCAAACCCCACCTATACATGTGTCACGAAAAATTTTACCTATTGGTTGTTCTTTGAGGACTTACCGTGTACCCTGAGGTGAGTCACAATGCACGATGACAGCTACCCTCCCCTCAAACCCCTTCTTACCTACGTACATATGCATACCGACTCAGGGAAACGACAAGTGGACTTTGTTGTGTTGTAACAAACAATTAGTCGATATGGGGCTATATTTTATCTTTCAACCAAATTTTTTTTTTTTTTCTACTCTTTCTGACTCCACCCCCAGGTATATTAGGATCAACCAGAGGGGAGAAAAGGTTGGGTAAAGAAGGAAGACCGTCAACGTCTGTACTCAATCCTCTCGTTACAGATAAAAATACCAGATCAAAAGGAACCAACCACAGTGTGGTAATTCAGTTTGCATGTAGGACCGGAAATCTTTAAGTCGTATCGGTCTCGAAATTATGGACAGGTCCACCTATTCCCGTCCTCGTCAGTTCTTCTACCATATTTCAATCTAGGGGAAGGGTAATCGAGTCCTTCTTTTTACTGTCCTCGGTTAACGACAGTCAGTTTTCGCGACAATCGTAAAGGAAATAAAATAAAATCTTCATAAAACCAGGAAAGAATTGACGATAAGTCAGTCGATCGACCTACAAAACAACCATTGTTAGAAAGTTCAGAAGGAATCAACAGACCTTGGTCTATTCCCTCACTGGTGGTTAGTGGTAACCTAACTTTCCCATGTCACCGACCTAACGTAATTTACTAGATAAACTGTAACTTCTCATGGTGACTATAATGAGTAGTCAAACACGAGGACGATTTTGAAACAGTGAATTTGTAAGAGTCCAGGGAGTAGAAAACGATTTACAGTTGGATGAATCCTGACTTTAAATTTAACCTTTTAAGAAACATCGTACATAGTACTCAAAAACAAAAAATAAAAAAGAGAGTAGGTTTATAAATAGGTAGGTACGTAGGTCAATAGGTAGGAAGGTAGTAAAGTTGTCAGACGTGGGTACACGGGAATCGAAATAGTGAAAGAGGAGAGACCTTCTATGAACCTATTTTGACCGGAGTTCCCCGTTGAATCAGTTCGTCAGTGTACGTGTCAAGGTTGTGAAGACACACCAGTCACATCACAATGTCTCCTAATTGTTGTGTTTTATCGGTATCTGGTAGGTATTTACTACCTCGGACCGACACAGAGTTATTTTGAAATAAATATTTGTGACTTTACAGTTACAGTATAATGAAAGTTTGTAGTATTTTATGATAAAAGAAAACTAAATTTAAGTATTACATTTCTTTTTAAGTGAGAATCCGGGACCCCGTATGTCTATGTCCACCTTCTAACCTAACCCGGAAGTCTGATGTCAAATGACTAGTCACCGGTTTAGGTATGTTCGTATAAGACTCAAGGACGTTGACTCGACACCTGATCGGTAGTGGACAACTCCCATTCGTAAGACAGAAAGTAATTGTTTTCGATTATATATACCTCTTTAGTTAGACAAAATTGAATTGGATTACACAAGTAGTTTACGAGGAAAGACAAATAATATGTTATATCTTCCCATCCGTTATTTTAAGATATGACCGAGGTAATCCTTTGGTTTCTTAATTTGTTAATCCGTTAGTCACCTTATTACTTTTTGAAAAGGTAATCCAAAAACGGGTGGTTCTCACCCAACCCGAAAGTATTAAGTCTACGGGAGACGTTTACAGTAACGAACCTCGATTTTCGTAGATGGGTATACCTACGTCCGTCCCACACCCCTCGTCACGCCCCCAGTGGGAGTCACAAGATCTTTTAACTACTCCCACACCGTCGGGTCCCTACGGTAGTTCGTTAAAGTAGCAAGTAGTCTGGGAAAATAAAAGTAGAGACTTTTGAAGAGACTTTGAGGGAGAGTTTGACAGGGATTCCTCCTCGACTGTCTGGTGCACAACGACACTGGGGGGGGGAGTAAGTGACAGTGAAGAAGACTTTTATAAAAAAAAGAGTAACATCATAGGAATGACACTCTTGTCCTCTACGGACAACGATCCCGTTGGGGAACACTACGAAGTCGGACACAGAGTCACGTCTGAGAGAGGAGACACCAATTCTATTGTATGTTTAGAATCGGCGAGACGAAAGACGGTGTCTAAGAGGGTTATAAAAGGACTTACTATGCATCAAAGGACGGGGGGTGGGGGTGTAAGGGACTACGTTGTGAAGAATCAAATTTTCTTTTGAGTTTTATAGAAGATATCTCGATATGAAGATGTTTTTATTGGTGGTTTGGGGTAAATATCCGAGTAAGATGTATTGTTACGTGAAGGAGTCGAAGTCAGACTAATCTAACTGGAAGACCAGTTATCAGGGGTAATATAGTTCCCTCCTTTACTAGGGTGTTGACTCTGACGGTCGAAATACTCCTTCAACTGTAAACTCTATTTAGTACCTTTTACATCATTATTATTTTTATCTTCGTTCGTGAATATGGTGTAAATGACGTCTGGTCCGTAGATTTATGAAATAAGTGGTTGAAATAAAAATAGAGGTAAAATGTCTACTCGCTTAACTCCCTATTCCTTCCTACAAGTTCTATACTCCTTCTTGACTTTGTTTTGTTCCACGTTTTCAGTCTTATAAAACCACTTGTTAATAAAAATTAGGTCCATTCAAACTTCATACATCATTACTCTTCTTATAACTTCCAGTACGTAACCCTCGGAACTTATTACTTACCCCACCACTAAATAAAAAGGTCAGTCAAGTCAAGTCAGCGAGTCAACACAGACTGAGAAACGTCGGGGTACCTGACGTCGTGTGGTCCGAAGGGACTGGAAGTGATAGAGGGTCTCGAACGAGTTTGAGTACAGGTAGTTCAGGCACTACGTAGGTTGGTATAGTAGGAGACAGGAGGGGAAAAGGAAGACGAAAGTTAGAAAGGGTCGTTGTCCCAGAAAATACTTCTCAGTCAAAAAGTGTAGTCCACCGGTTTCATAACTTCGAAGTCGAAGTCGTAGTCAGGAAGGTTACTTATAAGTCCTGACTAAAGGAAATCCTACCTGTCCAAACTAGAGGAACGTCAGGTTCCCTGAGAGTTCTCAGGGTCGTGGTGTCAAGTTTTCGTAGTTAAGAAGCCACGAGTCGAAAGAAATACGAGGTTGAGAGTATAGGTATGTACTCATAACCTTTTTGGTATCGAAACTGACCTACCTGGAAACAGTCGTTTCACTATAGAGACGAAAAATTATACGACAAATACAATCAGTTTCTAAATAAAAAGTGAGAAGACTCAAAAGAGAGGACCTAAAGTACTGGATTAAAAGTCCAGTATTTTATAGTCAGAGTGAACATCCAAATGGAAGGACATGAAACGGTAGTTTACAACTCTGAAGAAAAGTTACGGTACTGATTTTAGGGTAGAGGACACATAAAATAGAGATCTTTTAGGTTGGGAGACACACCCGGTTAAAGGGGTTCAAAATAGACGAGTTTGTTGGAGTAAAGAAAAAAAAAGGTCCTTTGTGTAGAGAAAAATATGTATAAGTGAGTAATCGTACTAACAACCTAATTATTCCTTAACAATTTATTCATTCATTTACCGAATAACGAGTTGATTCATTTTAGAATAAATTTTTTATTGGAAGAAAGGTGGGATCTTATCTGAAGACGAAAAATTATGGTACAAAAGGGAGTGTTTATAATCTTTCCGAAGGATTGAGTGTTCGAATATGGATTTAAGTGGATACTTTCACTTTCACAATCAGAAAGAAAGCCAGTACAGGTTGACAAACCCTAGGCTACCTGACATCGGACGGTCCGAGGAGACAGGTACCCTTAAGAGGTCCGTTCTTATGACCTCACCCATCGGAAAGGGAAGAGGTCCCCTAGAAGGAGTGGGTCCCCAACTTGGGCCCAGAGGACGTAACGTCCGTCTAAGAAATGGTAACCTCGATGGTCCCTTCGGGGATATATCGGAGGATTATCAAGCTTCTACTACTACTACTTCTACTAATAAATAACTCGTAAGTAAATAACTCGAGATTGTAAATAACTCGAGAATGATATTCGATTCGGTGTACCGGGTAAGTTAAAAGCATTATGGAGACGTTATGTCCATCATCATATAGGTAAGATACCTCTTACTTGATTCCAAATGTCAAAAACTCTCATATTAACGAAATGTTACAACACAATCAAAGACGACATGTCACTTTATTTAGTCAGTATACGTATGTATATAGGGGAGAGAGACCTTGGAGGGACGGTGGGTGGGGTAGGGTGGGGAGATACAGTAGTCTGTCGTGACTCGACTCGAGGGATATGATGTGTCGTCGAAGGGTGATCGATAGATAAAGTGTGTACCATATATATAGTGTGTCTCATATATATAGTTAGGATTAGAGGGTTAAGTAGGGTGGGGGAAGGGGGAGACACAGGTGTACACGCAAGAGATGTAGACACCGAGAAGGACGACACGTTTACCCAAGTTGACACGGTAAAAAGATCTAAAATGTGCATACGCAATAATATACCATAAACAGAAGAGAAAGACTGAATAAAGTGAGACATACTGTCCAAGACGACGACGATTCAGCTAAGTCAGCACAAGCTGAGACACGCTGAGGTATCTGCCGTCGGGTGATCCGAGGGGGTAGGGATCCTAAGAGGTCCGTTCTTATGACGTCACCCAACGGTAAAGGAAGAGGTTACGTCCTTTCACTTTTCACTTTCACTTCAGCGAGTCAGCACAGGCTGAGAATCGCCGACGTCGGATGGTCCGAGGAGGTGGGCACCCTGAAAGGTCTGGGATCCAGGTAGGTTTAGAGATGTCTACCGGGTTAAAGTAAGGAAAAATATCGACTCATCGTAAGGGAACATATGTACATGGTGCACGAATAAGTAAGTAGGCAGTTACCGGTAAATGTAACGAAGATGTAGGACCGATAACATTTATCATGACGTTACTTGTGACGACCAACTACCCTTACATTTAACTATGTTGGTGATACCTCTGGTCATACTTATAAGGAAGTTTTTGATTTTTATCTTGATGGTATAACAATGGCTCAGATTCGAGTGAGTCGAGTGGTGTCCTATTCGGTTAACTTCTCGCCACTCCACAAAAAGAAACTTTTCCACCGACTGGGTCTTCAAACGTCTGATTACAGAGGTTTAGTGGTAAAACAAACCCAAACCTATGGTCCAAGAAAATACCTAGTATCTGATCCCCTCCATTCCTTTGTTTCAATTTTCCGATAATTAGAAGGTACATAGAGGATCTTACCGTTCGGAGTCCGTCGTCCCCACCACCAACACCACCACCAGCAAAGAAGGAAAGCCGTTAGATGTCCACCTATGACAAGACTTGTCTTCGTGAAATCGAATTGTCAGTCCGTCTCCCCGTCCTAAGAGACTGAGTCCGTTAATACGAACTAATGTCATTGTTTTCGTCACCTTTCATTCAGTTTTTTTGTGAAGGTTGTACCTCAGTTTTAACTGAAGAGAGACATTGGGTCGTTAGGGTGGGACCCGTATTTGGGACATACGGATGTACACCCAACTCAGTGACTTAGCACAGACTGAGAAACGTTGGGATATCTGACATCGGGTGGTCCGAGGAGACAGGTACCCTAAGAAGTCCGTTCTGATAACCTCACACAACGGTAAAGGAGGAGGTTCCCTAAAAGGGTTAAGTTCCTCGTTTAGGGACAGAGGACACCGAGGACGTAACGACCACCTAAGAAATGGTGACTCGGAGGTGGTCGCTTCGGGTATTTGGGACGACGACGACGACGACAACGACGACGATTTGGTATTAAGATTTTCGGAATGTAAAAAATTCCTGGACTTGGTTCAAGTGTTTACTCTAGTCGGCTCGGTATCTAGGTCCTAGGACTTTGTTGCACTGGGGTTTCCGACCCGACTACACGATTTGTAAGACGGATAACTAAAAAGGTTGGGAGATAGTTTCCCCACTCACGCTAAAGGTATTAGTTACGGGGAATCAGAGAAAGGAGACAACGGAAGTCATGGACAAGGAGGTAACAGTGACGGTAAAGATTTAAACTCAAGGATACTGTCCGTCATCCAAACAACTGGGAAGAGAGGGAAACGAATATAGTGTATGTTTGTCTATATAAGTGACCCTACGCTTCTAGGGAGAATATAGTCCTACCACTACTGTCGTTGTCCCTTTTTTTAAAATTGTAGTTGAAGGGTATAGAAGGTTACTTCAATAAGGTAAAGGTCTTTACGGGAAGTATTGTATGTCGTTACCAAAAGTCTTATCAGAGACCTGGTCTTCGTAGAACAGATTTCATGTTTAAGAGTCCAGGATCTGGGTGGTGTAGTCTTTGAGACCTTAGAAACGAAAGTGTTCTAAAGGTCAACTAAAAACAAAGTGAAAAAATTTTTCTAAAAAAATACGTCTGGTAAAAATTTCAATAATAACTTAGACAATATTATAACGAAGACAAAATACAAAACCAAAAAACCGGGACTCCATACATCCTAGAATCGAGGGGTTGGTCCCCAACTTGGGTGTTGGGGACTCAACCTTCCATTTCAGAGTTATTAACCTGGTAGTCCCTTCAGGGAAGATCCACTAAGACTATAACGATTGGTGACTGGACATTATAGCAGTAGTTACTTAGCAATTTTATTGTCGTATTATGGTTCGTAGAATACCCGATAAGGAAATGTCTTCGTAGATATTTGTTCGAGTTTCTTCCGTCGTTGGAGACCCCTTAGGACTTGGGATAACTAGAGTCTACGTGACAACAAAAGTCGACCGTAGAGGACGAACACATATATTCCTCACTTAGGAACGGAACTCGTGTGATTTAATTTTACTCACGATATTACTTAAGGAACGTGTGTGTCTGTACTGTAAACGTCCGTTCAGTGATTGGTGTGTACAGGACTAGTACAAGTAAATAAAGTTTACTTAAGAGAAGAGTAAATAGTAGACCATTTTTCCCGGGACCGATTACTCCCGACCTCGACTCACCCTTCCTCTTCTACTTCCTCTTGTCTTGTCTACAAAAACGTCACAATGATTGTCGGAACTTTTAGTTGTCCCAGTTTCTAACGGAAAGTTGTACGAGAAAGGCGCCTCAGAACTCAACACCTGTCGTAGACCCCGTAGGTACCTCCGCGAGGAAGTCTTTTTAAAGACCTACGTGAACTGACCGGCACAACTTAAACCCAACCAGGATTTGTCTTGAGACCCGAAGGGTCCACCGTGTCACCACTTTTAAGGTCGACGGTTACGTCCTCTACGTTCTCTGTGTTCTCTGAGTTCAAGTCAGGGACCCATCCCTTCTAAGGGGACCTCATCTTTTACCGTTGGGCGAGCTCATAAGAACGGACCTCTTAGGGTACCTGTCTCCTCGGACCAGCCGACATCAGGTACCTGAACGTTTGAGGTTGTGTTAGCTCGTGTGTGTATGTGTGTGTTTGTCTTCAGAGTCTGACGAGAAACTAAAAGGACCGGAAAGGACTTACACTTACTGATCTTGTTGGGTGGCGGAACAAAAGAGAAAACAAATATGAGACGGTGTAAGATTTGTCCGATATTAGAAACGTCGAGAACAGACGTCCCTCTTTCAATTTGTTTTTGTGTGACAGGGACTTCTCGTTAACAAGAGACCAGTGAGTAGAAGGACGTCCCTGGTTTAACAAAACATTAAAAAGAAATCCGTCGGTGATTAATCGTTGGGCGTTAATCGTTAGTAAAAGTAATATTCGACGAGGGAGGGGGTCATTCCTGAATTTTATGTCAATTTTACCTTCGTTAGTCTAACCTCCTATTGGTGCCTTTCCGTTATATCGACTCTTTCCTGCGAGTGGGGTTTCAGTAATAACATATGTTATTACTTCAAACGTCTATTAATTTCTGTTTCAACCACACAGACGGATAGTCGAAACGATGGTTCTCCACTTACACAGAAAATTTTAAGTTGAGGCTAAAATTTTTAGTTATCCACCAATATGAGAACTCTTTTTTATCTTATTAAAGAGTATAAACTTATGTATTTACTCGTTACAACCGAAATGTAGACAAACCTCAGTCCTTACGTAAAAGAATTGGACTATAGTCTTACCAAAGTGATAGGATAGTCCTGAGACCAGTACATTTGAAAATCCTTTATTTATGATAAAGTTGTAAAATTTTTTATCTGAACCCTTAGACTATAAATGTATATTTATCCATCATTGAGTCTAGGGTTGATGTTCTTCTTTTACTAAAGTTGTTAAATTAGTAAGGACCATTTAAACGATAATGTTTACAGGAACAGCACAATAAAAATTTACCTTCAATTAAAGGAAATCTTTAAGGAAAACTTTGTTTTCACTTTGTTCCCGAAGGTTCTGTGTAATTACCGTACTACGTTACTTTGGTGTACCTTAAGAAAAAAGGGGGTTCAAAGTCGGCGTACTTTTCATGTACACACTACTAGTAAAGGGTAGTGAACCAAACTGACGAAAGTGGACCTCAGTATCTAAAGGTGTAAGTACCAAAACCTTTAGGTCTATCGTATCGAGTGGGTTAGACCGAGGGAGGAAATCTTATTGAACACATACACACACACGCCAGTCAGTACCGGTTGAGAAACGTTAGGGTACCTAACATCGGGACGGTCCGAAGAGACAGGTACCTTAACAGGTCCGTTCTTATGACCTTACCCAATGGTAAAGGATGAGGTCCCCTAGAAGGGTTGAGTCCCTAGCTTGGACTCAGAGAACGCAGTGAACGTAACCGTCCGTTTAAGGAATGGTGACACGGTGGACCCTATTGATAGACGCAGGAAAGATTCACAGAGACCCGACCATAGACACAGTAAAGGTCGTAAATTTCTGAAAATTCGTCTCTTCGCGAAGGAACAAATAGTTACAGTCTTCTTGTCTGATCTAGGGACCTCGAACGAGTTAGGTCTTATTCTCCTTTAAGAGACTGGGAGTCTGGTAGTACCGACGACAAAGGTCCACGGGGGTTGGATGTAGGTAAGTCTCCATAGTCGAAGGTGGGAAATACGGTTCGACTCCGGTCTGTATAGTACAGGTGGGTCCGACCATTCCAGGGGTCAACGGAGGTCAAAAGTCCTACTACAGGAACTCATTGTTCTATATGTTGGGATTGGTTGGTAGGATCAAACACTCCTGAGATAGAATCGTGTCTTCCAGAGTGAAGGATCCTTGGGGAGTCAGGACCGATTGGGTCTTTTCGACCAGGGGATTTAGTATGGAAAAGTAGGAGGAGGTTTAACCCAGTCAACGGAATCATTGGGAGATCCACCCGATGGACGGGTGGAGGGGTAGTTACCGTGTGGATCTTGATAGAGAAGAGCCCTTTTAAGTCTATGGATCGGGAGTCTGAAAACTTTAGGTTCGAAAGAGATAAGAGGCTGTATACCTTTTACATATAAAGAACCTCTCTTTAGATGTCACACTCACAAAAGGAACTTTCCCCTTATTTTTCTGTAGAAGGTAGGAAACATTCACGAAAGTCGGGACTCATAGACAATCTTAATAGATACTCAAACTTCTTGAGAGAATACGGACCTGGGGTGAGGACCAGTTAAGTTATTCTTAGATACTACACACTGGACCAGTAGTTATCCTGATTTTAGGTAAACAGTTTCCCGACACCTCTTTTCCAAAACGAAACAAAGTCAATATTCTACAAGTCATTTAATTATGTTCACCTGTAGATACAGATATTCGACACTCGGAATTTCAGAGTTGATGACTGGGTACTTCCAGTGTCTTTATGTCGAGTCCATTTTGACTTTCAAAGGATGTACGACTTTAAACGACTGTCACTTTTAAGGAACTAAGTAGAGGGAAATCCATGAGGTTAAGAGGAAAAAATACAAAAACTAATTCCATATTGTTAATAATGTCTTCAAAGTCCACATGTTGTTCCACTAAGTTTAACAAAATTCAATATAAGGTAAATATTAATAACATTTTATAACCGACATAAGGAACGTAACATCTTATATAGGAACATCGAATAAATAAAATAAGTATCATCAAGGAGACTGAGGGTATTTATGATTTATATTTTAGGTCACGAAGTGTTCGACCCCGGTTGTGTGGATGTTAGAGTTCTAAACCCTCGTCTTTCTACGAGTAAGAAGGGGTAGGAGGGGATGTTGGGTTGACTTGAGTATAATAATTATAGTAATAATAACAAAAATTAAAGGACTAGTGGAAGTCTTGGAACGAATCGTTTGACACTGACAGTCAAGATTTCTCAAAGAGTTTTAACCTAAAACCAATACGGTCGAGAGTTCTTCTGTGTCCTTACATATACAAATTCGTATATAAATTGACATTTACATTAGTAAATATTGGTGAAAATTTAAGAGTGAGACCTGAGTTAGAGTTTACGGTACGAAAATGTAATAAAAACTGTATAAATATTAACGGACCTTCCCAAAGGGTCTGTTGATTGTGAAAATAACCCAGTCTTTTAGAACTACACTGGATTTAAAATATATCCCGAGAAATAAAGACAACCACTACGTTTTATAACCTTATTAAATTCTAGGGCGACACATCCTCTTAGTTTTCTCCATTTACCGTACTAATCTCGGAAAATTTTAAGATTGATTTATTAAGTTTCTTCAAACCTATTTTATATACTATGTTTTATTTCGATGGACCCTTTACAAGTTCTGGTAGATAATAAATCTTGGTTTCATACACCCATTCTTATAATTATTCTGACACGACTAGATCCAGACAAGTTTACACCGGTGATTACTCTTGTCCGAAGTCTTCACAACTCAGAACTTATTTATTCAGGAGTCGGTCTTTGAGGTCTGGTCTCGAAGGAGAAGATCCTGTCACACCGACCTCGGATCTCCTAGGACTCTGGTCCTTTCCGTCTGAGGTCGATACTGTCACTTTAAGGAGGAACCGAAGAAAATCTACACACACGCACACGATTCAACGATGCCAGTACAGGCTGAAACGTTAGGGTACCCGACATCGGTCCGAGGAGACAGGTACCCCTAGGAGGTCCGTTCTTATGACCCCACCCAACGGTGCTAGAGGTCCCCTAGAAGGGATGGTCCCTAACTTAGGCACAGAGAATACAGAGGACGTAACCGTCCGTCCAAAAATGGTAATCCCGGTGGACCCTTAGGGAGAAAATCTACACGTATACGATTTACTCCCGAAAGGACCATCGAGTCGGCCATTTCTTAGGTGGACGTTACGTTCATCTAGGTCCAAGTTAGGGACCCAGTCTTTCTAGGGGACCTCTTCCTTTACCGTTGGGTGAGGTCATAAAAACGGACCTCTTGGGGTACCTGTCTCCTCGGACCGCCTCTATATCAGGTACCCCAGCGTTTCTCAGTTTATGTTGAATCCTTGATTTGGTGGTGGTGTCATTTACTTTCGTCAAAAATTTTTTGATTTTCGTTTTAAATTTTTTTACTCTTGTATTTAAACTTCCAATTGGAATAAAAAAGAAAGAATAAAGAAAGTTCAGATACACTTCGGAGTTTTGACCTCCCTGAAATTATAACCCACTTACACATTGTGGGATTATAGGGAAGGACAAGAGTCGGTGACACAGGTCCCTCCACCTGTGACCCGCTCTGGAGTCCACAAGAACTACACAGTGGGGCTCATTCAAGTGTTTTTCCGGGTGTGAAGTCGGAAGGAGCAACCGGAAGACAGACACAAGACCTTAAGGAAAATTTGACGATAATTATAATTCCTCTGTGGGTTTCCTTCCGTCTTGTGTTAACTAAACGTTCTGTGGATTGGCGTAATCCCGAGGTTGAGGAGAATCAAAAAGACCCTGAAAGGGATAAATTTGTGACTTTCGGGGAACAGGATCCTTTTTTTGGGGTAGAGTTGGTGTGACCTACCAACTAAGGGGGGTCCACATCTTATAAAAACCAAGATGAAAGAGTATAAGTCTGTGTCTCTAGTACGAGTGTCTTGTCTCAAAGAGGTGAACCTCCTACACGTCTGGTTCTCTTAACTGGAACTCTACGAGTTTCCTTCCGTCGGTTGGACCAAATAGACGTTTCAGTATCAGTCTCCAGTTTGGTCTCACCCTGAATTTTTACACACTCAAGTGTTGTCTGTGTCTCTTCTCCGGACACCAACGGTTCCACCCTCCCCCCAATCCCTCGTTTCCTAACCCTCCAACCCCAGTCGTCTATGTTTGCTAATGTTGTCTTACCCATTTGTTGGTTCAGGATGACATATCGTGACTCTTGATATGAGAGACACTGTGCATCTTTATAGGACACTATTTGGTATTATTTATATATATACATAATGATTAGTGAAACGTCCGTAGTTGTGTGACATTTAGTCGATGCGAAACTAAAATTTTTTATATACTTAAGTGACGCCAACCTCTGTGACTTCCTCTACCCCCAGGGGTCAGAAGTTTAGTTCTCAGCATAAAACCTTGATTTCCAGTGTTTAGGAAAACGACGAAGAGATTGACTTTTATTTTAGGACGAACTAGACTCGGTGTAGTGCTACTCTAAAGTGTTTCCTAGAAATCGTCCTCTCCTTTCTTATATGTAAGTCGGCACAATTGAGTCTGACTCACGTATTAAGTTCCAGATGGGGCAAGTAAAACCTCCATGAGAAGTATCGACAGTGTTGTCAGTTTGTATAATTTCCCTAAGTGATCCTTAATAGTAAAGGATCGTTAATACTCTTTTCCGAACCCCTTTTGAAACATAAAAGAGGAGGGACAGGAGACAAAGGTTCGACGACCTCTCGTCGTCTCTCGGTCTCCGAAGGACCTACTACCTTCCCCACGTCAAGCGTCGTGTTTACTACGACTCAATTGACCAACCCACAGACTCTACCCGATTGTTTTACGTCGTACCTTTTAATCGGACCAGTTTGTCGATATTTTAAACTCAGTGTCTTAGTGTTTCTACGGTTGTCTGGTTCCTGTTATTTATTACGTTCGTCGGTTCTTGTCCACCCAATTGTGCACGTGTTCGGACCTTTGTGGTAAGGGAAAGAATTGAAGAAACAACGTCAAAATTAATTCGGTGGAGGTTCTATTTTCAGTTTCATATCTTCTCTCACTTAGGGGATGTCTGTCACCCCCGTTTACAATTGGGACTTGGCTGAAACATAAAGAAGTTTATTTTTTTCGGACGTTTCTACCTCTTCGTTCTTATTTCCACCTACAAGAAGGTCCATCCTCAGTTAAGAACAGACACCACCAACACAACATATTTCAGTAACATCTGTAACTTAATCGTTTGGGCTTTGATCACTAAGGTCTCCTTTATGTCTAAATCTAAGGTCCTTCGGAGAAGAGTATAAAAGTAGTCGACTGGTTACGTATTGTAAAATCTTACACACGAACACAACTTTTCATTGTATAAATTATATGTAACAATTAAGTAATTGAAACTTGAGTACCGGTTGAAATCTTCATCCTGTCCCTGAGTACAATAAATGACTATGAAGAGACATGCCGTGTACCGTCGAGGTTCGTGATAAATCCCAGGTAAAATTTGTCCTTTAGTAGTTAGTTTTCACGTTTTCCCGTCCTTTTTTCACTGTGGTTCAACTAGTACTTTTCCTACGAACAAATGTTATTCCCTTGACCTTGTCTTCCAGTTCACAGTGGAATAAACTGGAGTTGACCCGGGATGTGTTACCACTGAGTCTATAAAACGACGAGACGTATACGTGAACTTACTGGGGTTCTCATGACACTCATAACTATTATTCAAGGGATTTTGGAGGGTTAACTAAATACATGGAGAACACTTTTTATTTCCGATTCCGATTCAGTGAAGTCAGCACAGGCTGAGACACGCTGGAGTATCTGCCGTCGGGTGGTCCGAGGGGGCAGGGACCCTAAGAGGTCTGTTCTTGTGACCTCACCCTTTTATTATTATTATTATTGTTATTATTAATTAGGTTCCGCGAGTCAGCACAGACCGAGAAACGCTGGGGTACCTGACGTATCGGGTGGTCCGAGGAGTCAGGTACCTTAAAAGGTCCGTTCTTATGACCTTACCCAACGGTAACGGAAGAGGTCCCCTAGAAGGGTTGGGTCCCTAGCTTGGGTCCAGAGGGCGTGACGTCCGTCTGCGAAATGGTAGGTTCGGTGGTTTCTCCGGAGTTAACGTCTGTCAGCCCTACCGGACATCTCTCTCGACATTGTGAGATGGAGAGTGGTAGTTAATGGGGTTTGTCCTTCTGTAGTCAATGACTAGGGTAGTCCTTTCCTGTGCTCATGAGGGTTTGTCCTTCAGACTGATAAGTGATGGGTCGTCCTACTTCCTTTTGAAGGAAGAAAGAGTTGGTTATCTTTTACGGTGTCGAGTCGGTTACTCTTCGACAGAAGTGGACTTGAAGATGAAAGGAGGTTACCCAAAAGTAAAAAAGGAATGACTACTGAAGGAAAAGAACAGGGTGTGAGGAATGATGTTTTCAAAAGGACAACACAATGGGGTGAGTGGACAGACAAACGGTCTACTCTACAACGGGTCAAGCACTTAGTAAATTCTTTCGGTTAATCTAGAAGTTCAAATGAGTCAAAATAACAACAATATAGGACTTGTCAGTTTGACAACGATAAAACCCCTCTAACACGGTTTTGATATTTTTCCGTATGTAATGTCAATCTTAGGGGAATCTTCTCTCTCAGGATGTGGGTGTAGTCAGGACGTCTCTCGCCTGGGAGTAGGGGTGGGGGTCAACACCTGGTTGTGGTGAAGGAGGAGAGGGACAAGAGGTCTAAACAGGTCTCTACCTGAGAGGTGTTCGGTCTAAGGAAATGGACTGTGACGACTTCTGTACGAGGTAGACAGAGTTAAAGACCAAACATGACTTCCCCTTTTTGCATTAGATAATAGAGAATCCCCTCTGTTTCGGTAAACCTCCTTTAGATAAAAATATACCAGTTTTATCGTGATGACCGAGAACCACTTATAGTTTGTTATTATCACTTTCCTTCCTTCTCTTGTTTCTCTCTTTCTTTTTCTTTCCCTCTTCCTTCCTTTCTTTCTCTTTATCTCCTCCCTTCCTTCCTCCCTTTACAACACCAGACATGTAACCAACCTTTTCTCAAAGGTCTGCACTCCGTCTTACTCTCCTCTTGTCTCAAATAATCTCACCCACTGCGAGTCGAGTTCCCTCTCGGTTAGGGAATACACTCGATCATCGGTTAAAAATATCGGACTTCTGTTTCTTTTAAGGATGACCCTACCACCGTAATCCATTAACCAATCCTACGATATCGCACTCACTACCCACCCGTAAAATGAACTATAAGGTAGTCCCTTGACCGGCCAAATCTAGGTTCCGAGTACCGTTGTCAACGATGTCACGAACCAATAAAGACCTTTAAAAACAGGACACTGGAACCATGTCCCGAGGTGTCCTTCCTCCTCCCCCTCCTTTCCTTTCCTTTCTTCTTCTTCTTAGACCTTTCCTCTCTCCTCACCTCCTTCTTTTTCTTGGGAGTTTTAGAGGGTATTGGAGACCCATGAGGTCTGTCACTTGTGTGTTTAGACAAACGAAGAGAAACATATACTTTTTTTGTTCGGTACATTTATTGAAAAGTGTACCTTAAATAATTTACCTGTCCCTGTATGCGTGTTTCTTATTTTTAAGGGAACCTTAAAAGTGTGAATTAAAACACCGATTTTATTATAAGACTCTACAACTAGAGTCTGCGTGTCACTCGTCACAGAACTTCGTGCTGGACTCAAGAGACGGGTCCTTAACTTGGACCCCTCGGACCTACTTTTGGTCCTTAGGGTCGGTAATCAGGTGGTCCGTGATCTCCGATCCTCGTTTCAGTGGGACCGAGAACTGAGAAAACTTTCGTTCTTACAAAGTTCCTCGGTTTTGGACATTTTTGTCCATGTTTCAAATAATAATCTTCGTCTGTGTTGTACACCCTCTTGTGTGTCTCTTCGTTATACAAATAAATCTTGTCTTCGTTCCATCTTTATGTGTGGGCCTCTGCTTTCTAAACCTGTAGAAGGGGTTCCTCCTCCTCACGTCATTTCTGTGTCAAATTTAGTGAATATACCCCGAAGGGACCGTCAGGTCACCAATTCTGAGGTGTGAAGACTGGGTCCCTCGTATCCAAGTTAGGGATCACCGCCTTGATTCTAACGTGAGTGACGTACCGCATCGGTTTTTATTTTTTAGTGAATGCATCCTGTCAAGGAAGTCCAGAAACAAGTGGAAACTGGTCAATATAACAAAGAGCACCAGAAGAACAAAGAATCACCAGTAGAATAGACAAATGAGGTCGTCTCGAATCGAAGCCGGCAATTGAACCGGGAACTTCTCAGATCCCTTTTGTTTAGAGCATATAATAAGGACTGCTTGTGGTCGAAGAGTCGGGCAAATGGAGTTACCATGGTAAAACAATCCTAGAAGAGGAAGCACAAAGAGAGAGAAAAAAAAGAGGGGAAACGAGAAGTCATCTGAGTCGAGGAGATAAGTAACAGAGGACCTTTCATTCCCCGGTCACCCGGTGAACTACCGATCTACCGACGAGGGATCCCCTATTACTGTCGAGTGTGTACACCTCTTGTCACACGACCTGGGCTCTGATTCGAAAAGTATAAGTAATTGAATAATAATTGTGTCCATCATCGAAATTGTAGTAGGGACAATGTCTTGTCTTTACGACTCAACTACTGTAGTGGGTCTACACGTCCAGATTCTTCACCGTCTTGGGCCTAAACTTGTGTCCGATCATTCAGGGAGACGTAGGACCCAAAGTTTTACGACCTACGGAGTACTACGTTTCGAATTCATCTCATTTATAGTAGATGGTACTGTCGGTGGATCAGAGGTCTTTTAGGAGGTCCTATTATATCTTGGTAACAAAGGACAAACATTTAGTCCTACACGACACACGAGTAGTGAAGTCAGTACGGGTCGAGAGACACTAGGGTACCTGACATCGGACGGTCCGAGGAGATAGGTTCCCCTGAGAGGTCCGTTCTTATGACCTCACCCAACGGTACGGGAGGAGGTCCCCTAGAAGGGGTGGGCCCCTAGTTTGGACATAGAGAATACAGAGGACGTGACCGTCCTCTCAAAAAATTGTGATCACGGTGGACCCGTTAGACATTTAGTCCTACCTGTCGTCATTTTCGACAACTGTTCAAGGGAGAATTATTATTAGTCGATTACCGTATAAAATGTTTCAAGTAAAATTTAATTAAAAATCACCTCACATCAACAAAATGTTACAAGACAATCAAAGAAGACATTTCGTTTCACTTATAGGAGAGAAGACCCATAAAGAAAAGGTAAAAATCCAGTATCGTCTCGTCTCAATAGACACGATATGCCATTCAAGAGTAATTCACTTTCAGTGAGTCAGTTCAGGCTGAGAAACGCTGGGGTACCTGATATCTCAAGATTCAAGAGTAATCAACAGATAAAGTAACACCTACGAGTCAGTGTAGACTAACATCGACCGGTCCAAGGAGACAAGTTCCTTAAAAGGTCGTTCTTATGGCCTCACTGGATGGTAAAGGACTAGGTCTCTAGGCTACTCCTCCTAAGAAATGGTGACTCGGTGTACCCTTTGTAGATAAAATATGTGTCATAGTTGTTACACTTTCACTTTCAGTGAGTCAGTACAGACTGAGAAACACTCGGATACCAGATATATCAGGTACCTTAAGAGGTCCGGTCTTATGACCTCACCCTTCGGAAAAGGAAGAGGTCCCCTAGAAGGATTGGTTCCCTAACTTGGGACCAGAGGGCGTAACGTCCGTCTAAGAAATGGTCGACTCGGTGTTCTCTTCGGGTTCTTATGACCTCACCCATCGGATAGGGAAGAGGTCACCTAGAAGGGTTGGATCCTTAACTTGGCCCCAGAGGACGTAACGTCCGAATAAGAAATGGTTGACTCGATAGTCTCTTCGGGATATAGTTGTCACACATATACAGTTAGGGTTAGAGGGTTAAGTAGAGTGGTGGGAGGAAAGGGGGAACCGTAGGCACAAACAAGAGATGTAGACACAGAGATAAAGACGAAACATTTATTCTAGTAGATATGGTTAGAAAAATCTAAGGTGTATATACGTAATTATATGCTATAAACAAAAAGAGAAGGACTGACTGAAGTGATACTGTGAGAGATCCAGGTGGGTGTAGAGATGTTTACTGGGTTAAAACAAGGAAAAGTACCGACTCGTTAGATGTCCAAGTTACGTTATGGATAGTTTAATGGTTACCGTAAAAAGTGTATTGATCTTGTTTCTTTCAAATATTAAACATACTTTCGCGTTTTCTGGATCTTTTCTTGGTAAACAAAACTTCTTCCACGTGTACATATAGGTAGAAGTTATACCGACGAATTCGCATAAGGTTGTCGTCTCGTTAAGGACGGTAGGTGGACTTACGAGAAGGATAAGATTAACGGAATTTACAGGGAACAATGTAAACGACTTCTTCATCGGAACCAGAAATGGTTTAGGTCTAAAAGTATTATTTTTACGTTGTTACGTGTATATATTTACAATTTTTCACATGTTTTCGTGAAAATTCGAAAACAGTTCGGGGTGTGAAAGGATTTTCTCTGAGTCTCATTTCCTAGCCCACAGAAAACCATCGTTGTATAAAATTTAAACTAACTGTAAGTTTCTCAGTTTCCGTTAGGAAAAAGTAAGAGGAAATACACAAATACAGAAAAATTTTTACTTTATAAGGGGGTTACGTAGACACACATAGAGTTGGAAGACTGTTCCGGTGAATTAATAGTCCCCGTGACTGACCTTTAGAGGGGGAATAGTCGTGTCCCCGACGGACGAAACACATCGGTCGTTCACAAACTTTCCGAAATGCCTCGATTCAGGATCACGATCCTCTAAAAGTAGAAAGGTTTTCAGACGGACAGTAACACTGACCTAATAGACCGATAATTTGACGCCAGAGAAATCAAACAGTTCGGAGGTTTCTCTAACACGATCTTTGAGTTCACTATTCGTTTCTTCACTGAGATTCATATTTATTCGTCTGAGGTCGGAATGAGGACTCTTTCTGACTCTAAGGTTACATGGTTAATAAATTAGATGTCCGTCGATGGGTCAACGGGAGAGGTACGACTTTTGATGACCTACTGTAGGAAATAAAAGAAAAAGTTTTACAGTCAAAAATAATCTCAGCTCAGCGAAATGACTACAATACGGTCAAAGAAGAGGTGGTGTTTCACTTAGTCGAAATGTATATGTACATAGGGGAGAAGGACCCTAAAGGAAGGGTAAATCGAGTAGTGTCTCGTAACTCATCCCAAGGGACACCATATGTCATCCAAGAGTAAAATTTCATTTTCACAATCACCAAGTCAGTACAGACTGACTGAGACGTTGGGGTCCCTGACATACATCGGGCGGTCCGAGGAGACAAGCACCTTAAGAAGTCCGTTCTTATAACCTCACCCATCGGTATGAGAAGAGGACCCTCAGAAGGGTTGGGTCCCTAGTTTGGAACCAAAGGGAATTCCTTCTAAGAAATGGTAACGTCGGTGTCCCTTCGGGTTCAAGAGTAATCAATAGATGAAATATGGATTATAGTTATCACATATATACGTAGTTAGGGTCAGAGGGTTGAGAAGGGGAGAAGGGGGGCGAACCACAGGTATACAAACAAAATCAAACACAGAGATAAAGAAGAAACATTTATTCTGACTCCTACTGTAGGAAACCTTCTCCTTAAATTTTCGATCCAATTCAACTCCAAAAAGAGTTCGATACCTCAGTCTCTTTACTCCTCCATCCCCCACTTCGTCTGTATGGTTTTTGATTTATATAAAGTGTGAAGTAGTACACTCACCCTTTAACATGTCCAAACATTCGTTTGTCCTAATTTTCCTTCTTTATGCAATCGTACTACTCTAATATCACCTACCCAGGGAAACCGTCCATTCCAATGAGATCCCACAACCTTAGATGGGACGGACCACAGAACGAGTTCCGTGTTTGAGGTGTGAGTATGGAGGTGACTCGTAAAAGAGAGTGAAGGTGGGACTAGTTCCTGTCACGGGAGACACCAACGGATATCTAAACCCGACACCTGAATATTTTAAAGAATTTATTCAGAAAGACTTTATGTAAATTTCAGGAAAAGAACCTGTGGGAGTAAGTCAATTGTTTTAGGAAGAAAATGGTTAAAGTCTGGAATCACCGTGTTCTGAAATTTCTGTCACTCAAGGAATATGAATGGTGGGTGACCTTTTTAGTGGAGGAAGGTAATAAATAGGAATTTAATATAGGAAAATTTCTGACCTCCCTTCAACCTCTTTTCTAGTTTCCTAGATTAGTTCCCTTACAAGAGTAAAGTTAGTCGATGATCATGGGTTTGACAATCAATCCACCAGTACTTCTTTTCTACCTTTAATGAATTAAAACACCAAGGTATGACTAAAAGTTTTTGTTAAATTGTTATAAATCGGAACAGTCGTGTGTATTTTTGTTAAAACGTGAACATTATAGATCCCCCTATTTCATGTGAGTCCAATTCATATAATAAAACCTATAGTGTTTGTTATACTTGACAGTTTTCACGTTAAGTATAAATTAATATGGAGTAGTGGTTAGAAAAAAAAATTATAAATGAATAAATAAACTGACACAATCTAGAATCAACGTCGTGTGTCCTAGAAATGAACTTCGTACACCCTAGATTAAGGGGTTGGTCCCTAGCTTGGGTCCTAGGGACGCAATCCTCGAACCTGGTGGATCCCTTCAAGGTAGGTAGAAAGAAGTGTCGGAAACTTCCGTACCTTGGTCCGTCTCGTCGGAGGTAAACATTTTACGTCTCAGATCCTAGGATCGTGTGAAGGGTCCACATGCAGTGAGTAAGAGACCTATAAAATTGTTTCAACCTAAATCCCGATTCTTGGTCCGTAAACCAATCCACATAAGTGTAAAGAAAAAATTCGAACACATACAAACGTAGTAGTAAAATCTCTTCTCTTTTGATTTTTAATGTCTCAACTTCATTAAATCTTTTGAAGGTCACATTTGGACTTAGAACTAGACACCGAAGGAAACGGTGATTGAGGGTACTAAAGTCGTAGGTGAAATGAGTAACGTTTACCGTACTTTTACCTCTGAATCATTGAGTAAACGATCCTAAAACGTCAAAAAGGGAGGAAGGGAAGTAGAAAAAGAAGGAAGTAACAAAGAGAAAAAGAAATAAAGAAGAAGAGAGACATTCGTAGGTACTTTGTCCGTTAAGAAGTTTCGGTGTGACTTAAAACTAGAAGTCCCCAAAAAGAAGAACAAGGTAAAGAAAAGATCTTTATGATGTTAAACTTAATTTTTCTTAAAAAAGTCCAGTTATAAAACGGATACACTTCGTTTTTTAAATATGCACAACTTCCGGAATAAAATTTTAAGGTCGATGAAGTTATCGACCACTACACGTGGACTTAGAGTCCTTTTCAAAGTCAGACCCCCATGGATAAACCGTTAGTGGTAGTATCTCTATCATCAACCTTTTTGGTATTCTCACCCCCTTTATGGTTCTATGTACGCAACTCTTCTGGTCAACCGGTTCCGTTTTTATTAATTGTTAATTTGTTTTGGAATCCCTCGTCCCTCGTCGGAGCATGTACACCTTCTGTCCTCTGTCTCCGTTACCTCGGTGTCGACTCGTTCTTCTCCCCCACTGCAGTATCAGGAGTACCAACTCCCTTCGAACACTTTATTTGACCCATGTTTTGGGTTATTCAATGTAAAGTTACAAGTACCAGTTGTAAATGGGATTTAGTGATAGAATTTCATCAAGTTCTTATTGTAGTCGGGTGAACGGTTCGTGGTTACGGGTGATCTGGGATGGAAGAACAGAGGTTGTAGTTGAGTCGGGTTTCTTAGGTCGTGAGTAAATTCTCGTTGACTACGATTTGGAACCCCGTTTTTACTCCAGTCTTTGAACGACTGTAACGGTCTTTCGTTCTTGTAAAACAAATCTATACCGTTCCTTAAGATTTCCCCTTCTCGAGAAATTTAATTTCCGAGTACGACCGGGAAACGTCAACATCTGTTTTATGAGCATCGTTATCAAATACCGATTAACTTTCTTTGACACAAACACTTTTCATCACTTAATTTAAATAAGTTTCCTTTTGGAACTAAGTTTTCCTTTTTATATTATCCTGCAGAATGAATAATTTCTTTTTAAAAAAAGAAAGACACTCACACGGTGCCGTACGTCCTAAAATCAAGGGGATGGTCCCTAGTTTGAATGCGGGGGACGTCATCTTCGAACCGCAGGATTGGTGACGGTCCCTTAATTATCCTGTAAATTTAAATTTGTTCATGAGTTATAAACACATGTATGTACACACGTACATACTTAAAGTAAACAAGAGAATTAGCATACCGACATAATCACTAATTGTTTTAATTAATGTAGTTAATATACCACGAAATCTTACACGACTTTGTGTTGATGTCATTATTCAAAATATCATTGACGTTAAAAATGTACAAGACAGAGAATAATCTCAGATAATTCATTATTCTTTTTCTGCCGTAAAATTTTACAGTAAATTAGAGAGGTCCTTTAAATTACTTAACTAGGACGTGTAAACTCCCGAATTTTATAAAGATTCAGTATATACACACATATATATATATATCTAGAGGACCTCTTCCTTTATACTGTTAGGTGAGGTCATAAGAACACGCCTTTTAAGGTACTTCCCTCCTCGGACCACCCGATGTCAGGTACCCCAGAGTTTCTCAACCTGTGTTGACTCGATGAAGTGAAAGAAAGAGAGAGAGAGAGAGATATATATATATATATACATGTATGTATATACGTGTAAATGTAAATATAGATATATATTTCTCAAGTCTAGTTTTCTTCGGGCTAAAGTTCGTCCTTTAGTAGTTGTCACCGGTTTATCCTAACTTATACGATTAAACTGGTTATCCAACCGTTACTGTCTACAATTAACGAGTCAACACAGAACTGAGACGCTGCGGTACCAGACAAGCACCTTAAGAGGTCCGTTCTTATGACCTCACCGAACAGTAAGGGAAGAGGTCCCATAGAAGGTCTGGGTCCCTAACTCAGACCCAGAGGACGTAGCGTCCGTCTAAGAAATGGTAGACTCGATGATTCCTTCGTAGTTTTTCTTCGGGAGGCCATCTGACGTTTATTGTATGGTGTGATGGAGGGGGTTCCTGTCCCTCTCCATTGGGACTCGGTCGGTCCTGTTACTGTCTCGTCTAAACTAACTGACACCTCCTACAATTGGGGTTTCCACTCGTAGTAACTCTACTGGAATCGGAGATTCCGATTTCTCCGTCTGTCTTTATAAGCTTTCCGTGTCTTAGGGTCACTCACAAGAAGCTTTGCCGTCCCCGACGTGACCGTCACGGTCCTTCCTCCCCACTCCTCAGTGTGTCTGGTTTTAGTTCGTCGTTTTCCTAAGTAGATCAGTTCCCGACTACGGTAGATTCACCCTCCTCTGAGGGCAGTATTGACCGACGACACCCTGAAGGGACGATCAGGTCACCATTTCTTAAGTGGAAGGTTACGTCCGTCCCGTGGACTCAAGTTAGGGACCGACCCCTCGATTCTCAGGTGTACGGAGTCCCGTTGATTCGGACTCGGTACGTGTGGTGTTGTTTCTGGGTCATGTTGGGTTTTATTTTATTATTTTATTCGTGTAATGAAAACAAACAAAAAATTTTTTTGTGACCGACGACACCCGGAACATAACTCCTGGAAACAGACACTCTAGAGAGTAGAGTCTTCGTCCCTGGAAGGATTATTAACTACATTTCTGTGAATTTTTCCGGATTCTTCCACCATGTTTACCACTCTTTTAGTAGGTCACATAGGTGACGAGGTCTAAGGGACACGAATCAGTGAGCCAGCACAGACCACAACCTGAGAAACGTTAGGGTACCTGATGTCGGGCGGTCAGAGGGGACAGGTGGTCCTAAGAGGTCCGGTCTTATGACCTCACCCGACGGTACGGGAAGAGGTCCCCTAAAAGGGTTGGGTCCCTAGCTTGGATCCCGAGGACGTAACGTCCACCTAAGAAATGGTAGACTCGGTGGTCCCTTCGGGTCTAGGAGACCGAGTCGACTTTTATACCGTAGAGAGTCAAGTCAAGTCAACAAGTCAGCACAGGCTGAGAAACGCTGGGGTACTTAGTGTCGTGTGGTCCGGAGGGACAGGTAGAGATTCATTGAATTTCAGGTGATTCATTGCAGTTATAAAAAGTTTCCTTTTTTTTTTTTAGGTTTAAACAAACTCTAATATTAGGAGTAAAAGACCTTTACAATTTGATAAAGGAATCGTCCAGAAATTTGGATCCTTTCAAATCTTAGTTATCGTGTCTACTTAATATACAATTCGGACAAAATAAAAAGACAATATCACTCTGTATTAACCCCTTAAAAAAAATAAATTTCGTAAATTTTAATTCTCTTAAATGCGGTACTATTTTTAAATAGTATCCCCATTTAAGAAACCGGTGGACTCCGTTTCTTGACTGAGTAAACTTTTCTGACTAAGACCCTTTCTAACTTCCGACCTCCTCTTCCCCTGCTGTTTCCTACTCTACCAACCTACCGTACTGGCTGAGTCACCTGTACTCAAACTCGTTCGAGACCCTCAACCACTACCTGTCCCTCCGGACCGTACGACGTCAGGTACCCCAACGTTTCTCAGCCTGTGTTGACTCGCTGACTTGACTTGACTTGGGGACACTGTAATGTTTAAGTAGAGTAAAGAGTCGATCTCACGTTAAACTTTAGTTAAAAACTGAGAACTAAAATTCAACTTTTCATACTCTTGAGATAGAATTATGACTTTGACAGAACCTCATGACTTCTGTTGAACAAATAAATCATCTATACAATTCAAGTCAAGTCAAGTCAGTGAGTTAGCACAGGCTAAGAAACACTGGGGTACTTAGCGTCGTGTGGTCCGGAGGGACAGGTAGTGGTTGAGGGCCTCAAGTGAGTCTGAGTGTAGGTAGCTCAGTCACTACGGTAGGTCGGTAGAGTAGGAGACATCAACCGTTTCATTACAGAGACGAAAACTTATACGATAGATCCAACCAGTATTGAAAGGAAGGTTCCTCCTTCGCAGAAAATTGAAGTACCGACATCAGTGGTAGACGTCATCTACACAATCTAGACAAATTTGGGTATTCTATCAAAACGAACCATTTACCGTAAACTCAACGAATTTTTCTTTCGTCTCCACTTGAAGGACCCACCAGGTCACTAATTCTAAGGGGGAAGGTTACGTCTCCCACACTCAAGCTAGGGATCAGTCACTCGATTCTAGGGTGTAGGGATCTCCGGTCTTTGGCTTTGTATTTTCTCTTTGTCGTACCATTGTTTAAGTTACTCCTGAAAAAACTTTTTTATTTCGTCTGATAATGTAAAGATGTGTATCAAATTTTATTTAAATAACTTACTACGATATTTCTCGGAGTAATTTTGTATAAGTAAAATATTTATCTAATAATCCTAAACATTCAACTTGAGTGTTTCTTCTCAAGACCTCAAATTGAATGTTTCTTCTCATGTTTCTTCTCAGACCCTAAAATGAAATTATAAAACTAAAAATTAAATTTTAGTTCATCGGTGTCTACCCTGTAGGGACCATAGAGTCGATCATTTCTTAGACGGACGTCACATCCTTTGGGGCTAAGATAAGAACCCACCCCGTCAAGGGGACTTCTTCCCTATCCGATAGGTGAGGTCATAAGAACCCGAAGGGACTACCGAGTCTACCATTTCTTAGGTGGACGTTACACCCTCTGGACCCAAACTAGGGACCCAACTCTTCCAGGGGACCTCCTCTCGTACCGTTGGGTGAGGGTATAAGAACGTACCTCTTAGGGGTACCTGTCTCCTCGGACCGCCCTATGTCTGGTTCCCCAACGTTTCTAAGTCTGTACTGACTCACCGATTCGTGTCGTGTTGTGTCGGTGTCTACCAGAAAGAGACCTACTTTTGGTAGGACTTCCGTTGTTGAGTATGACTGTATCGTGTCTAACTCCACAATGACCTTTTGGTTCTGTACCTAGTGAAACCGTAGGACCTACCTTTCTCTCTCCGTCTTCGGGTAAGTGACTTTGGTCCTACTCTTGGTCCTACTCGTGGTCTCTGTAAGATCCTAAAGACAGAAGAACCTCACTCACGACGGACTGATCCGTCCGTCTTAGACTACCTCTCCACCGGAGAGGGTCCCCGTCAACTAGTCCTAACTTCCATTCCTCGTTCTAGGGGAAGTGAGTCCTGTCGAAGCCCAGAGGGTCTTGAGCGGGTACAAGAATCCTCGGGGGGCCTATGTCCCACAGACCCCCGTTTTTGAGTACACTGGTGTTGGGGTGTATGGGTGACGAGACAGAGTCGTCCCAGAGGACCCCGGAGGACCAGTTGGGGTGTCGGACCGTCACTCCTCGTGTCCTAGGTTCACCTTGTGCCCCCGAGGGGAGTCCAAGACAGGGGTGGTTGGTCCACTGAAGACCGTTCCTTAAATGAGCGCCAAGGTGTAGGCCTTTTGCGTCGATTTTTCTTTTGGTTGGAGCAATCAAGACAACACTCTTAAGTTACCTTTTTTATTTATTTAATATTTCGCTAATATAATCATGGACCGTGTTTCACTCGATTTAGACTGTTTGGATTTCCGGTCACCTTTTACCTCCCCTTTTAAGGGTTCCTCTCTCTAACTCCAAGTAGGGGCCTCTGGAGGCACTGAAGACGACCCTTCTTAACTGTAGGGTGCCCGGACCTAGTCTCGGTGCTTCTGCGTCACGCCCCTTTACCAGGGGTAAAAGGAGAAGAGTAGTTCCAGAGGAGTGTCTAGACCTAGAGTCCTAAGGGCGGTTCGACGAAGAGGGATCGCCAATGGTTCCTACCACTTCTTGCGCAACGATCCTCTGGTCCACTCTTCCGCGGTTACTCTCCTAAGGCGAAGCGGGTGGTTGGGTCGTCTCGTGTTTGCGAGTAGGGACGACAAATTTTGTCGACAAAGATTTAGGGAAGGTTTTCAGGGTAAAGGTTCTTCAACTGAAGGAGAGTATTTGGGTGTATTAAATTCTTTAGGTACAGGAAACACGAAGTGAGAAACGCATTTTGGGACAAAGATGAACACTAACAAACGAAAGACGGACTCCCTGTAGGACTACCTAAGAAAGTCGAAGGCCCACAGACTTTTTTCAGAAATGGAGTGGACAAAAAAAACTTTCTGTAAAGAAAGATCTTCAATCACATGTTAAGATTGAACTGTTAGGAATTAAAATTTCTACAACGGAACAACAGAAGACCGAACTGAGTTAAGGGTTCTCTTTAGAAGGTAGTATGAATTGAAAGAACGTCTCTTGAACTGCAAAAATGGATTTGTCAGGTGAGGTCACAAGAACGGACCTCTTAGGGTCCCTGCCGTCTCGGAACACCCGACGGCAGATACCCTAGCGTGTCTCAGCCTGGGCTGACTTCACTGAGTCGTCGTCGTCGTTCCTCTGAAAAAGAGACCAAGAAAATTCTAAAATAGTGACCGAACTGGTTAAACTAATACTGGTACTACACGGAACCGCATGAAAATAAATAAAGGAAGAAAAGGAAGTAGGAAGAGAAGGAGGGTTGGTGGCGAAAGAGGGTAGGGAAAAACTTAACGGTAGTCTAATAGTTCAAATAATTCTAGGGACCCTAATACCAATAAAAAAATGAACTTCATGTCAACACATGTTATAATATACAATATCCACATGTTATATCACTAAGTGTTAACAATTTCCAATATAAGGAAATTTCGATATTTATCTTAACACGCTATATAGGACGACGACGACGACGATTCAGTGAAGTCAGCATAGGCTGAGACACGCTGGGGTATCTACCGTCGGGTGGTCCGAGGGGGTAGGGACCCTAAGAGGTCCGTTCTTGTGACCTCACCCAACGGTAAAGGAAGAGGTTACGTACTTTCACTTTTCACTTTCCCTTCAGCGAGTCAGCACAAACTGAGAGACGCTGGGGTACCTGACGTCGGATGGTCCGAGGAGACAGGTACCCTAAAAGGTCCGTTCTCATGACCTCACCCCACGGTAGCGGAAGAGGCCGTTATATAGGATTTGTTCGATATTTCGAATAAAATATGACCGGTAACAAAGAAAAAAATCTAAAATAATGAATGAATAGATAAAAACCGACGTGTTCCATAAGTAAGGACGTGCACCCGAAAGAGATCAGCGACTCTCGTCCCCAAATGAGAGATCAACACCCCCGAAGAGAACAAGGTCTCGGGTCCGAGATCCCGCACACCCGAGTCATCGACGTCGAGTTCCCGAATCAACAGTGAACCGTCCACCTTAGAAGGGTCTACTCCCTAGTTTGGACACAGGGGACGTATCCGTCCACTACGAATTGGCGACCTGCTGGTCCCTTCAGGACCGGTAACAAAGAATTTGATAAAAAGACAGGGGGAAAGGAAACCCCTAAGACTTATGTACACATAATCCGACGAATTTCAACACCAATGGCCACCCCCTCTCCCTGTTGTACACCCACCCACTCACCTTCCACGTTCGATAACCCACATTATTCTAACCGAGTTCCTACATAACATGTTGTACCTCTTATATCAGTTATTAAAACATTATTGACATTTACCTTTCATTGGAAATTTTGACGGGGTCCCGTCCGACCGAAACTGGGAGTGAGTCTTGGGACTGCGACTTGGTAGAGTGTGTCTGTTTATACGTGTGTGTGTACGTCCGTGTGCGTATGTATCTTTGTACTTGTATGAAATGTGTTTTCGTACATGCGCGAGTTTATGTGTACGTGTTGCGGGGATTATACGTGTGTCCGAGTGTGCGTGTTTGCACGTGTTTTTACGGATTCAAGTTGTGTTGTAAGCGTGTGGGAGTAGGTGTATCAGTTGTGCGTGTCCGAACGTCTGCGTATGTATGTGTACATTAGTGTGGGGTATAGTAAGCGTCAATATAAAAATTGGTGACCTGTTACTAAGAGACACGATTTTCAATAGTACTTAAACGGGTTTGTATCTACAAATCCTAGACATGAGAAGTTAGGTGTGTACCGTCTAAATTCCCGAAATTTTACGAAGACACCAGTGAACACTAGTAGGAAGGGTGTTTGTCTTGAGACCCGGTTGTTTTCACTTTCTGAAAACTGTAAGTCGTAGACAGGTTACACATAAAGAAGAAGAAGAAGAAAAAAAAAAAAAAAACAATTAATTTTACTTCAGGAGAGGACTTATCTGACTCCATCACCCATTACTCAAAGACCGTAGCTCTTCCAACAATCTAAATCAGTTATTTTAATGTCCTGAGAGTCAAATTAAAAACAACAACAAACCTCAAAAACCATCCCAAAACAACAAAATTAAAAATGACGGTATATCTATTAAAGTTACAACACAATTAAAGTCTACATATGGTTTCACTTAGACAATGTGTTTATATATATAGGTGAGAAAAATTCTAAGAAAAGGGTGTATCCGGTAATGTCTCATAACTCACCTCAAGGGACACGGTATGTCATCCGGGAATAATCAATAGACAAAATATATATCGTCACACATATACAGTTAGGGTTAGAGGGTTAAATAGGGGTGTGAGTCAAGTTAAGCTTAAAGTCTTTTTGATGTTTATTAAAAATTCGGGTTTACACAGGGTTTACCGTCTGATAGGACATAGAATAGACTTCTGAGATAAACATGATGTTCATACTAGGGTCTGACCCCGAAGGGACCACCAAGTCACCAATTTTTTTTTTGGGTGGGTGGTTACGTTCTCTACGTCCAAGTTAGGAACCCAGTCGTTCTAGGGGACCTCCTCCTTTGTCGTTGGGTGCGATCATAAGACCTGTCTCCTTGGACCGTCTGATGTCAAGTGTCCTAACATTCTCAGCCTGTGTTGAATCGATGATTTGTTGTTGTTGTAGGGTTTAACGGAACATACACGATACGAAACAGACCCTTGTGACTTGGGTCCCTTCCATCTTTAGAGTGTGTGTCAACCCACTCCGACGGTACATCAAGACCTTAAGACACAGTCTTTGTCTAAATCATTTCTGTTCGCAGGGGACTCGTATAATAAAACTGAAGTCTTAGTAGGCTGACGGAGACAACCAGCGACGTACGGAGTAAAGACAAGACGGTTAATGTCTATTGTTTGGACTTTCACCCACGGACGTCCTCGTCCCCTGTTTGAAGGCAGAAGTGTCTCCTGAACACCCAATCTTTAAGTGAGGTGGACTCTGAGGAGAAAGGATTCATTGTTATCATTAATATTGGTAAATTTATGTGTCTGGAGTTGGATGCTTTACTCAAGAGATACTTGTCCCGTGGAACGAGTACTTTACTTGATGGAAAACCCTACACTTAAAAAGAACTATTCTATGGATTGTACACACCGTTATTAATATTAAGGGTAACGAGACCGAGGTGAACCAGCACACCTGTCTCGATAATATAATACATTTAACATATCTCAACAAATTATTTCTTCAAATTAGGTAGACAAAAAGTTCCTAATTTACTGAGCTAGATTTATAAGGAAGAACTGTCTCCTCTTAAAAAGAATCGAGTCTTACTCCTTCTTCAGCGTCCAACATTTCCGACTCATATATAAATTATGGGGGCCCTCGTTTGTCTCGTCGGTCAAAATAAGCTGAGTAACTTGCTTTTACACTATAATTCACCGGAAGTGGTTTAAGTAGGACTCTATTTTTGTTTCAGACAGAAAATCAGGGGATACTACATTACTTTAAGTCCGTGGCGACCAAACAATATTTAATCTCTAATCACAGTAAAAGACCAAGCCAAAGTTTATGTTCCACTGTCTCTACTTAATTGAAATGTCTACAAGTCTTTTTAACATAATCAAAGTGGGTTCATCTTGTTTTCCCTCCAGCAATAATTCCTTCCCCTATTTTAACCTCTGTGTAAGAGATTTTCTTCGTTACTAGACGATCCCACATTGGATGTTTCTTCGAGGTTCCGGGTGAATCCTTAAGTATGTGAGTTCCCCACGGGGACGGTCGGAGACTCAGACTATTAAGACTCCCAGTAATCGGTCCCGACTCGAAGTGTTCTCGAAACTATTAGCTTCCCTGGTTTCCTACTCTTGACCGGTAAAGGATAGAAGAGGAAAAGGACCGAAGAGTTTAAGTGTCCTTACGTCTCCGGTCGGGTCTGTGAATTTATTCCTGTAATCCCATTTTGACACCTGGACCCCTCTCACTTTCTTCTCTCACTTTTTCGACCGAATTTTGAGTCGTAAGTCTTTTGATTCTAGTACCATAGACCAGGGTGGTGAAGTGTTGTTTATCTACCCCTTTGTCACTGTCTGAATTAAAAGAACCTGAGGTTTTAGTGACGTCTACCACTGACGTCGGTACTTTAATTTTCTACGAACGGGAAACCTTCTTTTCGATACTGGTTGGATTTGTCGTATCATTTCTCGTCTCTGTAACGAAACGGTTGTTGCAGATCAGTCTCGATACCAAAAAGGTTATCAGTACATACCTACACTTTCAACCTGATATTTCTTACGACTCGTGACTTCTTAACTACGAAAACTTGACACCACGACCTCTTCTGAGAACTCTCAGGGAACCTGACGTTCCTTTAGTCAGGACTTATAAGTGACCTTCCTGACTACGACTTCGACTTTGAGGTTATGAAACCGATAGACTACACTTCTTGACTGAGCAACCTTTTCTGGGACTACGACCCTTACTAACTCCCGCCCTCCTCTTCCCCTACTGTCTCCTACTCTACCAACCTACCGTAGTGGTTGATTTACCTGTACTCAAACTTATATGAGGCCCTCAACCACTACCTGTCCCTCCGGACCGCATGACGTCAGGTACCCCAATGTTTCTCAGCCTGTGCTGACTCGCTCACTTGACTTGACTTGACCCCTCTCATCCGTCACGACTTTCAGAATATAGGGTGGACCAGGGTCGGACCTTGAGGGTACACCCTGATCGAGAACGTTAAAGTCCTCTGAGAGTTTAGATTTAAAAATACACTTTTAAACGTTCATAAATTAGAATTTATGATTAGTTCATTACATTTTTTTAGTCTCACGGACCCACTTGGATCTTTAATAGTATGATTCACTTCATTCAGTCTTTTTCTTTCCGGCTATGGTATACTATAGTCAATATACACCTGAGATTTTATTCTGTCTGAGTGTCTGTATCCGTTGTTTGGATACCAATGGTTTCCCCTCTTCCCCAGCCCTCCTTACCTCACCCTCAAACCCCAATCGTCTACATTCGAAAATATACACCTTACCTATTTCTTGTTCCATGCCGAAGGGACAACCGAGTCATCATTTCTTAGATGGACGGTTACGTCCCCTGTACCCAAGTTAGGGACCAGGTCCTTCTAGGGTGTACGGTGGCCCGTTGATTTGGAAATGCGGTTTTGATAACTCGGACGTGAGATCTCGGGCCCCCAGTGTTGATGACTTCGGACTTCCGGGATCTCGGGTACAAGTCGTTGCTCTCTTCGGTGACGTTATCCTTCGGACACATGGTGTTGATCTCTCATCGGGGGTGATCTCTTTCGGGTGCGAGTCGTTACTTCTGGGTCGTGTCAGTTTCTTTCTTTCTTTCTTTTAATATTCGATTATTATTTGTCGTTCCAGGATAACATATCGTGTTATCCTGAATAATAATAAGACATCGAGGGGACGGGTTGTACTAGGATTCACGAATTAATCACGAACAACGTACTTACCTACCTACCCGATGTAGACAAACTAAGTGACCACATGGTAGGAGTGCACTACATTTATTTGGTTTCTATAAGGGAGATATAACTGGAGATCTAACATATAAAGAAGTGGCGTCGGACCTACACTGGGTAATCGAGTTTTCGGATAACCGTGGCCTAAAAAAAAAAAAAAGGACGTGTTACCTAACAAAATTCGTATCTGCTATATTCGGAAACCTTAAAAGAGTGGGTCTCTAAGGGGGGAAGGAGTTGTGGATTTCGAGGATTCTCTGGTGGACCTGTGTATTCTGAGGGAGAGGGGTCTCGAAGGAACAACGGGAAGGACAGACCCATCACCGGGGGTGTGGTGTCGGAGACCTGCTAAAGTACTCCACCCACTGAGGACGGTCGGTTGGACAGTCACACTGGGTGGATTCGGACGACAGACGATGACGGTGGAACACCAGCTTATAAAAGGAACTGACGTGATCGGGGGTTTAGGGAGTAATCTCACGACGGGTTGCATTTGGATAGCGGTAGTCATGTCAAGTCAGCGAGTCAGCACAGACTGAGAAACGCTGGGGTACTTAGCGTCGTACGGTCCGGAGGGACAGGTAGTGGTTGAGGGTCTCAAGTGGGTCTGAGTACAGGTAGCTCAGTCACTACGGTAGGTCGGTGGAGTTAACTCCCTGTAAAAGGGTAGTACGGTCACGTGTCACAAGTTCCCTGTGGTCCATTTATTCTGTACCAAGGGTGAAGTTCATGATTCGTCAGTAAACTCGTAGTGAAGTTTGTAAATAAATGTCGTTGAATAAGTAATGAAAGTCGGAAGGGTCCACCGTGATCACCATTTCTTAGACGGATTACGGCTTCTGGATTCTTTGCACCCAAGTTAGAGACCCGTCCCTTCTAGGGGACCTCCTCTCGTGACCGTTGGGTGAGGTCATAAGAACGGACCTCTTAGAGTACCTGTCTCCACGGACCACCCGATGTCAGGTATCCCGACGTTTCTCTGGGTTGACTTCACTGAATCGTGTGTGTGTGCGAAAGTAATGAAGGTCTGAACTATGTGTGTTTTATCTCGTGTTGTCTACGATATTCTTTCGAGGGAGTGTTTGTTATCTTTCAGAGAAATCTAAAGAGAAAAAGACGAAAGACGTACTTGTTTTACTGACAGTTAGCAGGGTTTTGACCAAAATAGTTTTTACTTACGAACTAAAGATCGTAAACCTCCTTTTATTTTATTATGGGGGAGAGATACGAGGACTGAACTTAACGAGAGATTAATGTCTTACGTATCAAGAAAAACTCTCAAACTTACACACATCTGTTAGGATAATTTACTACATCGGTCACACACTCACACACACACAGACACACCACAGACTGAGAAAACGCTGACATACCTGACATCGGGTGGTTCGAGGAGACAGATACCTCAAAAAGTCCGTTCCGATGACGTCACCCAACGGTAAAGGAGGAGGTCCCCTAGAAGGGTGGGGTTCCTGACTTGGGTTCAGGGGACGTAGAGGACGTCATGTCCACCTAAGAAAAAAGAAAAGAAAAAAAGTCTACCTAATAAATGGCGACTCAGTGGTCCGTCTCACTAGGCAATTACGAACACTCTTTTACAAGGACCGGTCCCGAGAAAGGTTTACACCTCCGTGAAAATTTGAAACGTAAACTAGTTAATCCGAAACACAAAAATTCGTCAACGGTAATAGATACCGGTGTTTACTTTTCTTCCACAGTAACAGACTTGTATGACCCTTCTCTCATTTCTACTTCAACAGGACACAACATTCTCGACTACCATACTTACCAACGGTTCTAGTTATGGTCCCCCTGGTGACGGTCGGTCTCTGTATCAAAACTTAGTTACTCTTGAACCTTTTAGTAAAGTCTATGAGGTAGGGACGAAGTGGGTCGAAGGTTGACACCTGGACGAATAGAATGTTATGTACTCTCTAAGTAATTTTTATTTTTTCAGAGGTAGACTAAGATCGATCTCAGTGGGTGTTTTGAAGTGCGAGATAAGAGGGCCCCTGTGTGAAAACTAGAGCACCCCAATACGGGAAAAAAACCGATTACGTCGAAAACCGGCACTGGGTACCTCAATTACGCCCACTTCAGGTAAAAGGAGGGGTACCTGTAAAGTCGTACTACCGGTCTCCTCCATTAATAAAGAGGGAAGTTTAACTTAATTGTTAAAATTCTTCTACAGTGAAAGTAGAAACGTCCTCCTTATAGTTGAAGGAGTAATAGGAACTTGGGCCCCTGGGAAAGGGTACCACAGACACAACCTAAAGAAATAAATTTTGAGGGGATGGCGTAACTGTGCTATCTAGGTAGACCTACCTATGTAAGACTCTCCCCGAAACCGTCCTTTGTTCCTGAATTCTCGAGGTGGTATATCTCCTTATCCATTGTCTTCAATGTATCACTTACCTTCGCCGTACGTTATTGGCGAATGGAAAGATTTTCTGTAAAAGTCTTAAGTCAAATTACACCAACCACTAAACCCTATGCCTGTCCCTCTTCTTATTCGAAACCGGAGTAAAATGGATCATTAAACTCATATTTAGACTGAAATTTCAAATAGGTTTCCTTAAATAAATATATATATAAACCGACAAAGTCCATACTAAACACCGTGCACCCTATCAAGTAACGCAGGGTGCCTGAGAGATCAACACTGTGAGACCGAATCAACGAGGAACCGTACACCCTAGGATCAAGGGACTAGGTCCCTAGTTTGGGTATGGGGAACGTAACGTTTAACCTAAGAATTGGTGATCTGGTGTTTCCTTCAGGGATAGGATTCTTTAAAATATGGACGGTAAAATAGAAATCGGTGGTTTGTCATGAGCGTGGTTATTGTAGGGTCTACGTTGTTTAAGAGTCAATGACTTCGACCCCCACCCCTACCCCTTTCTTCAACTGTCTGTCTTAAGTGTACTCTGTCAGAAGGGGTCTTTCAACGTGTCTACGAAGTTCGAAGGGACATAAGGTTGTCTATTATCCATCCGCTCGAAGTCCCCGGGGGTCCTGCTAGACTAGGGGAGGGGCCTTTTGACAAGAGGTTGTCCTCCGTGACTACACGAAAGACCGTCGTATCTTGGACAGTGTCATCTAGTCCGCACACGACCACTCGTACAGAATCACCGAAGGAAAGACCCGGTATACCGTAGACGCTCACCCACCGGAAAAGGACTGTGACCTTTACTTCAACGGTTGTTAGACCTTAAAGGTACGAAATGAAAGAAAGGGACTCAGGACAAGTTCACTGTGGGGTTCTAGGTCTTTCAGTACCCTGAGTCAAAGTAGTCCGACGATAGTTGTCCCTTTTCCTCTTAAACGAATCAACAATTATTTTAGATAGTGAATACGGCACATCTATTCGTACAACCGTGGACCACACTCTCATACACTCTTTTCGCGGACGATGAGACTCCGCAACAGGGTTACTATAATGAAATTTGTTACTTCACGTCTTACTCCTCCCGAAGGGACCACCGAATCGTCATTTCTTGGGCGGACGTCACGTCCTCTGCGTCGTCCTCTGTACCCAAGGTAGGTACAGATGTCACCCTACCAATCTAGTGTACCATCGAGATAGCAGTCGAAAATTTTCTTGTAGGTATAGTAAAGGATATCACCGACGTGGTCAAATGTAAGAGCGGTTGTCATATCCTCCTAAGAGATAAGAAGTGTGGGACAGGTCGTAAATAGACTTCCTACGAAAAGTAAGTTTGTAGAGGACTTAAGGACTAAAAGTTGTGAGTCTTGCATCCAGTAGAGTGGTAACCAAGTAACACAACAGATAATGGTCCTTACGAAAAGGAAAGGAGAACTGTGTTTGTAGAAAGTTCTGGGTTAAGTTTTCAGTAGAAGGGGTCTATGGGTATAGTAAGGGTGTAGAACATCCTTCCGGTTCCGAGGGTGCACTCTCTTAGACACCGGGGTCTGGACGAGACCAGGAGGAACACTGGACGCGGATGGAACCTGTCTTCGTCAAAGATATACGTGACACAGGAAGAGTATCTTGTATTCTTTAAGGTCCTGTCCCCGACCCAGAGTCAAATAGAGACAATGGGAAACGGACAGTTCCCGAACGGACTTATATGAGCCCCTTTAAAACGATTTTTAGTTGTAGTTCGGAAAGTCTACTCTTGGTGTCCCGCTAAACGTCGGGAAGGAGGGAGGGATTACAAAGTAACACTACTGGAGTTTTGCGACTACGAAAAACACATCATATCTACGTGTGTGTCTTTGCGTACATACACTCGAAAGGATAGACGGTACAGTCCACATACCTCATACAAACTAGGGAACTTTTCAACTTCAACATCGAACCTTAACCCCAAATTTAGTTTCAACACTATGCAAAGAAGAGGGGTGTTACCCTAATGTTTCTTTCGATTGTGCACTTCCGTTGGGACTCTTATTGATGTCCTGACTTGGACCCAGGAGTTTCGTCAAACGGACTGTTACTTTCGGTACTAAAATAGACACCGATTCTTATATTTTCATCCTGTTCGATATCCTCTAGTTAAAATTTAGTAGACTTCGATATCCTTTCTGTAAAAAATTCCAAGAAAACTTGACGCTATTACATACAAAGACGGTACCGGAAAATGATCTCTCGACTTGTGGATAGAAAAAGTATGAGGGCAGAACTATAGTACGAAAGGTGTTTACAATTATAAATTCGGTTAACGTTTGGTAACTTTAACAAAATTAAGTCGTGTACCTACACTCGACATCACTAAAGAATGGTTACATAGAAACGATTTTTATTTGGTTATAAATTTAACATGGTAAGTAATTCACAAAGAGGAACGACCTCCTTTTGAAAACAGAATAAAACCAAACCTTTCTAACGAAAAACCTCGAAAGAAAGCCCTTTAGAAATAACCTTTAAAATGTACAGTTTATTTTGAGAAAGAACCTCCTTCGTCCCTCCCTCGTTCTGGTCGTTGATATGCATTCACAGAAGTAAGGAGTACCGCGGGCCCCTACAGTATTCAATCTGGGTAAAATACCTCGTCCTTTGACTGGTGTTGTTGGATTAGTAGTAGAAGGTCTTTGTCGAAGGTCGTGGACGACTGGACGGGGACAGACCGGGTCCACGGGAGTACAGACCCGAGTCGATGGACCCAGACGGGAGTGGTAGTGGGACCCCTGAGAGTCGTGAGAGAGGGTACGGTTGTGAGGGTAAAAGACACAGAAAGAGACAGATCGAAACGAGGGAAACCCCCCGTCTTTAGAGTAAGTCACTAACTAGTAAACACTGTAGAAAAAAAAAAAAGGAAGAAAGAAAAAACATTGAAAAAACCGGTGTAGTGTGTCGTACGTCCCAGAATCAAGGGGCCGGTCCCTTACTTGGGTGGAGGGGACGTCACCTTTGCGTTTCAGGATTGACGACCTGACGATCCCTTCAGGATACTCTCGTAAAAACTTGGTGTAGATACACTGAGAAAAAATTTCAATCTCCTATTAACGAAATGTCACACAACCAAAGACGGTATGTCGTTGTCCCTATTCAGTATCGATATCTAGGGACTCAACCCTTTTAAGGAACCTCTTCCTTTACCGTTGGGTGAGGTCAAAGAACGGACCTGTTAACGTACCTATCTCCTCCGTCCTTCCGATATCAGGCACCCCAACGTTTCTCAACCTGTACTGAATCGTTGATTTGGTGGTGGTAATATATATATACTCTTCGTTTACCGTTGGGTGAGGTCACAAGAACGGACCTCTTAGGGTACCTATCTCCTCGGACCACCCGATGTCAGGTACCCCAGCGTTTCTCAGCCTGTGCTGACTCGCTGAAGTGTGTGATATATATATAGGGGAGGAAGAACTCGGAGTGAGGAGACGGGTAGGGTGGGGAGATCCAACAGAATCTCGTGGTCCGACCCGGGGGACACAGTATAGTGTCGAAGGGTAATCAATAGTTAAAACGTGTACCGTTCCATATATACGGTCCCGATGAGAGAATTAAGTAGCGTGTGAGAGGAAGGGATGACACAGGCAAGAGGTACAGATACAGAAGTAGGCAAGGGACGTTTATCCAAGTAGACATGGTAAAAATTTTGGTTTACTGTTCCCTGAAGGGACGACTAGGTCACCGACTCTGAGACGCGAGGGTTACGTTCCCCGGGTCAAACTAGGGATCAGTCCCTCAATCTAGGGTGTACGACGTTCATTCTGGACCACGTTGGTTTATTTATAAGTTTTTTCTCTTTTCCTACTCGGGGTGAAGTCACGGGTGTACCTACAACCGCAAGTACTAGCCCAACCACCCCACATTCATGAGATCCCGTGTGCCGGGCGCCCAAAATGACGTCGAAAGGAATTTCCTCCCTAGACCTCATCCCCTCCGACGTCAATGTTGGTGGACGCCATAAGTAAGTTGTTCTTTCTTCGGGGTCCCTCACCGGACCCCCTCGCTTACACTGTCCCTCACAGGTTCACCTCTACCTGTCACTCTCAGTGTCAGGTGCCTACTCTTACCGTCCTAAAAGTCGTACCGTGTGGCGTGTGGAGTAGGGATGATTTAGTGTAGACTCCTACTTTTGTTCTACGTCCCAAAAGGGGACCCGGGTCCCTTCGACCAAGTCGTGTCTCTTTTAACATACGTTAGGCCCCTTTATTTAATCTTATACGTTTCAACGATTTATGTTATGGTAAGTATATCTACGATTTTTCCGTGTATTAAACTACTTCGGTTTGGTTACGGGAGGGAGAAAGGGTTAACGTTGGAGAAAGAAGGGTGAGGTCACTTAGTAAAAATAAAACTAACGACATCAAATACCTTTCTTTTTTTTTATTAGAAATAAATCTTACCCTTTTACAAACGTATATTGTTTAGACGAGAAGAGACGGGACAAGTGGGAATTATTTTCAACTAAGATTATTGACACACACTCAGAGAAATTCTATTAGACTATACGTACGTGTATAAAGGATTACCTTTTAAGAGAAGATTTCTCTTTCGAGTCTGATGATCTATTTATAAAATAAGAGCACGACTAGTCAAAAGATATATTTATAGTAGAAGAGGGGTTGGGGAGGGTTATGTCGTTCTCTTACAAAAGGACGTTTTCTTAACTCTTCCGGACGGACAAAGACGAGGTCCCATCACCTTATATAAATAGCTACGACTTATTTACTGCACTCAGTCCTCAAGTTGATACCTCCCAGGGCTCCGAGAATGATTAGAATATTTCTACTTCGTAGGACCCTAAGATTTATTTACTTTGTGTAGATCAGGAATTTTCGTGTGAGTTAAGTATTAAAATTGGGTCACAAGGACGTAAAAAGTCCCAGTTATCGTTTTACGTTATAGGAGGGTAGATAAACCAAAAATCGCTAGAATAAAACTCCTAGTCTTAGAGTAGTCCCTTTTACTTGATTTCCTATCTAGTCGTATTGACATTTATCAGAGACGAACATCGTTTTATAGATTGTGTTAGGTTTAAGAGGGAGTAGGTAACAAGACCCCTGGTCCTCTTTGTGTTACAGTTGAGGTATCTGTTCGTTTACGGACGGGTGATCTCGAGGTCTTTCTCACCGAATACTATAAACTCTAAACAAAGTTCTGAAGAAAGGAGAGTACGTGTCAGACTCTTTTATTATAAGTGGCATTACTGTAAGGCTCATTACTTGCGATCAAGTAGTCACAAATACGTCGCCAGTATTCTATGTCTCGTAACTTTTTGAACGTGTGAGAACAGATTCTTAAATGTGAATCTTTATGATGCTTCAACTGTGGACATACGTTAAAAAACCTTAAACAAAGCAGTTTGACATTGTCTAGAAGTTTCATGTGTTTAGTCTTCTCACCTCGAAGACTTCTCCTTTCCTCCCTTACCCTACTTGACCCTCTAACCCTGACTGTATACATGTGCTACCTATGATGTATACCTGATCTACTCATTACTCTTGGATGACAGATCGTACTGGACTTACCCTTCCTTTAGGTATTTGTTCCCCTATATACTTATACATATCGACTACGTGAAACGACGTGTCGTCTTTGATTGTGTTGTGAAATTTCGTTGATATAAGAGTATTTGAAAAAAAAAATTTTCTTCTCATATGGAACTATTTAATGGTGTGTCCCTTATGAGTATATGTCGAAGGTGAATCCAGTTATTTATTTTGTATCCTTTCAGGAGTTTAAGGGACACTAAACGGAAGGACCAGTGATGTGTGTGAGTGAGGGGGTTGAGGGTATACAGTTGTGGAGTCGGTCAAGATGGACAAAACTTCAAATGTATCTACCTTAATAGTGTCAATATATAGGAAATAACGGACCAAATAAAGTAAGACTTAAACCATTCTCGGTAGATGGAAACTACCTATAGACACTACACAAGTAAAAGAGAAACATGTACTATATAAATGCGCACGCACGCACGTACGATTCAGAGAAGTCAGTACAAGTTGAGAAACGTTGGGATACCTGACTACGTGTGAACCGAAGAGATAGGTACCTAAGAGGTCCGTTTTCATGACCTCCCCCAACGGTGAAGGAGGAGGTCCCCTAGAAGGGTTGGTTCCTTAGTTTGAGGTGTAGAAAATTGAAACCATATAAACTTTATGTAGTTTCACATAAAATTGGGTAATATGACTCTTAAATCCAAACAAACAACACCCCGATAAAATTCGTAGGGTGATTATGGTAAGGACATGTGTACGAAACCACGTGGTTCACTTTAGCGACCTAACCTCAGATATTTATACAGGGTAAATCTATTATGGTTGACCAAAGGAGTTACCAACCCGATCAAAACTAAAGGTGGACCTCTGATACTCTTTCGGTCAATTAGTTTTAGGAGTGGTTATGACCCTTAAACAGACCGAAAGTTTTAGAAATCGATATATCTATCCATATATTCGGTACGACAACACCAAGATTAACAGATACTGTTTACTCGAGTTTTTGTGAAACTATATAAATAACTAACACCTTATAGTCGTTAGGTAAGGGATTATAAATGTTCTCGGAAAAGGTCACCAATTCTGAGACGAGGGTTACGTCCTCCGTTCCCAAGGTAGGGACCTACCCCTCGTTTGTAGGACTTACGAAGGTCCGTATAGTGTACCGTTTTTTTATTTCGGTTATATGTAGATGTTTTTATTTATTTTCACGGAAAAGTTTACTGTTGTTTTTTCTTTTTTTTTCGTTTTTATTTTCACTGAAAAGTTCTTAAGACGGTAAAAAGATTTACAGAAAACGACTAACTCAATTTCTTCAAGATATTCGGAGTCTATACTCGGAAACCAACAAAATATATACGTTTATAAAAGAGAGTAAGATCAAATTGAAAGGTACAAGAAATACACCAGAAATTTTTTGTGTCTTCGAGGGTCAAAATTACATCAGATTAAGTAGTTTTAGACATGGGTAACGAATAATACAGACCGAATTCTTTAGAAACGAATATGTTTGTCGTCCAAAAGAATATTTTCAAGATACAGAATGGCAAACGGATATCGACATTCTCAGGGTATTTAGACCAAAAACATATACAAAACCCCATCACTAGTATTAAAAAAAGATCTACTATAGACTTATTGAGTTGTGGTAAATAACTTCTCAGGGGAAGGGATGGTACGATATCCCAATACAAACGGTAGTCAGTTACCAGGTATCTCCACGGCTAGACAAAGACCCTCGAGATAAGACAAGGTGACCAGACAAATAGAAAGAGACATGGTAATGACATGACTACGGTATCGATTTTGTAAAATAATATAGACAATCTCAGTAAAGAGGTTTCAGCGGAGAAAAGAATTTGTAAAAGAACCGATAAGGTCCGAGGAACATAAAAGTGTATTTAGAATCTTAGTTGACTAGCAACTTATGGAAAACCCTAAAAGTGACTACAATATATTTTGACATAATTGTACAAAAGTCATGATTCTTTAGGTACTTTGTATCATATAGCGTGACACATTGGTAAGAAATTAACTCGACTTACTACGAAATATCAAAGGTAACATCTTCAGAATTTATAAAAAGTAATCTGATCATAGGTAATAGACGAGGTCTTCAACCACTATTTGTCTCTTCGGACCGTACGACGCCAAGAGCCCCAACTTTTTCTCAGTCTGTGTTGACTCGCTGACTTGACTTGGCTAGAAGAAATAAGATGAAATTTGCCTTTGTAATGAATTGAAGTAAAAGATTCGCAGACAATGACACTATGTTTTTATATTAACTAAAGAATATAACTAAACCACACCTTCAATAGACTTATGTAAATGAATAACTAAATTTTTCAGAAATATAAGAAAATCGATATGTTAGTACGGTAGATGTTTATTACTGTCAAAGAAATAAGTTAGGAATTTATATAAAAAAAAAGAAAGATAGTGAGTACTCTGACCGATAATGAAGACGTGTTACCAATTATGTTCATCACTATGATCCACGGAAACCAGAGTAAGAGTCAATGTCTTTCTACCTAAAGTTATAAAACGGTAATCCATACTAAACGACATCACCCGAAAGGTCCACCGAGTCACCATTTCTTAGGGGGACCCTCACGTCCTCTACGTCCAAGTTAGGGACCCAACCTTTCTCGGGGACCTCTTCCTTAACCGTTGGATGGGAGCATAAGACCGGACCCTTTAGGGTGCCTGTTCTCCTCGGACTGTCCGATATCAGGTACTCCAGTGTTTTCTCAGCCTGTACTGAACCGTTGATTTGTTGTTGTTTTACTGAACGACATTAAATATAGACCACTTATAAGATAGTGCCCAGTTATATGAAAGGAAGATGAATACCGAAACGTACAAAGGAAAAATATAGTACCTGTACTTCTTTAAAAGTCTAAAAAAGGAGGTAGATAATTCTATTAATGACTTAAAAAGAGAAAATAAACGATTATTAAAACACAGGAAAGGGGTAAGTTACAAAGTCCTTTATAAAATGATTATGATATTTGATCGGTATTTATAAAATAATTTTTTTTTAGAAGTGTAACTTTAAAAAAAAAATTTCATACTTTAGAAGGGTAAAAGAGTGTTAAGGTGGGGGTCTCCAAAAGCGAGAATTAGAAAACCACGTCTTAGAAAGGTTTAAAAGGAGATATCCTCAGGTTCGAATTTACTTTAATAATTTGTATACTAGATGACAGAAGAATCGTATCAAGAGGAACTCTTATTCTATAATGACATCGATTTAGACATAAACTAGCGGACTATCTCTTTTTATATAAAAATCAAACACTAAAAAGGTCTAAATCATTTCTATCAATATATTTTTCAATGTATTGACAGACCGATTTTAGGGTTACTCAAGAACTTGTTCGAGTAGTTTAGTCATTTTAATTATGGTCAGTCGACTTAGACCATTTGACTATAAAAATCATGGGTTTAACTTTACGAAATTATGTAAAAAAAATTTGGGGTCTATAGAAATAACCTAGTCGATCTTTAAAATACGTCGTATCTCCTTTATCGTACCTGAGAACTTAGAAGGGAAACAGGTAGAAAAGTGGACTACAACACACCGAGGGGTTCACCACGATCACCATTTCTTAGGCGGACAAGTACGTCCTCTGTCCTCTGTGACGACACTTGGGACCCAGCCCTTCTAAGGGACCTCATCCTTTACCGTTCGACGAGGTCATAAGAACGGACTTTTTAGGGTACCCGTGTCCACGGACCAGGTATCCTGGTGTTTCTCAGTCTGTGTGGACTCACCGTCTCGTGTGTCGACCACAACACCCCGATGAATTCTGTAAGGACCAACCCGTAGACCCAACGAGACCTCTCTCCCCACTTGTCCTGTCGACACCGGAGACGGAGGTGTCGTCTCTTCTGTCTTTGCTTTGTAGTCGTCACGGTACATGACAATAGTTATCTTACTGGACCTTCGTGCGTCGCGTGTGTAAGTCCTCCCTTTTACTGGAAGTTGATTACCTTAGACCTTTGTCACCTCTGTCTAGTGTCTCTAAGGGTGCTTACTCAGACCTAAAATAGGATTCCCGTTATCTTCAGTGCGTCGGGTAGAATGTGTCCCGTCACCACATCAGCACGACCCAACGGGTCATTCTTCAGTACCTTTTTCGGGTTGTTCGAAAAACCGGTTGGGTTATAAACACAAACTTTGAGTAGTTTTTGAGGAAGGACAAGAGACCCCGGTAACATTATCCGGTTTACTACTATCTCGGATCTAATTGTGATCCCGGCTGGTTCTCGTGCCAATCTTCTCTTTGTACCGGTCCTCCACCTTAAGTCATCTGAAACACTAGTCTATCTCTTCTTTCCTCTCTCTTTTTTTAGTTTCCGTTATAAGAGTAACAAGGGTACTTATTGACCCATACATTGTCTCTGGGTCCTCGACGGATCCCCTAGTCGTTTCAACCGAGTCTGTCCTGGACGGTAACATCCCCTCCGATGACTTGACTTGTCGTAGAGACTCGGGAGGGTGGGGGGTCCTGTCAACAACAAAGTAAACGATTCAACATAGATTGAGGAACGTCTGGGTACTTGGCGTCGTGCGGTCCGAAGGGATAGGAAGTGATAGAGGTCCTGTCAGTAGTATTGGTATTTATCAGAGCATTTTGTACGTGATAGGTGAACAATAAAAGGTAAGTTATAAAATCTTTTATGAAATAATTATAATATTTGATCAGTATTTATAGAATAAAACTTTATAGAAGTGTAACTTTATCGACAAGTGAAACCAATTCGACTTTACGAATTGGTTCCACTTGAGTTTACACGGACCGGTGCTAGGTTATCTTAGTCTTAGTAAAGGAGGGTAAAATGTCTACTCTAACGATTTTGTGAGTTCCTAGCACTCGACCGGTTTCCTACGAGTCAAGTGGAGGGACGATTCGACTTGAATCTTTCGACAACCGTCCAATATTGAAAAGACCCGAGGTAGGGAAGACAACCTTCCCTTCTAGTCTGGTCGGAACCTTCGACACTCCCATTTCCCTCAGATTATCAGTGTGACAGGACTCTGGTGTCGGCACTCACAATGTACTCAGGTCTGGGTCTCGTCCCACTCTCGGCGCCTTCCTTCGGAGTAATTACGTGAAGTGGAACCTCACTGGTATAGGTCGTGGGTGTCTTCTACTGTTTCCGAGAACGTTTGTCGTCCGAGGGACCCTTGTAACACTTAGGGGGTACGGACGGTTCCCTGAGGTCCCTACACGGACTTAAAGAGACCCGGAGTCGAAACGGTGGACATTTAACCTAGTGTTCGTAAGGAGGACGAGTCCCGACGACCCCTCAAATTCACCTAAAGACAGGATGGGGAACCTCGGACCTCATTCCCGAGTCACCACCAGTAAGTGGTGTCTGGAGGGACCCTGTCGTCCCTGTTCACTGTGTGTGTCTTTACGTCCTGGTCCGGAACTCCGGTGGGGTTCAGTACCCCTTCCCCTCAATTGTCGAGAGGAGCATTGAGTAGACATCAAGTTTCTTTGTGAACAATAAAGACGGGAAACAGTCGGACTTTGGTGTCCGTCCAGTCCACACTAGTCTCTGAACAGGAATCGACGGGTCTCCGGTAAGTCGAGGTTTGATTCATTCGATCTCCTTTCACTTTCACTTCAACGAGTCAGCACAGACTGAGAAACGTTGGGGTACCTGACATCGGATGGTCCGAGGAAGTAGGCACCTTAAAAGGTCCGTTCTCATGACCTCACCTAACGGTAAAGGAAGAGGTCCCCTAGAAGGTCTAACTTGGGTCCAGAGGACGTAAAGTCCGTCTGCGAAATGGTAGACTCGGTGGTTTCTTCGATCTCCTCATTTCCTAATTAAGTATCTACTAATTAATGTCTGTCTAAATAAAAATTTCTCCCGTGTTAAATTCCTACAAAACAACTTCTTTGTACACCTTACTGTAGTATGAATCAAAGACCTAAAAATGCATTATACTTGGTGGAAGGTCCCAGTCCTGATCCCACTTTGTCCGTTCCGTAGGTCCTGAGTCTTAAATTCCTCCGTGGTCACGAACCTATACACGGACGTGGGTGTGTCGGTCTCTCGTTCACTACGGTATTTAAAACGGGGGACCCCACACCTCTTTTCCCTTAAGAGAATGTGACGACAACCGTTATATTTAACCACGTCGGTGATACCTCTTGTCATGTTCTAAGGAAATTTTTGATTTTTTCTTGATGGTATACTGTGTCGTTAGGGTGAGGACCCATATGTGGGTCTTTCTTCGTATTAAGGTTTTCTATATATGTGGGGTTATAAGTCACGTCGTGATAAATATTATGAGTCCCCTGCGTTCGTTGGATTCACAGGTAGTTGTCTTCTTCTCTAATCTCTTCTATACCATGTGTATATGTTACCTTAGAGTGAGTCGGTATTTTTTCCTTACTTCCACACGTTAAACGTCTCTACGTCCGTCTGGATCTCTGACAATATGTCTCACTTCCTCGAGTCTTTGTCCTTTTGTTTATAGTATATTATAACGAATACACAACTTACATCTTTTTACTATATATCCACTTGAATAAAGGTTTCGTCTTTATCTCTGTGTCTGTATCTCTTACTTATATACTTATGCCCCCACCCTCCCTCACCCCACCCTACTTGACCCTCTAACCATAACTGTGTATACGTGACAACTATAACACATAAATATTTTATCTACTGATTACTTTTAGGTGATGTTCCTTGTTGTGTTACGAGACACAACTAGATTTACCCTTCCTTTGGGTTCTTTCCCACCTATACACATATACCTATCAACTAAGTGAAACGACATGTCGTCTTTGATTGTGTTGTAACATTTTGTTAATGTGAGGGTATTTTTAAGTAATTTTCGTTTGTTTGATTACACACGGGGCTCTTGAACGAAAGACCGGGATCAGATCGGGGACGGTGGTAATGTTTCAATTTTAAAAGTACATTAACCAGAGTCATTTAATGAGTTCGGAGTAACGACGGTCCGACTCAGTGTCGGCCTCTTCCTTTTTCTATGAGGATGGGAGGACAGAGGACGGTTCTGACCTCCGGTCAGAGAGGTGGACGAAGACAGAGACACTAGATGGGTCTCTAAAAGAATTTAGGGGTAGTTCACTAAAGGACTGATACTAGAATCATTGTCGACTACTATCCGTGAGGTATTTCAACGTCTCACCTAGGATTCGACTTTTTGTCTAGGATGTGAAGTAACGGAATACCTTCCTGAACTCGATCCTTTGGGAGTCTCGAAACCCCCAAGATTCACAAAGGACCATCTTTCCTGTGAAAAGGACAAACTGTGAAACGTACCCTCTGGTACGACCCATGTCGAACCACTGTTGAATTTACAGTAAGGTGGTTCCAGTCTTAGTGGAACTGTATAAAAATGAGTCTGAACCTCAGCCGTACGACTATCATAGTCATCGCTCAGATTGTGTATTAGTGAGAGAATACATCGTCTGTGACTCTTAAAAGTGACATTGGTATTGGAACCGAGGTTTCTTACCACGATAATAACGGGAGAAAATTTATATTTTGTCGATCGATCATACTCTCTCTCACACACACATAATGACGAGATATATGAAATACAGAAAAGTAAATACCTTGAAAGTATCGTAGACGTCTTCCATCCACGACAATAAGGGCAAAGTGTCTACTCTAACTCCCTCTATGTACGAACTGTTCGATACCTTTTCAATTATTAGCACAAATTAGTAGACATAAAACAGATACGATACTCATCGAAGTACACAAAGTTTTTAAAAATTGAAAGGGAAGATCCTTGAAGGGACGATCAGGTCACCAATTCTTAGGTAGAAGGAAGCATTTCCTGTTTTACTAAGGACCGGTCTCTTGATTCTTGAGTGTACGGTACCTCGTTGTTTCTTGGACGTATGACGTTGATTCTGGACATCGGGCGGTCCAAGGAGAAGACACCCTAGGAGGTCCGTTCTTATGACCTCACTCAACGGTACGGGAGGAGGTCCCCTAGAAGGGCTGGGTCCCTAGCTTGAGCGTGGAGAATACAGAGGACGTAACTGTCCGCCCAACAAATGGTGATCGCGGTGGACCCTTCGGACTCGGTGGTGTTTTCTGGGGTCAACTCTGAGTTGTCTTAGTTTTAGTTTGTTTATTTACATTTTTTCTAAGGGAAGATTTAATGTTTTATTAGTCTCATATTCTTAGTTAGTTATACGTCTGTAATTTCGAAATATTTAAACGTCATGAATATTGTAGTAATAAGAAAAGGGATTATCCCGTCCATTAGTTACAATGAACCTTCCCCTTTCGACATCACACCTGGGACTTTGTCTTCATATTAGTCAGTATAGTGTAGTGTCTACAGTCGTCCGGAGGTACTGTTGGTAAGACACAACCCTATTTACACATTTGCATTTTGACCTCTGAACGTGGAGTCAGTCACCCGTCCTACTTATGATCGTCCCGAAGACAAAATATTAATAAAAAGTGCTTGATGGTGTTGGAGGTTGTCTACCCCTATTTTACCTTTGTCACTGTCTAAAATAAAAGAACCCGAGGTTTTAGTGACGTCTACCTCTGACGTCGGTACTTTAATTTTCTACAAACGAGGAACCTTCTTTTCGATACTGGTTGGATCTGTCGTATAATTTTTCGTCTCTGTAATGAAACGGTTGTTTCCAGACAGATAAGTTTCGACATAAAAAGGTCATCAGTACATACCTACACTCTCAACCTGATATTTCTTTCGACTCACGGCTTCTTAACTACGAAAACTTGACACCACAACCTCTTATAAGAACTCTCAGGGAACCTGACGTTCCTCTAGTCTGGTCGGTTAGTATTTCTTTTAGTCAGGACTTATAAGTAACCTTCTTACCTACGACTTCGACTTTGAGGTTATGAAACCGGTGGACTAAGTTGTTTGATTGAGTAACCTTTTCTGGGACTACGACCCTTTCTAACTTCCGTCTTCCTCTTCCACTGCTGTCTCCTACTCTACCAACCTACTGTAGTGACTGAGTTACCTGTACTCAAACTCTTCCGAGACCCTCAACGACTACTTGTCCCTTCGGACCACACGACGTCAGGTACCCCAACGTTTCTCAACCTGTGCTGACTCACTGACTTGTCTTGACTTGACTTGGTGTCGGGGGTCATGATATAGGGGAATGACTCACCTTCTCTGTCCTCGATTTCTGGATCTTTACTAGAACAACTCACTTCATTCAGTCTGTCTCTTTTGCTTTATAGCATCCTGTGGGGAATATTCTCTTTAGATTCTTCTTTACTATCTTTACTTGTATAAATGTTTTGTCTTTGTTTGAGTGTCTGAATCTCCTGGTCGAATATCAATGGTCCCCCCTTCCAACCACCACCCCTCCCTATCAATCCCTCAAACCCTACCTGTACATGTGTGACGATATAAATTTTACCTATTGGTTGTTCCTGGATGACACATCGTGTCCCTTGAGACAGGTTACAATATACCGTCCCTGAAGGGATCACCACGTCACCTATTCCTTAGGTAAACAGTTACGTCCCCTGTGACCAAGCTAGAGACCAGGTCCTTCTAGGGTGTACGAAGTCCCGATGTCTCGGGTACGAGATTTTGTTCTCTTGGGTGGGGAGTTGCTCTTCAGACGTGTGACTTTGCTTCTCATTTGGGACGAGTGGTGTTGATCTCTTTCGGGTGTGTTTCGTTGCTTACGAGACGTGTCTTTTTTTTTTTTTTTTTCTTACCATATACCGTCGGACCAATCCTCCCCTAAAGTCCCCTCTTACTATGTACATATACATACCGACTCAGGGAAACGACATGTGGACTTTAATAGTGTCGTAACAATTCGTCGAGACACGAGTCCGTGAAGTCAGTACAGGCTGACAGACACTGGGATACCTGAAATCGGGTGGTCCGAGGAGACAGGTACCCCATGAGGTCCGTTCCTATGACTTCACCCAACGGGACGGGAAAAGGTCTCCTAGAAGGGTTGGGTCCCTGACTTGTTGGTAGAGAACGAAGAGGACGTGACGTTCGTCTAAGAAATGGTGACTCAGTGCACCCTTCAGGTGATTCACCGATACACGACACGACACGAATCGGTGAGTTAGTACAGGTTGAGAAAAGCTGGGGTGCCTGACATTGGGTGGACCGAGGAGACACGCCCCTAAGAGGTCCTTTCTTATGACCTCACACAACGGTGTAAGGTTATGTTTTAATTCTCAAGAAAACTTTTTTGTATAGTATTTCTCTAACGTTTTCATTACCTGTCCCTTTCTTGTTCTCTTTCATCTGCTATCACCTGTCCCTCCACTTACGTTCCGTCTCTTTTTCCTTTGTCGTGGACGGATGGGTGTCCTTTAAGTTTAGGGTACAACGTAAAGGATATTATTTTCAGTAGTGGTTCGAAATACAATTCGAAACCAATTGTCCCTATTTTACATTCGAGAGTCACTGTCTCTTAGTACGAAACTCTAAGCAGGGTTATGTAATAAGTATTCAGCATGAATTCGCTGGCTCTGTGACTCATATGAAAGAGAGTGTTTGTATTTGAGTTCCCGGTTCCTTGTATATGGACCTCTAGAACCTACGAGTCAAAGTATGCCTCGACGTCCAAACGACGTACTGACTACCCATAAGGAAAGTGTACACCTTAAAGATTCTGGGTACGGAGAGAAGGAGCGGTTCCCCTACCCATGAAGTGAGTTCTGGGAGACTTTCTAAAAATGAACTTATTCCCAGAATTCAGTAGTTAACACCCTAGTACCTGACCGGTAGATTAAGTGACACGGAGATTTACTCGAGTCCCTACGTTATGTATTGTAGACAGTACATAAAATTCGGTGATTTAAACGTCATTAAAAAAGGTCGTCGTTATCTCTCGATTCTTTATACTGGGAATCAAGGGGTTCTCAGACTGGTATCGGACTAAAGTTGTTCGTAGTGTCTGAACAGACCACCAGGTCACCGATTCTGAGACTCGAGGGTTACTTTCCCCGGACCCAAGCTAGGGACTAGTCCCCTGATCTAGGGAATACGGTGTTGATTTTCTAGAACGTAACACGTCGATTCTGGACCACATCGGTTTATATGTGTATTATTTAAAAGTTTTTTGTGTTCGTAATGAATTCAAATTTTATTTTATAGTGGAGGGACACTCCTACGAGGGACTGAGGGATCGATGTATTTTAGTGTATAGGAAGAGAGAGGACTACGGGATCTCTACGAGACAAGGTAGTGAGACTGAACTTGTTATGTAGTAAGTAACTTTGATAGATACACAAATAGAGGTCCATGGGTGGTATAACCCTGTACCCGAGGATGGCCGTCCCTAGAATATACGAGATAAGGACTAACGGAGACAGTGGGTCTTATTTCAAGTAATGTTTTTCTATGACCTTTCTTCCGAACAGTTCTACTCGTTCTTCCGTCTACAAGTGTGTAATGGAGACAGTTCACATTATATCTTTTCCCTCTGTACCCATCGGGTCACCAATTCTGAGGTGTGAGGGTTGGGACCCCTCTCAACCAAGGTAGGGACCGGTCCCTTGGTTCTAGGGTGTACGGTGTACCTTACCAGTTTTTCCTTTTCTTTTCCCTCTATATATACCCGAGATCTCAGTCTGACGACCCAGGGCAATGGTTGAGGAAGTAAATGGTCCAGACACGTTGGGACCCTTAAACGAAGTTGAGGGACTTCGAGACTAAAGAATACATGTTCACCACCACACGTAACACAGATCGAGGGTCCCGACGACACTCCTATGGGGCTCCTTAGAGAGTACGTTAGACGGACCGTGTAATTTCTGGTTAGACTCGAAAACAGACTCTACTAGACCCTACTCCAAGGTCCTCCGTTGGGGGTAAGAGAACAGGAGGACGTTAATGATCCTCTTCTCGAACGGGAGTAGAAGAGGAACCTATAAATAGTGAGGAACTGAGTCGAGCTGAATTTTCGAAAGTCCTCTCTTGAGGTTATTTTCTGTGTACAAGACCTTATCTGAATTTTTAAAAAACGTAAAAATTAAAAACGTACATTTAATATGAGCATAGAAAGTAACACTCACTGTTCGGGTAGAGTTTACTCACAGTCGTTTTTCTCTTACAGAAACAAGTACACAGTCTACTTCCTTTACTAAGTCCCTTTCAGTAACGAAGTCCGTACCGACCTAGGTCCCGGACTCTTTATCTTATACAAGAAAAAGATAGAGAGGTGACGAGTTGAGGAGGGTAGGTCCGATGTTTCTGACTCCCCCTTCACCCTCCTCCGGAGCTTCTTCGTAGTTACCATAACTATCTTTTCCTTGTCTCCTACCCTTTGTTCTACCACTTTTTAAGTTTCTTTTCCACAAGACGGACGAGGAACTTGGACCTCTCCGGACCTCCTTTCTTTCGAACGACTTCCTTTTACAGTGAATCTAACGATTTCCTTTAAACGTGGTCGTTAGTACTCCAAGAAATCTCTGTTACATTTTTTCTCAAAATAAAGGTACACGTCAACAGTTTTGTCTCTCAGAAGAGACCACGGGACCGTCCACTTAGGTAACAGGAACACTTCCGACGTCCAAATGAAGACTTTGACATAGGTCATACCCATGGGTCACACTAATTTTCGAGGTAGGATTTCAGACTTCAAGGTTCCTGAAGGGATCACCAGGTCGTCAAATTTGACCCACGCAGTTTCGTCCCCTAAGCCCAAGTTAGGGACCGGTCCCTTGATTCCAGGGTGTACAATTCACCACGTCGGTTTTGAATGAAAATTTTTAATTTTTTTTTCAGACGTCAAGACAGGAAATCCAGAAGTCTGTAGGCATATGTTTTTCCAAAGTATACACTGGTCGAGAATGCCCGACGTGACACGAGGGGAGTTTAAGTATCCAACTTCAGGATTATGGGTCACGGAGTTTTACACTGGCGTAACCCTTAGTTCAAGTAACTTCTACATTTATGAAAAAATTTTTAGACCGACGTGGTCTATAATCAACACCGTTCACCTTAGGAATCAACACTGTACGTTTGAGGATCAACACCGTACACCCTAGGTCAAGGGACTGGTCCCTAGCTTGGGTCCAGGGGATATAACCCTCGTAACCTCAGAATCGGTGACCTGGTTTTCCCTTCAAAGTGACTACATTAAGGATTTGTACACCAGTAATCCCACCGGAGAATAGATTGTACTGACCACAAGAAGACTCTTCACCTGTAAACCTCTGTCTGTGTGTGTCTTGTGGTACACTTCCACTTTCGTCCCTACCCCTACTACGAAGAGGTTCAATTCCTTTCGGTTCCTAGTGGGTGTTCGGTGGTCACCGATCCGTTCTTCGGCATTGTCTAAGAAGGAACCTCGGAGGTGTTCCTTGGTTGGGACGGGTGTGAAACGGGAACCTGTAGTTCGGAGGTCTTGACACTTCTGTAAAGACGGTAAATTCGTAGACACTATGAAGTAGGGTTGTCGAGAACATTTACTCGTGTGGACGGTTCCTCTACACTTCGACCTACACTCTACTTGTCTAGGGACTCCAGTTTTACGGTTCCCTTTCGGGTCGCGGGTAGTGGGTGAAGACTACCGGAAACAGGTACGGGAATTTCGTAGAGTCACCTTTAACCCGTGTCACTCTAATACAATGCCCTCGACCGTCGTTCATTGTCACCGTACCCTTGGTGATATCCACTTAGCTAACAGGAGTCTTTCAAAAACACTGATTCTTTAGTCGACCCCCTTCAGTCCACTACTGTTCGTCGGATGTTTTACGTCCAAAACGTTTTATAGTAATTTAACAGTGTCCGGGTGACAAAGGTGTTACTACATGTTATTAAGACGCTACGATCGGATTTGGTCCGTTTCATTAGCGGAATACGTTTTACATACACTAATTATTTTCTACTTGTAAAAATACGTCGACAGGAACGGGAAGGTTTATGATTAATATAAATAAGGAAAAATAAGTACGTTTCAAAACAATATATTTACATTAGTACCAAAACATTTAGGTATTGACACACGTCCTGTCGTTGCGACTAGAGTAGAGAAGTCGATTCTGAATGTTTCGCAAAGTAATTTTACTACAAGACGGGGTTCCAAGTGGGTTACTTAACTTACACACTGTTATCTTATTACGGTGTTCGTATGGTCCATGAAAATTTTTTTGAGAAATGAATAATAGTCCGTACAACGATCTTTTAAAGGAATAGAGGTTTCACTACCTCTTTCCCCAGTCCTTAATTTGGTAGATGTTCGGGGACATGGGAACAGAAAACTTCATTTTACGACTGAGCTCTGAATTACTACCCCTTTACACTTCTACATCTTTGTTTGGTACCGACGACCCCGATTCTTTGACCATTGTTAAATCTGATATTAAGACGGTGTAGTGTCGTAGTGGTTTGAGGGTCAAGGGACTTGCTGTGTCTAATTTCAGGACTGTGTGTAAGGATTCAACAAAAAATATCCTTCGTCTGGGGGAGGTCTACTTTTAACGTCTGGTTTTCTTGTGTCTGGGATCTGACCAACTTTGGTCTTTCAACTACTACAAACTTTGAAGTGGAACTACGGTTGGTCAGGATCTTCACAGGTGTTCGACCGGTTGGTCAGGATCTTGACAGGTGTTCGACTAGTGAGGAACGAGGAACTTGTGACATTTTCAGGAGGGATTGGGGAGGTCCCACCCAGTGTGCCAGAAGTCCCGTAATTGGACGACACCGGTGGAAACGGACCGTTCCTTTATTTTCGATGAGAAAGGATGAAGTGGGTTTTAAGACAGAGATACAAAGACAAGTCGTGGTCACTTGTCTCCGGTTCAAAGTCGTTGTCTTTCTACCGTTTGTATCTTTGCGGAGACAAAGTGTTTTCAGAAACAAGACCGAAAAATAAAGGACCAAACACGACCCACCACCCCCACCCCTCCCCCCTACTTTCGTAGTCAAGTCAAGTCAAGTCAGAGAGTCAGCACAGACTGAGAAACTCTGGGGTACTTAGCGTCGTGCGGTCCGGAGGGACAGGTAGTGGTTGAGGGCCTCAAGTGAGTCTGAGTACAGGTAGCTCAGTCACTACGGTAGGTCGGTAGAGTAGGAGCCAGTAGGGGAAGAGGAGGACGAGGGTTAGGGACGGTCGTAGTCTCAGAAAAGGTTACTCAGTAGAGAAGTGTACTCCACCGGTCTCATGACCTCAAAGTCGAAATCGTAGTAAGGAAGGTTTCTTTAGGGTCCCAACTAGAGGAAGTCTTACCTGACCAACCTAGAGGAACGTCAGGTTCCCTGAGAGTTCTCAGAAGAGGTTGTGGTGTCAAGTTTTCGTNGTCGGAAGAAGTGTCAGGTTGAGAGTGTAGGTATGTACTGGTGACCTTTTTGGTATCGGAACTGATCTACCTGGAAACAACCGTTTCATTACGGAGACGAAAACTTATACGATAGATCCAACCAGTATTGAAAGGAAGGTTCCTCATTCGCAGAAAATTAGTAGTCAGAACGTCTTTATCACACCCCCTTTTTTTTCAAAGGAGTCTGTGTCTTGAGAACATCTAAAGAAACTTCAGTAAACCAGTTTCAAGACCAAAACGTCTTTACCGTCTCCTTGGTCTCTAGTTTAACGGTTGTAGGTGACCTAGTAGGTTTTTCGTTCTCTCAAGGTCTTTTTGTAGATAAAGACGAAATAACTGATACGGTTTCGGAAACTGACACACCTAGTGTTATTTGACACCTTTTAAGACTTTCTCTACCCTTATGGTCTGGTGGACTGGACGGAGAACTCATTGGATATACGTCTAGCCCTTCGTTGTCAATCTTGACCTGTACCTTGTTGTCTGACCAAGGTTTATCCTTTTCCTCGTACAGTTCCGACATATAACAGTGGGACGAATAAATTGAATATACGTCTCATGTAGTACTCTTTGCGACCTGACCTTCTTCGTATTCGACCTTAGTTCTAACGGTCCTCTTTATAGTTAGTGGAGTCTATACGTCTACTGTGGTGGGAATACCGTCTTTCACTTCTCCTCGATTTCTCGGAGAACTACTTTCACTTTCTCCTCTCACTTTTGTGACCGAATTCCGAGTTGTAAGTCTTTTACTTCTAGTACCAGGGTAGTGAAGTACCCTTTATCTACCTCTTTGTTACCTTTGTCACGGTCTGAAGTAAAAAATCCCGAGGTTTTAGTGACATCTACCACTAACGTCGGTACTTTAATTTTCTACGAATGAAGAACCTTCCTTTCAATACTGGTTGGATCTATCGTATAACTTTTCGTCTCTATAGTGGAACGGTTGGTTCCAGACAGATCAGTTCCGATACCAAAAAGGACACCAGTACATACCTACACTCTCAACCTGATACTTCTTCCGACTCGTGGCTTCTTAACTACGAAAACTTGACACCACAACCTCTTCTGAGAACTCTCAGGGAACCTGACGTTCCTCTAGGTTTGTCAGGTAGGATTTCCTCTAGTCAGGACCCACAAGTAACCTTCCTGACTCCGACTCCGACTTTGAGGTTATGAAACCGGTAGAGTACACTTCTTAACTGAGTAACCTTTTCTGGGACTACGACCCTCCCTAACCTCCGTCCTCCTCTTTCCCTGCTGTCTCCTACTCTACCGACCTACCGTAGTGGCTGAGGTACGTGCACTCAGACCCACTTGAGGCCCTCAACCATTACCTGTCCCTCCGGACCGCACGACGTTAAGTACCCCAACGTTTCTCAGCCTGTGTTGACTCGTTGACTTGACTTGCCTTACAAGAATTTGAGGATGGAGGACGTCCTGAAGGGTCACAGGAACCGACCTCTTTCGTGTTCCCTTCTGCCGTCTCTCCCAACAAGTCTCTATAAATACTACGTATTTTCTAGGACACCCTCACTTACTTACCAAAAAGACACCGGAGAATTGTTCGTGTCCCGTATGTGAATTTACCTCCCTCTTTTTACATTGTACCATAGGTCAAAGGGAGATCCATTCTTTTAGGAAATGTTGATTAGGGTAGAGAGCCTGAAACAAGAAAGGTCCCGTGGTACAACACTTTCTGAGTGGTTCCTTACAAGTGCGAACTCGTATAGACGGGACCTAGGAGGAACCCTCCAAAGAGGGATTGGAAATGTCGTAAGGACACGGATGTTCCAAGAGGACTCGACTGTCACTACAATCACTACACTTTTGAACGACTACTTCCTTCTATGTATAAAGAAACACATTTTCTCCACCGGTCTCCCTCCACGATTAAACGTGACAAATCTTTACTTACAGTCGTTGTGTTCTTAAATGTGTGTCCAGACATTTTTCCTCCCAAAGAGGTTACCGAGTGTCCCACTTCTTAGACGGACGTTACGTCCTCTACTACACCAAAGTTAGGGACCCGGTCCTTCTAGGGGACCTCCTCCTTTACCGTTGGGTAAGGTCATAAGAACGGACTTTTTAGGGTACCTATCTCCTCGCACCGTACGATGTCAGGTATCCCAGTATTTTCTCAACCTGTACTGACTCGTTGATTCATGTACTTTTCCTTTTTTTTTAGGTCCTGTTTCCTCTGAGTGAAGAAGACCAATTTCACTTCACTTTCAACGAGTCAACACAGACTGAGAAACGCTGGGGTACCTGATATGTCAAGTACCTTAAGAGATCCGGTCTTATGACCTCACCCATCGGAAAGGGAAAGGGCCCCCTAGAAGGGTTGGGTCCCCAGCTTGGGTCCAGAGGGTGTAACGTCCGTCTAAGAAATGGTCAACTTGATGTCTCATTTCCGTCCAGTAAATACATCATCACTTCAAAATCCTAGTTCAGTCCCTCTCTGTCTTATCCAATTACTAGTTTGAGGAGTAAATACGACATCGTATGGATAGGGTAAAAAGATGCCGTTAGAAAAATTGTTTACGTGAAAAGAGGGTGGTTGTGAATACTAGAGTTATTATATCTAGTCGTCTTGATAGTTATAATTTTGCAAAATTATAAGTTTCTTGCATAAACGGGAGAACTCGTTCTTCGGAATCCCTTGTTGAGCTAAAATTCAACTACCCTATGCCTGGTCCATATGGATATTAGACTTAAAATACCATCGACGACATACCTCTTCCTTTACCGTTAGGTGAGGTCATAAGAACGGATCTCTTAAGGTGCCTGTCCCGTCGGACCACCCGACGACAGGTATCCCAGTGTGTCAACCTGTGCTGACTTCGTTGAAACATACGTACGTACGTACGTAACCTCTTCCTTTACCGTTGGATGAGGTCATAAGAACGGACTTCTTAGGGTCCCTGTCTCCTCTAACCCCCCGATGACAGATACCCCAGCGTATCTCAGTGTATGTTGACTTCGCTGAATCGTCGTCGTCGTCGACATATTTATAAGTGGTTGTAAAAGAAATAGAGAGATTCTACTACATTCCGGGTCGCGTTGTAAGAGAGGACACACTTTTGGTTTTTTGTCGTCTAGGCCCCGGTGTGACGAATCCTCGGGAACATTTCCAAAAAGGAATACGGATTTGATGTTTAGTATACTAAAGAAAGAAAACCGATCGGTCGTACACCCTAGAATCAAGGGACTGGTCCCTAGTTTGGACACGGGGACCGTGTCCTTCGTATACAGGGATTTAGCATACTAAGTATAACTTGTGACGAAAGGAAGATTCTCAGACTTTAAAACCATACATGGTCCGTCTTCCATACTTGTCGAGAGTTATTTGTGGGACCTACAACTCAGAGATTATTTGACCGATCATCAGTTGTAGAGTGAGTACAACAGTATTTAACTTTGACCACCTTAATTTCTGTAAGACACGTTGAGGGACCCTTCCCCAGAAACCTTAGGACTTGGGTCAAAGAACGTCTAGGAAGGTATCCAACAAAGGGAAACTACTAAAACGAAATATATCTATAAAAAACGACCGGAGCAAAGACAAGTGTCTTCTAGTTACCTAGAAGTTCATCTTACACCAAAAGAAGAGTAAAATAGGGATTTGTTTGAAACACTCAGATAAATCCTACTGGTCTGTAGTGTACTTTGTAATTTTTATGGGAATTGGGTCATGTGTCTGTTGAACACATAAGTACCTGAGACAGAGTAATCGAAGTACCCTTGGTACAGGGGATGTAGTAATGACCTAGCACCGGAGGTCCTAAAGAGTCCTCTTTCCAAATATGACTGAAAAGAGGATAGCGGCAAAAGGAAGAATTTAAACAATTACGTTTCGATTCAAAATTTAAGGAATGTCTTGACTCTGTAATCACCTCTCACCTTTCTATAGGTAGGCCGAAGTCGACTATTACGGAAATTATACGACCCTTCGAGACCCGAGACACGGAATACTAGTTAATACGTTCAAGTAAGAAGGCGAGGAGACCCGAGTCTGCACTTCAAAAACAGAATTCATCGTTCTCGGCCAGAGATACCGGAATTCTGTCCTCCTTTGGTGACTCTTGGGTGTCGGGGGTCCGGGTGGGTCGACACGAGTGTCGTAGGTCTGGTGACCAGGTTTTGTTGAGGGACGTCGAGTTTAGAGCTTTGTTTAAGTTACGACCTCCAGAATGGGACTATAGACGTCCGATGGAACGAAGAGTTTTCAGACAAGACTCGGAGAGAACAAAAAAGGTTCTAACTGGACGTGTCACAATTTTCGATTCAATTTAAATAACGGTCATATATTTCTGTCTCTCTAAAATTTAGTGTAAGGTCTAAAGACCGTAGAACACTCTATTAGTCTTACAGACAGAAAGGTTCCTGGTGGGTAGTTGTACTCCTATGGATTCTCTCTCCGACAGGTAAAAAAAGAGAGACTACAAATCGGTTGAAGGGAAGTGGAGGGACCGGGACCGTAAAATAAATCGTCAAATAAATGAAAACCAGTGGGACACACCGAACGTCCTAGAGTCAAGGGGTTGGTCCCTACCTTGGACCCGGTGTCGTCACTTCCATGTCTCAGGATTGGTGATCCGGTGATCCCTCGAGGGTCAGGACCGTAAGATTAAAGGTAACGGACTAAGATTTCAAAATGTACCCGTACTAAAGGTGTGACTGTACGGATCATCCTCGGGTACACAACTAAGATAGTGTAAAAAAAAAAAAATGGTTCAGAAGAAAGTTTTTTATTTATTTCGGGTAAACTCCTACGGGTGTCGTCGGGAGGACACCTAAAGGGACCACCGAGTCTACCATTTCGTAGATGGATGTTACACCCTCTGGGTCCAAGTTAGGGACCCAGTCCTTCTAGGCCTCTTCCTTTACCGTTGGGTGAGGTTATAAGAACGGACCTTTTAGGGTACCTGCCTCCTTGGACTATCCGACGTCAGGTACCCCAAACGTTTCACAGTCTGTACTGACTCACTGAAGTGAAAGTGAATGTCGTCGAATCGTTGACGAATGGTACAATTCCCGTCCTTAAGACCGTAGTCGGACGGACTTGACTCTGGACCGAGACTTTGAAAGGATTCGTGTGCACCCGTTAGGGTCCGTGACGAAGACAAAGGAGTAGGCGTTTTACCCCTATTATAACAATAGATGGAATAGCTACGAAGGGTCCACCGCAATCACCATTTCTTGGACGGATGGTTACGTCCTCTGTATTCTCTATATTCAAGTTAGGGACCCAGTCCTTCTAGGGGACCTCTTCCTTTACCGTTGGGTGAAGTAATAAGTACGGACCTTTTAAGGTACCTGTCTCCTCGGACCATCCGATGTCAGGTACCCCCAGTGTTTCTCAACCTGTGCTGATTCGTGGTGGGTGGAATAACTATCTATTCATCTGTCTGGCTGAAAAAAAGTTCTGAGATAAAAATTAAAAGGGACCATTATCGTTAGAAAGAGCCCAAAACAAAACAAATAAAAAACCGGTGTGGTGGGTCGAACCCCCTAGAATGAAGGGGTTGACCCCTAGCTTGAGTCCGGGTATCGTCACTTCCACACCGCAGAATTCGTACCTGAGGACCCCTTTAGGAGTATCATTAGAAGAAACTTTTTTAACTCGTTTTTTAAATTTCATTCCAAAGATCACAAAAACTTCGAAACGACCAGTACTTAATGAACCAACTTCACAGATGACTACGGTCCCGGGAAACTATTGGTACTCTGAGTACGATGAAAGACGATCTCGTAGTCACTCTTCGTAGTTGAGTCTGTAAGAGGTTCAGAAGGAAGATACGAGACGAAGACAGGTAAACGAGGACGAACCCTGTGACAACGACAGTGGTCGTATCGTCCTAAGTCTCTCTGGATCGACTTCACCTGTCATTTCCTTGTTATCAAAGTCAAAACAAAAACAAAAGGTCCCCAAGTCTTTGTTTTGAGTACGACTCCTCAGTTACCTATTTCTTAGAGTCAAAACCTTTAAGTTTTACCTCGTATATCAATGGTCTTTCTATCTTTACGTAAACTTCAACGATCTTCCTGAAGGGACTACCACGTCACCGATTCTGAAGTACGAAGGTGAGGACCCTCGTACCCAAGTCAGGGACCAGTCCCTTGATTCTAGGGTGTACGGTGGACCGTGTGGGGGTTTAATTTATTTTGAATTTTTTTTTTTTTTTTCTCCGGGGTACGTCACTGTACCCGACCACCTTCCTTCTCGAAATTTGACTAGGTCAAATTAAGATCTTAGACAGTACAAGAATGGTCTTTTTGGGACCTGGGTCCCCCGTTATACCGTCTGGAGTGCCTGTGGGTCTCGGTTCCTTGGTAACCGTTCGTGTAATTTAAATGTATTATAAAATCCCCCCCTTTACCTCTGTTGGTGTTATAAACGGACCGAAACGCGGAAGGAAGGACCGTTTGAATGTATCGTGACCGGACTCGGAAAGTCGAGTTTTTAACCGAAGGTCCGTTGACCCTTCTCGGATCTTTGGGTCGTGGACGCTAACACATAAAAATACAGATAAAAAACTCAGTTTCTATTTCACTGAAACAGAGTAAACAGAGAATAGGTTTAGTGGCGACCAAACCCCCGTAGTGGACGAAAGATATAAGGTTTTACAGGGTTCCAATCTCGTTATTTTAGGGAAACACGACTTAAGTTCTTTGTCCCTCTACTGCCGACGTCCACGGTTTTAGGTATTACCTTAAACGAACGTTTCGGTGAACACCTAACGGATGAGGGTAGAGACACAGGGTCTACCTGGTCTACAACCCACCTTTTTCCCGTCGTTTGTCGTCTTTACTCCTGTGGACAGATGAAAGGGACCTGAAGGGGGTGGGGAAGGCACGAGTCCTTCCAAGTTCTTATCGTCTTTCGCAAGACTTGACATCTGGGTCACTCCAGTGGTGAGTCAAGATATTGAGACCCACGTGGTTAGTGTAACACAAAATTCCCTTCTCAAACCTAAAAAACCGATCCCCTGGTGAACCCTCTAACCTTTGGAGTCCCGAAGAACTAACAATTACTTGAGAATAGGTGGTCTCGTTCGTATAATTTTTAATAAATGTAAATGAGTATGACTTTACGTAAAGGGTTTAGTAATCACGAAGATCTTGTACGGAACATGTATCTTCCTTATGTCGTTCATTTAGACCGAACTAGTTCACCGTAGTTATCTGGTTACTGTCTTCTGTCTAAACAACGACCGTGCCGCACAAATGACTTCTCTCTCCAGTCACACCTAACCCGGTTCGCGACTTGAAACCTACGTAAAAGAGTGGTTTATGAAGGTTGTCACGAGACGGTAACCACAATGACCGTGAAACAACGTGTCTATCTTCCGACTCTTTGTATCTCAAAGTGACAGAGTATTCACTACCTCCGGTCGTAACTTACCATTGGGAGTGTAGGTCGGTCGGTAGACGACCGGACCGGTGGAAGAGGAGTAGTAGTTAAAGTCAGTAGGAATGAGGTGTCGACCGGCGAAAGTACTTTAAGTGGTCAAGGTTATGGAAGGTATTACCGGAACCTATCGTTTCTCGGGTAACAACCTCTTACTTTATCACCAACTGTAGTTGTAAGTCGTGTCGTTCCCTTATTCCTAACCCCTGAGTCCCAATACTACCGAACATTTTGTTCTGTAGGGTAAACTCAGGATATAGTTTTGGGGATTCAAAATTATGGACAATAGTCTCCGTCGGTGTGAGAAGGTTTACTGTTTTAACGTATTCCCTTGGTAACTTTGAGTGGGGAGGTGGTTTGTGTGTGTGTGTGTTTATCGGTTCTGGACAGGCAGTACGGTCCTCTGGTCCCCCGTCGGAAATAGAACGTGTGTAGTGAGAGACTCACTAAAGGATAAGTGACACCGGTAAACCCTCCGTTAAACGTTTGTGGTAGTGACGGGGGTGGTTGAACTATTTTCTATACAACCGTCGTGACTCTCCGTCTACCCATGTCTCTTTAGTTTTATTTCTTCACAGTTCGCGAAGGGACCATCGGGTCACCAATTTTAAGACGGAACGTTGTGTTCCCTGTGACCAAGTTAGAGACCAGGTCCTTCTAGGGTGTAAGGAGTCTCGTTGATTCGGTCGTGAGATCTCGGGCACTTGGTGTCGATGACTCGGGTGTGTTACGTTGATTCCTTCGGACACATGGATCTTGGATACAAGACGTCGTTCTCTTCGGTGATGTTACTCTTTGGGTACGTGGAGTTCCTTCTCATTGGGGGTGAACGGTGTTGATCTCTTTTGGGCACGTATCGTTACTTCTAAGTTGTGTTGGTTTTTTGACGAGTCAACAGTCAGCACCTGCTGAGACGCTAAGGTACCTGACATCAGGTCGTCCGAGGAGAAAGGGACCCTAAAAGGTCCGTTCTTATAACCTCACCCAACGATAAAGGAAGAGGTCTTTTTTATTTATTTAGATATTTTTTCTTTTTTCACAAGTCAAGTCATTAATGGGTTCTCGTCCATTATCCTTTATTAACGTGGTCTAAAAAAAAGATACAGATGGAAATTAGAGGAGTTAAGAAACGTCCCACCTATAAGGGTTCGTAGAAACAAGTACGTTGAAGACACCGAGTCCTCTAAGTTCCTCAAGAAATTACAGATAGACTCGTCCTCTCTGACCAAAAGGAATTGGATCTGTACCTAAAAGGTCGAAAAGTTAAATTGCATTTTAGACCTTTTTCAAAATTCTCACTTTCTTTTTCTACTAGGAAGAGTATTTTCGACAATTTATAACATTCACGCTACTATATATATCTTAAGGTGACGACACAACCTAATGGACTTTAACCGTTGAGAAAAGTTAGAAGAGCGTAGGAACGGACCTCTTCATCAACGATTTGACCAAAACCAAGGTAGTCCAAGACACATAAAACTCTCGTAAAATTTTATTTATAGTATTCTTAGGTCGTCTCGACAATCGTTAGGGTGTGCGTACCTCTCCGTTTTTAACGTAAGTGTCAACGGTTTTTTTTTTTTTTCGGTCCTGAACTCCCCGGTACTAGGACTTGTCTTTTCTTCGGGGTTCTTCATTTACGGTGGGAGGTTAAAACAAGAGTTTCGTAAACGGTCTAAGAATTTGCATGGTACCCCTCGGGAGACGTAGCTTTGTTGTTTGACGATTTTTCGTCTCGCCAAATGTCGTAGGAATTCCATGACTCTTCTGTTGGAATACTCTGTCCATAATAAAATAGGGTACTATGTTGCCTCTTTTGACTTGGAATCTCTCGGGTAGTGAACGAGTTCCGTTACGTCGACGGTAAACCGTGTCGGCCCTAAACTTAGACCCAAATTAAAGCGGATTTCGTGAGAAGGGAACTTTACGAGGGTGAGAGTAAAGGTGTTTCATAGACGAGTTTACAGTAGAACGTTCTCTTGGAAGAAACTTTCAAAGTCACACTCTGCCGGGGGGTAAGAGCTAGGTGCCTTACAGAATGGGGCAATGGGTCGAAGAAGGGTCGGGAATCGTAGTCCACCATACAGAGACACCTGGTTAACACAAATGGTGGATTCAGTGATCTGCCACGGGGATCTGTACCCTCAACAAAACAAGTGACAACACAGGGTCCCTGATCTTATCTTGAACGAGGGGTGATTCGTGAGGTTCGTATAACGACTTAGTTTCTTCCTCTTCTCATTTAGCTCTAGAATACGAGACTACGATTCAGCAGTTTAGTAGGGGTACTTAAAAGATTTTTCTGTATCCAATTTTGGTGTTACATTTGACCACCAGGTCTCCGATTCTGCGGTACGAGGGTTATGTCCCCCGGGTCGCAATTAGGGACCATCCCCTTGATCTAGGGTGTACGGGGTTGATTTCTAGGGTTTCCGACGTTTATTCGGGTCTATATCGATTTATTACTTTATAAAAATTTTTTATTTTAATGTGTCATTCAGTACCATCATGAAGAGGTGTCACCGGTTTTCTACCTTCGTTGGGTTTACAGGTAGTTTCCAACTTACCTATTTGTTTTACCCAATATAAGTATTTTACCTTATAATAAGTCGGTGTCTTTCCTTCCTGTGTGACCCTCAAGGGACCTCCAGGTCACCAATCCTGAGGTCAAAATGACGGGTCCCGGGGCCCGAGTTAAGGACCAGTCCCTTAATTCCAGGACGTTCGACACACCCTTTCGGTTTTTTTTTTTTTTCCTTACTTCGTGAATGAGGACGATGTTGCACCCATTTGGAGTCTTTGTGCCACGACAAAGACTCATGCCAGACTTTCTTAAGTCTATGTTTTCTGGTGTATAACATACTAAGGTAAATATACTTTTCGGATCTTATCCGTTTGGGCAACTCTGTCTAAGGGAGTATCGAGTCTGCTATTGCTTAGACGGATGTTTCGTCCTCACTCACTCACGATTCAGTAGAGTTATCATAGACTGAGGAACGTTAGGGACCCTGACATCGGACAGTCCGAGGAGACAGGTACCCTAAGAAAAGTGGAAATCGCGGGGGACCACTACCTACGACAGTCTACTCTTAGATATACGCCATGGTACGTCCCCTGTACCCAAGTTTAAGACCCAGTCCTTCTAGGGGACCTCTTCCTTTACCTTTGGGTAAGGTCATAAGAACGGACCCTTTATGGTACCTGTCTCCTCGCACCGCCCGATGTCAGGTATCCCAGCGTTCTCAGCCTGTGCTGAATCGCTGATTTGGTGGTGGCGGTGTAACTCTGTCTTTCGTCAAATGTCTCTACCCTCTTCTCACTCCTTTACTGCCAAACTACACATGTCCCGAAAGAATCTGCGACCACTCTTGTAAAGTCTTGCATCATCTTCCTGAAGGGACTACCCTGTCACTTATTCTTAGACGGACGGTTACGTCCCCTGTACCCAACTAGGTTGATTCGGGTACTTGGCGTTAATGACTCGGACTCGAGATCTCGGACGCGAGACGTTGCTCTTCGGTGGTGTTACTCTTCGGGTTTGTAACGTTGTCTCTCAGCGGGGGCGAACAGGGTTGATCTCTTTTTTCTTGCGTCGTTACTTCTAGGTTGTGTCGGTTTTGAATTAATTAAAAAATTTTCTGGGTTATCTCCACTACCAACGTGTAGGAGCACTTACACAAATTACGGGGACTCAATAGGGGAAATTTTACCAATTAAAATCCAATACGATTAAAATGGAGTTATAAAGGTTTAATGGACTCAGAATCGCAATCAGTCTCTTTGAAAGGTATCAAGTTAAAGAAGTGAATATTTGTAAAGATTTATAATTGACTTTGTCAGAGCAATGCTTCAAGTTCTGACTAAATTATATGCTGTAGTCAAACATTTAATATTTCGTAATGTCGTACGAGTAACGACAAAGTTAAGAGGAGGCCAAGAACTCTCCCACTAGTGGTAAAGAAAAAAAAAAAGGAAAACTTTTCGCTAGAACTAGCTAACTATTTAGGGACAGACTAGTTATTAGACCCGAATAAAGTGAAGACTTTGGTCTAAGAAGGATCGGAACATCTCAAGGGGGCACTTTCTTTTCGGCGAAAAGACGGACGCCAAACTCTCCGAACGACTAGAGTCTAACCTTACAAGAGGGATAATGTTATCAAAAAAGGAGATAATGTCACCAGGGAGAGGGGATAAAGTATTAGTAAGACGTATTTCAGAGAGGAATGGATTCAGATCTAGTCAAAGATGAACTGTGACAGATAGTTCCTTTTACTTCTCAATTACTTTCCCCTAACCCGAACTCTACGGTAGTGACTCTTCCTTTTCGAGTGAGGTCCGTGTAAAGGAGGATGTCACGCGGGAGGACTGGATTCATGTCACACCTCCCTTGGTAGTTCGGCGGCAGGTCAGTGAGGGTTTGGACTAAGAAGAAGAGGGAGTAGTGGGTCGACACTTTGTTCGAAGAGTCAGGGGTCATATAGGTTATTAAGGAGACTTTGACCTGAGGTCTCTCCGCTCCTCGAGAGTCTTAGTATCTGACGGTGAGGTCCAGAGATATTTTAAGATCTAGGATCGGACTCTTAAGAAATAATTATTTGATAACCAACAATAAACGCAAGTAAGAAAAACACCAGGAGTGCCCTGTCCAAGTAATGGAATCTTACTAGGATCTTAATGGATTGAAAGGTGCTGACTTTCATTTTTGAAGAGTAATAAGAAAGTAAATAAAAATAACTAAGAAACCAGTTACTACTTAAAAATAAGTACACGAATAATTCCTAAAAAATTAGAGAAGAAAACTCTTAACGGAAAAACTATACGATAACTAAATCTTCCTTGTTTAGGGGTTTATAAAATTGGGAAAGAAACAGTAGACACTTATTTAGGTTTATGTTGACTTAATAAAACTGGTACAGTCCTGTACAACTACCACATTAAATTCGGATTCGAGGAAAATCCTTTCCTATATTCCTGTAGGGACCACCAGGTCATCAATTCTTAGATGGTACGTTACGTGTATTTGGTAAGTTACAGTGTCATTAGGTTCAGATACGGGGTTCGTCATTACGACTACTTCGACTTTAACTTACCGAGATACTTCTGGATGTTCTGGAAGATCTTGATTGTGGGGTTTTTTCTACAGAATAAGTAGCATCCCCTGACCTTACGTTTTCATCCTGCAGTTCTTTGTGGACCTCATTATCCGTTTAAACCGGAACCTCATGTCTTACTTCGTCCCGTTTCCGATTATCTCAAAACGGTCCTCTTACGTGACCAGTTTCGTTTGTGAGAGAAGGTTGTTGTGTTTTCTTCTAAGATATGGACCTGTAGTGGTCTACCAGTTATAGTTTTAGTCTAACTAATATAAGAAACGTCGGTTTCTACCTCTTCGAGACTTGTCAGTCTGACTTGACTGGACTTGACTTGGGTTACCAGAGGGGTGTTTGACCCCCAGTCTCTAGGGGTTTAGTACTTCCACGAGGAGTTTATTCACCTTATCCCTTTTTTTTTTTTTGTTGGACATAAAGTGAGGAGGCTGTGGAACATGTCAGATGGTAGTCATTTATAAGGGAATTATCAACTTACACACCAGTAGGAAAGACTAGTGGAGATATTTGAGGGTCGGTGTGAAGTTTCACCTGCCCTACCAGGGGTACTAAACCACGCCTTCACCTTCAAGTCTCTCCGGTCGGGTTCCAACGTCTCGGTCGTTCCACGTAGGTCAAGGACCTACGAGAGACTCTCTCTCCCTCCCTACCCCTTTCTCTCCTTCTTCGTAGAAGACACCAAATGAGGGACCTCAGGTGGTGGTGGTTATCGAGGTCAAAAGTGGGTCCTCGGAGACTTCCTAGTCTCGGTGTCGCTGTTCTAAAACCTAGTCTTCGGACTTTGGTGTCGTCATCTTCCTGAAGGGTCACCAACTCTGAGGTGTGAGGGTTACGTCCCCCAGACCCAAGGTAGGGACCAGTCCCTTGATCTAGGGTGCACGACGTTGATTTCTAAGACGTTCGGTGTCACTTCTGGTTTCTAAGGTTCACGGTATTGTTCTGGGCCGTCGTCGGTTCTATTTTTTATTTATTTATTTTATTTATAAAAATTTTTTGTGTCGTCGCCTTCCTATTCTCACGTCTTACTCCCACTACGGTGGTGTAGTCCAATATCCAAGTTTTTTGTAAAGACCCAACCGTTTACAATACCTTCTACGATTCTGCTCGCCCGACCTGGTAAACAGACACAACCGTACCTTAAGTGTCCTCTGTCCCTACTACTGTACCCTCGTCCGATCATTTCGTCAGGGAAACGTTTTGATCCAGACCCAAACCCGACTCTCATCCTCTCCCCACCGCTACCGGTCTCTCCCGTCGGTAGGAGACACAGAAGGTCCTCTTGGAGAATCCCTCACACAGTAACTACCTAAGTGTGGTATCGGGGCAACGACCCGAAGCCCACACACACACACTCACACACACACAAATGGTAAGGAGACTAGAGGAAAAGGTTTTTTATTTACTGTACGGTGTCCTGCTTTCGTGACTGTAAATGTGATTACTACAGTTACTGTAAGAACGAGGAAGTTATAGCAAACACACGACGAGAACTAAGTACGATGTGAGTAGGCACTCCTTCGTATTCACTTTCCAAGAAAGTTTTTGAAGAATCATTTACAGACTACTTACCCTTGGTTTCATTCAGGTGTTACGAAAAAGAGATTGGAACTTTACCGTTTCTAACCGTTTCTTGAGACTTTATCATGAGAGAAGGGGGAACCCACCCAAAACTTTTGACTTAATAGGAAAGATAGTACTATGAGGTAGGTGTTTGGTATATGGGAACAGGGTATTATTCTTTGACTTTTATTTTGAGTTTCCTTGGATCTTTATTGATATTCGTTCGGAATAATCTTTAGTTGTTGTAAAGGGTAAAAAACCGATTTCATTTATCGCAAGAGACCAGTTCCTATTGCGAAACGCACCACCAAACATTAAACAGTCTAAGTAGGTGACTTATTTACGTCCAACTTGGAGAAAAGACACTATACTGATTACAGACCCCTATGTCACCGAGAAAGGAGAAAACTGGATCCTCTGTTTATCATTCTGTCCATAAGTAGAAGGCGTTTCAAACTGTCTTGTCCCGTTAACGGATGGTGCAACACATAAGAAACTAATTTAATTAGTGGTTGTAAATTTATGGTCTTACAACGTACAATTTTATCGTAGAGGAAAAAAAAGGGGTAACTTTATACTTTCTCCTTAATTAATCCCCGGGTAAAGAACACACCTCTGTTGATGACCTCTACTCACGACCGATAAGAGAGAGAGAGAATAAAAAACTGGTGTATCGAAGACCCTAGAATCAAGGGACTGACACCTAGTTTGGGTGTTGGGGACGTAACCTTCGAGTCTCAGAATTGGTGATCTTGTGGTCACTTCAGGGAGCGACAAGAGAAATCGACCCCCATGTGTGTTATCAAAGGATAACTGACGAAGAAAGTAACTCAAGTGGAAAGGTTGATCATAATATACCTTCTCACACTGAAACTTTTCTTTTTCACTAACATGTTTATTAATAAAGTAAGGTAGACATCAGGTACTAGGTTTCCTTTTTAATTTCTCGTCCAATATACATTACGCCGTCTCCCCGCCCTAGGATGGAGAAGAGTCAAAGGCTAGGGACTCTGAAGAGGTTTATGTCAAACGTCCTGTCTCGGGTCCGTCCCGGTCCGTCCTTTCTGAAGTCTAGATGTGACTCGAAATTCTAACTTCAGTAAAGTACGAGGTAATTTCTCGATAAGTAGTAACGAACCAGTACATGTATACTTAGACCGATTTGTGTAGACAATAGACTCCGACCAGACGAAGTTCTTAAGACATCTGTTCCAGGTCTATTCTGTAACAACATTACAATCCTGAAATTTCGACAACTTTCTATTAGGATACCGATCCTTCCTACGTTTGGGAGGATAAAATTAACATTCGTTCTACGACCTGATCTTACCGTAAGGTAAGAGATCGTAAGAGACTTGTGATACTACGATGTTCCATTGACACGAGTCTTGACTGTACAATTACGTGAACTGTAAGTTGGTTACTGCACTACAAACATATCTCATGTGGGTAACCTTCTCGGACCCTGAGCACGGTACGTCGGACCGGGGACGGACGGGAATCGTGGACGTAATTAAGTTGAATGTCTATATTTCCCCTACGTAACTTTACAGAGTCAATCTCTTTTGTAGACGTCGAACGTTTTCTACCTATGGAGTTCCCGTCGCACTTCGTGCTTTCCTATTTAGACGGAAAAGAAAATAAAGGAGAATTTATCCGTTTAAAACCTTGTGATTATCTTAATGATACAGAAGTTATTTAAGGTCGGGTACCACCGAAGCGACGGTCCATGAAGAAAAGATAATTGGAAGGGAATATTTTCGTTTCCTTGTCGTTGTTACCCAGTCGATCAGGAATGTTTCGGTGTACACACAGGGTGTATTTTCGGAGATAGTACTGATGTTACACAACGAGTCGAAGTTCTTACTCCGAGTCCTTTCCCAGGAAAGGTATCGGGGAGTGGTCATAGACGTTTTATAATCGTCCATTAACTGTTTCGTTGATGACTGAACAGCGAGAATGACGGATAGTTGAGTAATGAAAATGATTGAAATGGTCACTCCACTGACTCCGGTGTTCTTCACTTTCACTTCAACATAGGCTGAGAAACGTTAGGGTATCTGACATCGGATGGTCCGAGGAGACAGGCACCCTAAAAGGTCCGTTGTCATGACCTTACCTAACGGTAAAGGAAGAGGTCCCCTAGAAGGGTTGGGTCCTGAGCTTTGGTCCAGAGGGCGTAACATATACCTGCGAAATGGTAGACTTGGTGGTCCCTTCAGGTGTTCTTCAATTGCACGGGAGTTTAGTTTGTGAAGATAGAAATCGTAATCATTGCTTCGGACTCAGTTACGTTCCCAGTTGTAGTGGCGGTACAGACACGGTGTCGCCCGTGGGTCGGACCATCATGGAAGTCTACCACCGTCGGAACGACGACGATGACGATTCAGCGAAGTCAGCACAGACTGAGACACACTGGGGTCTCTACCGTCGGGTGGTCCGAGGGGGCAGGGACCCTAAGAGGTCCGTTCTTGTGACCTCACCCAACGGTAAAGGAAGAGGTTACGTACTTTCACTTTTCACTTTCCCTTCAGCGAGTCAACACAGGTTGAGAATCACTGGGGTACCTGAGGTCGGGTGGTCCGAGGAGGCAGGTACCCGAAAAGGTCCGTTCTCATGACGTCACACAACGGTTCGGACCCGGTGGTAGTTTATCGTCGGTATCCTGTGGTTACGGACTCTTAGACATCCTTTAAGGGTCTGGGTTCTGTCTATTATTTACTAGTAAACTTTGTTAACAAAAGTCATTGGCCAATGTTGATCTATGGTAATTATTAAGTCTAAATGGTTACTGTTTAGACTCCAATACCTTTCAAGTAAACGGGGTTTAATTTCTGTAAAACTACCTTCTAGGTCCTTGTCAAAGTCCAGGGAGACTGGGTCAACGTTACAGTAAGGGACACAATATATGATCCTGAAACAACAAATAGGTAAGATCCATGTTGTCGATTATCGACAGTTAGGGTTGGAAGGCAAGGTAGGGAGGAGGTTAGAAAGAGGGGGAACCGTTGGTGTTCAGACAAGAGGTACAGACACTCAGAAAGGACAAAGTATCTGTTTACACAGTACAAAATCTAAGATATATATTCACTATAGTATACCATAAACAGAAAGAGACTGAATGAAGTGGATCAAACTATTAGAGATTAACGGAGGTACAACGACGTTCACCGTATAAAACAAGAAAAAGTACCGACCTATCATAACGTCACATATATGCACGGCGTGGAAGAAATAGGTCAGTAGACAACCACCTGTAAATCCACCAAAGGCACGGAATCGATAACACTTCTCACGACGATACTTGTATCCCCACGTACGTAGAAAAGCTTAGTCTTAAAACAAACCTATATACGGGTCCTCACCCTAACGGTCGAGTATACTATCCAGATAAAAATCAAAAGACTCCTTAGAGAGATGACAAAAGGTATCACCGACATGGTTAAACGTAAGGGTGGTTGTCACATCCTCCCAAGGGAAAAGAGGTGTGAGAGAGGTAGTAAACAATAAGTATCCGAAAAACTACTATCGGTAAGACTAGTCACACTCCACCATGGAGTAACGTCAAAACTAAGTGTAAAGAGATTATTAAAGATCGAAAGAAAGAATATTCTTATGTCATATATTATATTATTATATATCGTATGTGTTATACACAAGTAGTTAAGAAATACGATAGGAATTCAGAAGGTCCGTTGTCATCCGACAATCATAAATTCTAGACCTACTCAGTTTTTAATTTTCGTTTAAAAGTTGACGTACCTCTCGGTCACGGGGATTCAGAGACAACAACAAGTTCCCAGTTGACATTAAACAAAAGATTAATCTCAAATAGTGTGGACAAATACGTCCTTTGGTATTTCAGCCGAGGGTCTACGATTATTATTTACTGCAGTCGTGTTTGCGTTAGGGGGTACCCAACGGTCTGTCGACGTGGTCGACTTTAATTAAAACTTTTGTAGGTATCTAATGTCACCAAAATTAGAAGTCTCATCCCCCTAATCAAAGGAGATATCTCACTTCTTAGTACAGATAGAAGTTAATAACCTTTCTTATTTACCAGGTAACTTCTCTTTGGTTCTCGTGTGTGACATGTCGGGTTACGAACACTGAAACCTGATAAACAAAGAGAAAGAAAAATTTCATTAAAATAAACAATTGAATAAAAACCGTTACGACCCAGAAGTAAGGACACACCCGAAAAGAGATCAATTCCACTCACACCCGATGGGAGATTAACACCACGTACTCGAAGAGTAAAGTCACCGAAGGGAACACTTCGTACTTAAGATTCCATGCCCGAGTTATTAACACCACGTACCTGAATCAACGAGGCTCCGTGCACCCTAGAAGGACCTGTTCCCTAGTTTGGGAGTAGAGGACGTGACCGTCCACTTAAGAAATAGTGACTCGGTGGTCTCTTTGGGATAAAAAAAAACATCATCGTCGAAGTAACTCTATATTTAGTTTATGGTTTTACTCACGGGAGATCTTCATGTGTCAAGTTACCCAAAAAATCATATAAGTGTCAGTCCATTAATAGTAGTAATTAGTGTTATTACCACCAACTATTAGTAAAGTCTCGAAGGGTTTCTTTGGGACATGGGTCGTCATCAGTGAGGGGTTGGGGTGGGGTGGGAGTCGGACGTTGATGATTAGATGGAGGACAGAGAAACCTGAACCAATACGACCTCCGAAACATATTCACCTTATTCCGTTATGAAAGGAGAACACAGACCTAAATAAAAGCTCCGAGTAGTACCACCTCGTACACAGTCGTCGAAGGAACCACCGTGTCAGACATTTCTTAGGTAGACGGTTCCGTCTTCTACGCCCAAGTTAGGGACCCAGTCATTCTAGGAGACCTCTTCCTTTGTCGTTGGGCGAGATCATGAGAACGGACCTCTTAGGGTACCTGTCTCCTCGGACCGTCCGATATCAGGTGCCCCAACGTTTTCTCAGTCTGTACTGAATCACTGATTTGTTGTTTGTTGTTTTGTCGTACGTAGTCTTGAAATAAAGTTTTTTATAAATAAATGCCGTACATCCTAGAAATCAACCCCCTACACTTGGGAATAAACGGCGTACACCCTAAATCTAAGGACTGGTCTATACCTTGGACCTAGGGGCCGTAATCCTCTCACCTCAGAATCGGCGACCTGGTGGTCCCTTCAGGGTCTTGAAGTGACTACAGTACCGACTTATTATAAGGTCACCTGGTCATGTGACCGGGTACACCAATGAAGAGGTAAGTAGTCATCTACTTGTAGCCCAAAAAAAGTGAAACCCGAGACTACTTATTGCGACGATACTTGTAAGGACCTATTACAAAAACACATTTATATATAAAAGTCAAAATAGTCCATACAAGGCTCCCAACGTTAACGATCCGACCCGTACAAAGAAGTAGAGGACCACGGAAACAAAGAGGTAGATATTTCTCTGTGTCACTATCACTGAATAGGTATCCAATCGACCCTTCTCATCCACTTGATTGAGATGATCGTAAACCCTGTACACAGATACCGTCGCTTGTAAATATTGTACAGGAATAGTTGTACAGGAATAGTGGTGTACAAGTGGTTGGTCCTTCAAGATGGTTTGAGGAGGAAAACTCAAAAATACCTCCAAAATAATGTATCCGTACTAACTCATTTAGGAACCGGTAAACGTCAACTAAGGGGAGGTAGGGGAGTGGGGGGGTTGTACTCGATGGGAGGTTCCTTTAGTCTCCCGTCCTGACTTTAAAGGTTGGGAGATTAAAACCAAACAAGGGAACCATTGGTCGGGGTAGGACCCCACACCAGGGCTCCGGTGTACTAGACACCTACTAATTAATAAAGATAATATACGTAAGTGAACTATGACAGGAAATTAACTTCGAGGTCAGTGTAGATTTTTATTTAGAACAGTAATCTCAAAACAAACAAAATAACAAGACTCTTTACCCCATAGAGGACGATATAGCCACTTGTTCCTGACGTCGGGAAGTTACGCTCAAACACTCAGGATTCCCATGAGTCCTTCCTCTTCTTATAGACACTAGATCGCCGGTAGTCCTGACGTCGGTGAGGGATGTTACTCGGAGTTCCTTCAAGTCCTGTATACTCTAGTGTCCTATGACCGGGTTCTATCGACTCTGTGCATATTCTCCTTACTACAGTCACTCGGGTCTGAGAGAGTAGAACGATATGTATCTTTTCGTCATTTAAGGAATTGAACTTCTTCAATTCCAAAGGACTAAAGGAAATTAATTGTTATTAGAAAACTATAAGTCTGATGGACGGGAAACACCGTTTTGAAGATATATTGGACCGAGGAGAAGAGGGAGGAGTTTCGTCAAGAGAGTCCCAATGAACTCTACGACGGAGGGTCTGGACTTCAGGATTTTTAAGGGTGGTTTATTTTGTATTGAGAGTTGAAACTCCAAGACCTATAAAATATTCAACTGTCAAATTAAAATTTTTATATATACGAAGTAGAAACCTCTTCGGAATTGGGAAGTCACATGGACTGACGTACTACTGCGTCTATAAGGGAATTCACGGACTTTCTTAATTATTGTGAGGGACTTTTACAGGTATGAAAAATCAATATCGATGTTCTCATAGTTCTTTCTTTGCGAAGTGGCTTTTATTCTTATTACAACTGATCTTTCTTGACTTTTATCTTTTACCGGTGTGTGTGTTTTAGGTCTAACGAAGTTACCGTTTAAATGCTTTTTCCTCTTTCTTGTATTTTATGAGTAATAGTTTAATCGTTTGGGAGGTCTAGAAAGACCTAAAGATTTTGTATAGGGTGATCTTAGTAGACACGAAACTTTGTAGGACAAACGAATGAGTTACCGTAGAGACCTCGGTCGAAAAATAAGTTTCTCGATGTAAGAAGACCGTTGAACACGTTTTTCTTTTTGAGACTTCAGGAGGGTCTACCCAAGGACGTAAGGACGTTCTTAGGACTGTGAACCCTCTACCGGAGTAGAAGACAGAGGGGACCTAAGTACTACCTACTTTATGTGTTAGTGAAGAGTTCAGAAACGGGGACAACGAACGACACACATATGACGAAAAGAGTGGGACTGGAACTTGACTATGACTTATCCTGGGACACCCCGAGGACCCGTGTTTTAGAAAAGACACAGGGGGTAAAGAACTGATATCTTTTATCCGAAGTAAGTCGGAGGTTCTGGAAGGGAAGTAAGGTTTCCTGTCCAAGTCTGTCGAAGATTAGTCCCCTCTCCCCCCTACGTCTCTGTTCCGTTCTCGTTAATTCTTTGTTATCACGTCGGAACCCAGTCCCAGGACCAAGGGGGAGTCCCATATATATGTCTAGTCATAGAAACTCGACAAAACGTCTATGACTTTACTTTGGGTGGTCAACCCTCTTCAATTGACATACGACGGGTAGTCGTACATCTAGGGTCGGACCGACCTTGGTCTTCCAACTATTACGACTGAGGGTGAATGGTAGTGGTTGGTTAGTCTTCTTTCAGGTGTTCGACTAGTGTGGGAGGAGAAACTTTGTAATGATACTTTGAAGAATAGAGGAGGTCCACCTCTGTGTGTAACAAAACTCCCGTAATCGGATGACACCGGGGTGAACGGACGGTCTCGTTATTTCGATAAGAAAAGATAAAGTGGGTTTGGAGACAGAGACTCTAAATTAAACCACAGTCCACGTCTTCAACCTAACCGTAGTCTTGGGATACGGGTAGAGGACCTAAACGTCCACCTGGAACCGAACAAAAGGGTCCTTAGATGGATATTTGGTTCCGTCCCTACTCCCCAAGTCAGATAGACAGATACTACTCAAAGGAACGTCACGATTGGGAGGTTGTACCAGGAAAGTCGTAGGATCTGGTAGGAAGGAATGATTCCCTTAGGGGTGAACCCCATGTTGTCGGGGGTCGACAATCGGAGGTCGACACTCCAGTTTCGGGGGGGTAGAACAGTGGAAGGGGTTCCCCTTCTTCCGTAACCGAGTCCCCGTGAGTCGTTGATGTGACCCCCTCCCCCCACCGTAAATGTGACGATTTGGAGAAGGCCAACCTTTTAAGGGTCGTACTTAGGTAGTAAGGTTGCTACCCAACCCCCTTTGGGGCTACAGGTGTACAGGAACTTTGTATCCTCTCTTGTTACTTTTAGTCTCTCGTACTCGAGACTTGAACTTGAAAACGTCTAAGAGGATCCTTGAGAGAGAGGGTCCACCGACCCGGTTGTCAAATCGGAATTTTACTTTAAAAACTCAGACGTTAGGACGTGTACCTGATTTTTAGCTAGTACTTGACACATTATTTGAAATCGGAAACCGTACAGTGTTAAAGTTTTGAAAATAACGTGGTCGATATAAATATCAAATGGAGGATTCAATAAACGCACGTAAAATATTAAATACATTTGTAAAGTGTTTGTCTCAAAATGTATTTGGGGACTAAGATCCTTATCCCGACTTTAAAATGCTAGAAACAATACACATTTAATATAACCTAAAACAAGTTATAAAAATAAAAGTTTTACTAAAGTAAAAAATTTTGAAATAAAGACATCCTTTTATAGGATAAATTAATAAGAAATCATTCCTGGGAACCATACACCTGATCGGATTCTGTGAGTACTAGGACATTTATAAGAAAAGTGTTTTAGAAATTTTTATTTTTCATGAAAGTATAAATTGACAGTAATTATACACCCAACTCCTGAGTCCAACTTTTAGACATCTTCTCCTTAATTTATATGATCTTTTTAAATATGATCTTAGTCAGAATAACTAGTTTTAGTATGAATTATTGTTATTAAACAGAAAAAGGATACTTTATTCTTCGTAAAATTTTTTACTTACGATTGATATCCGATATTTATAATTGTAAAAGTTTAATAAGTAGTGACAACACTCTTTTATTATTATATTTATTATTATTACTTTTGTCGTATGACGGTCCGAGGAGACAGGTACCTTAGGAAGGTCGTTCTTATGACCTCACCCATCGGTAAGGAAAGAGGTCCCCTAGAAGGGTTGCGTCTTTGACTTGGGTTCAGAGGACGTAACATTCGTCTGAGAAATGGAAGACTCAGTGACCCCTTCGAGTAGATTCTTCGGGTGCTTAGGAAATATTATAGGGTCCAAGAACCGATATAAGACTTAAGAAGTCTATCAGTAAGTGACTTAGAGTGTTGTTAGAGCACTCTATCGGTGACACAATGGAGGTCCAAGGTCTACTCCTTTGACTTCGTCTCTCATCAGTCCATTGTACAAAACCCTAGTGTCCTAATTATTTACTGTCTTATCCAGAAATTTAGGTCCGTCTCAACGAGTGTATAACAAGAGCACTGGAGTTTTAAACAGATTATGTAGATTTTTTAACACAGTAATGTGTACTTCTCGAACTGTAGTAGTAGTACTAGGAAAACGATAAAATTTATTACGGTGGTAAAGAACTTATTGGGAGCAACACGAGTCTGGTGGTGATGGGTCATATTGTGTTACATGTTTAAATCTTTTGTAGTAAAAAAGGTACGAAGACAGTTATTTAAAAGTGTAATATAACTAAAACATTCTGACCTTTAGAAAGGATACAGACGACCTTTTATTAGAATTATATATTGTATACTTACACTGACGAAAGAGAATTTTTACCGGGTCAACACGGGACATGTTGGTCGTGTTGACATATACCGTCAGACGAATAACGTGGACTTAGTAATTTTATATCGTTAGACCATGTGTTTATACATGTAGAGTTAACGATCAAAGTTTGACGGAAGATATTTCAATATTGACACATGTAAAAGTGGTTATCCTAATGAGGTTTACCCTATAATCATTTAAAAAACAGGTTAGAACGATTTATGTAAAATGAAAAAATTTTTTACTTAAAAGGACTATTGAAGACTCTAACTCTTCCTAACACACATCGAGGAGAACCTTTGGACTAACTTTGTACGGTTACCCATTTGTCGGTAACTGTGTTAGTCCCTTAAACTTGTGACAGACCTATAGACTTCTATGATTCTTTAGTAATAATTAAAATAAGTTCCATTACTACTACGATATCAATAAAAAATTCAGGGGAAATCTCTACGTCGGATTTCATAAATGATTATTTTACGAGACTATAGACTTTACAAAAAATAATGACAAGGTTCACCTCACTTACGTTTCTTTGTTCTAGTCGTTTAACCATATTAACAATTTTATCTTATCACTCATTTACCTTCTGGTGAATGTATAAAGAGGTAAAACATTTCATAAATAAATAAATAAACCGACACAACCCAGAATCAACGTCGTACGTCCTAGAAACGACGTCGTACGTCCTAGAAACGACGTCGTACGTCCTAGAAACTAACGTCACGTGGGTCAGACATCAACATCCGTACCCGAGTCATCAACGGCGAGTCAACGAGACACCATACACCCTAGGATCATGGGGTTGGTCCCTAGCTTAGACGTAGGGGATATGACGTTCCACCTAAGAATTGATGACTTGGTGGTCCTTTCAGGGTATAAAGAGTTCAAAAAAAAAAAATAAAACTACAACTTTAAAAGGTACTTTTTTCCTTACAGTGTAAAAGACAGGAACTTCTCTTACTCTGTTGTGATCCATTAATTGTCTTCGTTCTGTTCTTGTAAGTTTATTCACATTACCTTCAATTCAAAATGCAAATTTTTTGACATCTGAAACTACCTAGATTGTACAGTAGATAATCCTATAGTAAACATCTCGTACGGACCTGTCCTTGTCCTTTGAGGAATAAGTTTTGTAAAAAAATACTAAGAGAGAACCGTCACTTTCCAACTAATACAATATAGGATATTCCTAAAGAAAGGACGGTATGAAAATATACCTTTTTTTATATTTATTGATGTCTCTCCACCTTTAATTAACTATTGAACTTCTGATAAGGGGTCTAAAAGAACCCGGGCACACAAAGGTATACTAGAATGAGACAAATTCGAGAACTAACTACAGTACAAATCTCGTCCTAGGTCTCGGACCGATCTCAATTAGATCCCGGTTAGAAAGAGTAAGTAAAAAAAAACGAAAGGTAGTGTCTTGAATAGAGTACGAGTGACACAATGTCCGTAACACAAGCATGACCCCGGTGTCTCGGTTTAGTCTCCTAGAAATGTTTGTGTCATTCAGGGGATGTATGTTTGGAAATCCTACGTGTGAATTTGTCTCCGTTTGGAAGGGGACGGTCGACAACATGACATGATGACATGAAAAGTTTCATGACATGATATTCTAAATTTTATAAAAGAAACACAAACACAAAATATACAATTAACACACTTTTCGTAATAATTTGGATAATGTTCCGTTATGTTCTGCTACCTGTCCCTCCGGACCGCACGACGTCAGGTACGCTAGTGTTCCTCAGCCTGTGCTGACTCGTTGACTTGATTGACTTGACTGACTGTTCCGTTATGATATCTCGACTAATACAATCAACCCATGGATCCGATTGTGACAACTTGAATGGTTGTTTAACCTGAATGTTTACACGAGAGTCCTCCGTTGAGTAAGTATTCATCCTTTGAATTGTCATAAAGTGCCAAAAAACAAACGAACAAAAAAATTAGGAGTTTTTGACAGTACATTCTTAACTTAGCGGTCAGGTACAGACTGCATCCCACGTCGAACGAACCCCGACCACGTACCCCTACTGGGTCTCTCTACAACACCCCTCCCTCCACCCTCCCCCCAAGTACAAACCCTTGCGTACATTTTTAATTACTAAAATTTTAAATTTTTTTTTTTATTTTTTAATTTTTTTTTTTAATTAAACGTAAATAACAAACATCTAAAAAACTATTACCGGTAAGACTGACCACACTCTAGTATGGAGTAATATCCAAACTAAACGTAAAGAGATTACTCATTACAACTCATAAGAGAGTACACAAATAACCGGTAGAGGTACAGAAGAAACCTCTTTACAGACAAATCTCGAAGACGGGTGAAAAACTAACCCAACAAACAAAAAGACCATAACTCAACGAATATATAAAACCTCTAAGAATCAAAAAAGTAAACAAATTATTGTTTAATTATAATCTATAATCTTAAATTATAATTATAATCTTTAATTATAAAGAGGGTAAGACTACCAACAAAAAAGTGGAACGAATATCAAAGGAAGTAACACGTTTTCGAAAATTCAAATTAATCCAGGGTAAACAAATAAAAACAAAAAATAAAGGTAATGATATCCTCCACCCAGTAGTATTTTTTGAGATGTTTGTTATTTACGGTCTCTTCCACACCTCTTTTCCCTTGAGAGAATGTGACAACCACCCTTACGTTTGACTATGTTGGTAATACCTCCTTTCATACCTCTGAGGAATTTTTTTTTTTAGATCCTTATTTTGATGGCATACTGGGTCGTTAGGGTGTTGACCTATATATGGGACTCCTTTGGTCTTAACTTTTTCTGTGTACATGGGGTCACAAGTAACGTCGTGATAAATGTTATCAATCCTGTACCTTCGTTGGATCCTTCGTTGGAGTCGTCTACTTACCTATTCTTTCAACGCCACGTATATGTATTACCTTATAATGAGTCGATATTTTTCCTTGCGTAAACTCAATCAAGATCACTCTACCTACTTGGATCTCGGATAATATGTTTCACTTCATACAGTCTTTTTCTTTTTATAACAAATAATTGTGTACATATATCTTAGATCTTTCTATCGTACTTACTAAGATGTACGTCCCATCGTTTTCTCTGTGTCTGTATTTCTTGTCTGAAAACCTGTGTTACCCACTTCCTCTCCCACCCTACTGACCTCTCTCGTCGTAACTTTGTATATATAATGGTATACATTTTGTCTATCGGTCACTCTCAAACTACGTACTGTTTCCGTTGGGTTTCGGTCACGAGACACTGTTGGACCTCCCGGCCCCGACCCCCCCCACCCACCCTGCCCCACGTCTCCTCCCCTGTGTACATACGGATACCTGATACCTGTGTACAACTACATACTCTCTCCGAATGTCAAAGGGAGTAACACGTTTTTAAAAATTCAAATTAATATAGGGTAAACAAAAAAGAATGTAAATAAAGTGGGTGAGATCCTCACTACCCAGTAGTAGTTTTTTTAGATGTTTAAGCAAATGTTATAACAATTAATAGGAGGTCAATTATATTTACTTAGTTACATTTTTTGATTTAACCTTTATTTACAGTGAAAATGGTTTAACCAGTTGACTTGGTTATTCTTTCGTCCTGATCGGTTATTCTGTAATGTTTGTGCTAAAGAGAACCGAACTAGTTCCCCTCTCCTATTTGTAACCTTCCTTCATCTGAACAAGAAAGTTTTGTTTACAACTTCTAAACAGGACAGTCCACAGTATCGGGGTCGTAAAAGAAGAGGGGTTTGTCGGTTCTGTCTATTTCAACGGGGGATGGTCGGTCGACCCCCCTTCTCCGACAGGTGACGGACCCGACGTGGGGTCCTCCGAAGGGTGTGACGTGTCGTACCTAGTCCCTCTTGAAGTAGACTAGTTCTACGTGGTCTTTCCGTCGTTAAACAGAAATTGTTTGAGGGAAAGTATCTCCTGAGGGTGTCCCTACGCCCTTTCCTTTCTGTTGATGTAGAGTTGTCAGGAACCTCCTCCCTTCAATGACAAAGTACCAGGTCGTCCTTATCCGACCCCTACGACGGCCGTTTGTTTCTCACCTTCACTACAGAAATCTTTCTACTTGTTGTTGATCCTAGGTTCTAAATTTTGTTATGTCATTTACTTATAAGTAACCTTCCTGACTACCGACTCCGACTCCGAGGTTATTAAACCGGTGGACTACGTTTCTCGACTGAGTGACTTTTTCTAGGACTAGGACCCTTTCTGACTCCCGTCTTCCTCTTCCCCCACTGTCTTCTACTCTACCAACCTACCGTAGTGGTTGAGTTACCTATACTCAACCTCATTGAGTCCCTCTATGACTACCTGTCTCTTCGGACCGTAGTTCAGGTACCCCAGCGTCTCAACCTGTACTGAATCGTTGACTTGTTGTTGTCGTTTCACTATGTCGTCTCCTAAGACTCCTTAACGTTACTTTAACTTTAACTCGATACTTGTCCAGGTGTTCCTTATACCATGAACTGACATACAAAGAGGAGTAGAAGGAGGAGGAGTAATAATAATGATAATAATAAAACAACCACCCCCTCAGATAAAAAAAAATTAAATTAAAAGAAAAAGAAAAAACAAAAGACAAGATCATGAAACAAAAAAAGAAAAACAGGACAAAATGAAAAATAAAAGAAATGTTTGGGAACACAGCTCCCGACTGAAAGTTATCACCGTCACTCTCTCAAAGAGACGGTGGTTGATTTGGGACTAGGTCTTCGTCCAGCAGATGATTACCAAATCGTGGTCCAAGGGGTGCTTACACGCCACGCACTGCCCGCTCCCCCGCCGGCGGGAAGGACGGCGTAGGTCACAGGGTCCTGCTTCCCGAGAGACGTGACCTGGGACCTTGTCCCCGACGTCCCTACCACCCCCTGTCCGATAGGTCCGGTTGGTTCCGAGGTCCCCGGACCCCGCTAAGACTAAATCTCCGTAAGTCAGTATTAGGGTGTCAACCATCGAACCGGGGTAACCGAGGACTCGGATCGTATAAAATTAAAAATATTTCTAAAAAAAAGTAAAAATTTCAGAAATAACTTAAACAAAATTGTGACGAAGACAAAATACAAAACCAAATAACCGGTGTTCCGTACAACCTAGAGTCGAGCGGTGGGCCCCCTGACTTGGACATGGGGAACGTAACCTTCCACTTCAGGATTGGTGACTTGGTGGTCTCTTCTGGGACGACGACGATTCAGCGAAGTCAGTACAAGCTGAGACACGCTGGGGTATCTGTCGTCGGATGGTCCGAAGCGGCAGGGACCCTAAGAGGTCCGTTCTTACGACCTCACCCAACGGTAAAGGAAGAGGTTACGTATTTTCACTTTTCACTTTAACTTCAGCGAGTCAGTACAGGCTGAGAAGCGCTGGGGTACCTGACGTCGGGTGGTCCGAGGAGGTAGGTACCCTAAAAGGTCCGTTCTCATGACCTCACCCCACGGTAACGGAAGAGGCTCTCTTCTGGGACCACCTCAGATAAAATTAGTAAATAAATTACATTCTTAAGGACCCCTAGGTTCGTTCGTTTTGCGTGAAATTTCTGAATGTGGGTTAGAGTGATATGGGAGACGAGAAATCGACGGTACTTCTGTGTGAAACTCTGTGGTGACACAACACGGGGGGTGGTAGTCGTGGTGTTTACGGGTGAAGAGTAGTCAGGTGAGCGGAGAGAGACTCGCTTCTTGGTGTAGAGTGTGTTTTGTCCGAAGATAGTCTCTTTGTCTACTCGAACAATTACTTCCCCTACTTTTAACCTCGGTATTACTCGATGACACAGTATTTACTCATGTTTAATGTAACAGTCACGATAAATGTTAAAGTGTACCGTGTCTCGGGACATTAATACAGATACGTTAATAAGGCAAGTCTCCTGAAAAGTCATTCCCTAAGAGCGGTACCGGTTTTACGTAAACCTTCGAAGACACCACGTACCTTCAATCTTGGTCGGGACCTTCCTAAGTAGTGACGTATAAACTTTCGTTTAAACACTCGTTTCCGAGATTTCTACCCAGACCTGGAATTTTTTCACCTCCAAGTTTCAAACCTCTGGAGTATTCACCGGGACCTGTCACACCAGTACTCCAGTTTTATGACTCAGCCAAAGGTTTATAAGTGTACCAACGTAGTCGTCTTCGTTTTAGAACCTGGAGTGGATGTAGATGTGTAAAGACGGTGGAAACCTTCAGGGAAGTCTCTGTCTAAAAAAATGTATACCACCACCAAATCAGTGATTCAGTACAGGTTGAGAACGCTGGGGTACCTAACATCGGGTTGTCCGAGGGGACAGGTACCCTAAAGGGTCCGTTCTTAGGACCTCACCCAACGGTAAAGGAAGAGGTCTCCTAGAAGGGTTGGGTCCCTAGCTTGGGTCCAGAGGACGTGACGTCCGTTAAAGAAATGGTTGACTCGGTGGTCCCTTCGGGAAAAAATGTATATTGGACATTTATAAAATCATGTAAAAAGAATTCCGATAGTTGGTAAAAATTTTTTGTAGTAGTGTTATGGTGCTGTGTGGATTTGACTACGTGTTATTAAATTTAGTAGGACCTGGAACAGTCGTAAGTTCAAAGGAGTTTACACACTCGGACAACAGTTTAGGGACGATATCGCATCCATTAAAACACAAAGTAAAGGTATCTAATCTTACAGTCGGAAAATAAGGTGAAACCAAGGGGCTTTACGTCGTTTAGGACAATAATCTAAGTGGAAGCGGTTTGACGGGTACCGACGTCGTAGGGATTTGGCAAGTTGTCTGCCTTGTGCCGAATCAAACAAGATTTTCTACTCGAAACAATGGTAAGACCATCTTTTAATTTCGTGACTGACTTTCTTCATTTTAGTCGAAAACAATATTATCTTCACTTACACTTCGAAGGTCGATTACATTGTTTCCATTTTAAATGTTATCGTCCCCTTGTTTTCACCTGTTATCTTAACAGAGTTGGATACCTTACAGACGCCTCTCCCGCTACCGTGGGGCGAGGTCAGGAGAACGGACCTTTTAGGGTACCTACCTCCTCGGACCACCCGACGTCAGGTACCCCAGCGCTTCTCAACTTGTGTTAACTCGCTGAAGTGACCCCCGAAAGGGTTTACTGAGTCACCATTTCTTAGACAGACGGTTACGTCCTCTGAGCCCAAGATAGGGTCCTAGTTCTTCTCAGGGACCTCCTTTACCGTTGGGTGAGGTCATAAGAACGGACTTTTTAGGGTACCTATCTTCTCGGACTGTTCGATGTCAGATACACCAGTGTTTCTCAACCTGTGCTAACTCCCTGACTCTTACGTACGCACCTTAAAGACCCCTTTGGAGGGTGTTTGGGTCTACAGTACTCTGTTACGATAACTACACGGCTGTACTTGTCGTACTCAGTATATCGTATATTGTGGAGACTAAGACCGTGTTCTCAATTCTTGTCCCTCAGACGTGAGCCCCTAAGAATCTCTTAGGACAGACCTGTCACGGAAGGAGTGAAGGTAACGAGGAAAAAAAAAAAAAAAACTGACACGGTACGTCGTACAAGGGGTTGGTTCCTAGTTTGGACACGGGGGACGTAACCTTGGACTCAGAATTGGTGACCTGCGGTCCCTTCAGGGGAAGGAACGAAGGACCTACGTCACCTCGTGTTTAGTAAATTTACTTGGTCGAGTGACCGACGCTAAGACCCATTCTCCATCGACCTTTTCTTGTCATTTGGTTTCGTAGGAGTTTCTGACAGGAGAAAGGAGTTGACTGAATCTTAGTCACGAGAGTTTTGGACGGAGTATTCGCCAGAATAACTGTCCACCAGTCCGGTAGTTGTGAGGATGGGAGTTCGTGGGTCAGGCAAAGACAAAGATCGTGTTCGATTGGATAAGAACGGGGTCGACAGCGAGGACAGACAGGAGAAGGAACTCGAGGACGGACCCAGACCAAGGAAAGCTTAGAAGGGAGGTCCTCTTGTCGTAGGGACAAAGTAGGGGACGTCCTCCGAAGGATCTGGAGAGACTGATGTCGACGAGGTAGTGGGGTAAGTATACAGAGAGAGAGAGATAGTTTAAAAAAGACTTAGGTTCGAGTCAAACGAACGTCGTGTTGTTCCCTCTACTGCACAACTCCGTTCTTTATCGCTGAAATATACCTTTCGGTTCGTAGACTCTTCTACGACCCGATCGTGGGATCTCATGATAGAATGCCCTAGACCTACGGTCAAAGAAAATATCTTGTGTCTCCCCCTCCTCCACTCCTTCATTTCTTTTTTTCCGATATTTAGAGTTTTTTATAGTGGACCCAACCGGTCGTGACCCCTCCCCTACACAATTAACAAAAAAGGACGTCGGTAAGGTCCACCCGTCCCAGTCTTACAGAGGGACACTTGACTTGTTTCCGAGAAATCAAATTGTAAGACCGTCTTCCCCGTCCAAGGGGCTCCGTCCGGTAATACATACGAGTGTCGATATCTGTCGTAGGAAAGTCACTAATATCATTGTCTTCGTTACCTTTCGTTTGCAATTTTAGTCTCTTTGTCTAGGTTGTACCTCAGTCTGGGACAAGAAGGGACAATGTTGGACTCTCTGACTCCGGACTCCTTTGGTGTCCCAGGACGAAGAGTCCTCCTCGGGCTCTCTTCCTTTACCCTCCGCAAGTGTCGTCTAGTTGGACACATCGAACGGGGTCCGGACCTTCCGTGTTCCGGTGGTGCCTGGACTGAGGTGACACTCTCCGACGAATATTGGTCGACGTCGGAACGGGGACGGCTCGAGGGTCGGTCGTGTCTATACCCACGTGACTAATTACGTAAGTAATTGTGTGCGTAATCATGTGGACAGTTGTGTGGGTCCTTATGTAAGTAATTGTGTGAGTCATTATTTGGACTGGGACTCGGGATCGGGATCAATGTGACCCACCCCTGGTTCCGATGGCGCGGAGTGAAGTCACTTGTAGTTCCGAAGGAAGATTTGTGTCGTGAACAATCGTAGGACAAACACGGGACTACCGTTATTGGAGAATCTTAAAAGACAGTGGACGAAGACATTGACCTGTTTTGAGATCCCGGAAGGGTCTTATTTTAGGATGGGTACAGGAGGTAGACGTAAAACAGACATTTTTTTGAAATGAGTCTCTTCTCTCTTATACGTCTTTCTTTCCTTTTGTCAGTTCGTTCTGTTTTATTATCCTGAAATCGGTAATTTATTTCAGTTCCTGGAAGTCAAGAATTAGTTCCTGATACCTATTATAAGGCTCGGTGCAGGAAACTCGAGAGGACGTCTATGAGTTTGGGGGTGGTCCACCTTCTTCAATTGACAGACGTCGGGTGTTCGTCTCTGGTGTTTGGACAACTTTGGTCTCCGACTACTACGACTGAGGGTTGGTCAGGCTTCTTACAGGTACTCCACTGGTGTGGGACGAGGAACTCGCGATATTCTGAGGGGTGAAGGAGAGGTCCCTCCTGTACGTCAGAACTGCCGTAAGCGGAAGACATCGGGGGAAACGGACCGGTTTGTTGTTTCGATAAGAAAAGCTGAAGTGGGGATTGAGACAGAGGTTCCAGATTAGGTCATGACTCCATGTCCCCAACTTAAAGTCGTTGTGAACAAGGAACGTCTCCCCAGAAACGAGAGTAGGGACTCCGACAAACCCAGAGTCCTCGACGTTAATTACTCTGTAAGGAGATCGGAGGAGGACTTCTGTGTTTGGGTAGTGCTCTTGCGAAGTCGTGTTAAGTGACATTTGAGCGTGGTTCCCCTCTACGCCCCTTAGTACAATGGATTTTGTAGGTCTCTCTCTTTTATCCTCTCCAGACACACACGTGCACACACGCACACACAACAAACTCCCCCACCCTCTTTTCCTAGTAGTCAAGTCAAGTCGAGTCAAGTCAGTGAGTCAACACAGGCTGAGATTAGTAGATTATTTTGAAATCTGCCTTAGTAGATTTTTAATAATTTATAATAGACACGTCTTTCTTGAAAGGTGATCGTAGATAGATATAGAACAAAATTTAAAATAAAATAACTTCACATCAACTAAACTTTACAACACAATTAAAGACGGTACGTTGTTTCACTAAGTCAAAATAATATATATGTATATAAGTGTATGTGTGTATATATATAAGGAAAAAGTATAATGAGTGGTATATCAAATAGTGTCCTATACCTTATATAATTATCACGGGACACGTTATGTCATCCCGAAACAACAAACACAAATACATGTATAAATTGTGTCAGGTAATTCTTCAGAATTTAAAAAATCCCATGTTTAAATCCACAACATAGAGCGACCTAACCTCACAGTCCATGACGAGGTCCTCGATCGTAGTAAGGGCCATATGTCTATTCTTTTGACTCGTGTTTCTCCGACTCTAGGACGACCCCAGGTATACCTCCCCTTGTCGTCTCGACCCTAGTCTGACCTCGTCTGACCGAGACCTCAGACTCGAGGACAGGTGTGAGGCCGATCCCCCAGACGACCCAATGGGTCGTGAGTCCACTGGATCCTTTCGACGGGACAAAGGAGACTTGGAACTAAACGAGGATATCCTTCATCCTACTGTGATACATTGAAGACTCGTAGTGACTCTGTCTTTAACCCCGTTCTAAGATTCAACATTGAACGACCCCTGACGTGTAACTGTAGTCCGACTCCCTGAGACCGGGGGAAGGGAGACAGGAGAGAAGAGAGACGTGGGTCGAGTGTGACGGGGGTACCACTTGACGGAAGGAGTGAGTGGGGTAAAGCACGTACGATGGGGAAGTAGGTGACAAGGAAGGTGGACGATGCAGAGGGAGACCCCTGGGTACCTACGGGGTAAGAGTTTCCCTGAGTCGTAAACAGTTTTGTTTATTGGTGACATGAGGATAGGTATATTCTTTTATCCAGTCCCCTTGTCCCTCCCTCTACGCACAACAGTCCCAGTGTAAAAGGGAGAGCATCTAAAGACTCCGAACTTAACTGTTCCTACACTTTTGGGTTCAGAATGTTTCGTCGTGTCCGGTATCCCGATTTCCTTTATTATAGAGAGGACCAAGGGTGCCTTCTCTACTAGGAAATGTCTCTTGAGAGTTTCATGGTCTCTGTAGACACGTCGAGAGTAGGTTGAAAGATACATCTTTTTGTTGTTCAGTTCCCTGAAAGGACCACCAAGTCACTAATTCTGAGGTGTCATGGTTACGTCCCCGGTGTCCAGACTAGGGACCAGCTCCTTGATTCTAGGATGTAGGGTGTGCCAAGCCGGTCTTTGTTTTTCTTTTTGTTGTCCAGCCGACTGAGATCGTCTTTTGAATTTCACGTTAATTCTAGCACCGTAAAAGGGGAACAGACGATGACCGTCCCCACTTCTAAAGTCGACAGTGTCCAATTAAGTAAAACATGGTCGAGACGTTATTTCTGACGATCGTCTTTAGAGGTCAGACTTTCTGAACCAGACCTACAGGGAACACTCCTGGGTTTAATTTCTTTTCCTACGAAATCCCTAAATCTTTCCTTTCTTGTAAAGTTTCAGTGTCCACAACAAACTAAAGTGTCCGACACCCAAAAATATCAAGGGTGATCGGTGTGGGGTCTCTTCCGCTACCGTGGGGTGAGGTCATGAGAACGACCTTTTAGGGCACCTGTCTCCTCGGACCACCCGACGTCAGGTACCCCAGCGACTCCCAGCCTATGCTGACTCGCTGAAGTGAAAGTGAAAAGTGAAAGTACGTAACCTCTTCCTTTACCGTTGGGTGAGGTCATAAGAACGGACCTCTTAGGGTCCCTGCCCCCTCGGACCACCCGACGTCTGATACCCCAGCGTGTCTCAACTTGTGCTGACTTCGCTGAATCGTCGTCGTCGTCGTCGGCGGCGGTGTGGGTCGTTGTTGCTTATCGGTCCTCAAGTTCTTTGAGTGTACTTGTTTGTATTAGCCACGTGTCAAGATTAATTAAAATGGGATTGTCTACTCCTTTTTTTCCTAACTCAAAATTTACTGAAGACGACCAATCTCACTTTCCATTATTTGTCACGTTAACTATTAGAGACGAAGACCAATTTAAATAAAAACGTTTAGATAAAACGTCTAATTTGACAATTCCAGATCACTGTTTTGGTCGAAGTTTATATTAGAGACATACGCAGGGAAAACTCAATTTAACCAAAAACTTTCATTGCCATTTACGTCTAGCTAGGGACTTAAACCTTACTTTTACTTGTCTAAGTAAGGAAGTCTTTGGAACAGGGGTTATACAGTGGTCGATTACTAAAAGGGAAGTAAACGGTTGATTTTTAACACTAAAAAGTCTCGGAGAGAATAGAAGTAAGTGAGTATTAAGGGTTCCGTACAGTTAGATCGAACATGACACAAACTGGATTTATAACCAATTTAAGTTTAATATCAATGGGTGTTGTTGTCATTTTGACCCTATATTAATTATCCCTCGTTTGAGTTATAATAAAGTAAGTCTTTGTCGACCCTTCTTAGAAACGGTACATTTGGGAATCTTTGTACCTGTGGTGTCAGACATTCTAGGAAATAATACAAACGAGCACCAGGATGCAGTTCTCACAGGATTGTTAAAGAACTTATTTTGGCATTGAAAAAAAAGACTAATGTTTTCGTCGTATATGAGTTCCAGTTTTTAAGTCCCTTTGGTTCCTTTTAGTAAACGTTAGTATAGTTAGGATGGTGAGTCCCACCAATTACATAAATCACATACAGTAAAGTCGTTTGACTGTGTAATTCTCTTAAGGGACCACTTGGTCTCCAATCTTGAGAGGTGAAAGTGACGACTCTGGTGTCTAAACTGGGGAGCAACCCCTTGATTCTAAAACGTTCCCAACGTCACGACGTTAGAGAGGGGGTTTTGGTCTGTGTGACTACTTTCGTGAGGACTGTTGTTTATGACCTGTCCTACACCTCTTTGACTTAATAAGTGTACAGGAAAGACCCTTATGTTTCACCATGTCGGTGAGACCTTTTATGAAATCGTCAAGTGACATTTTGGTTTTCACTTGAATTGTATGTTGGGTCATTAACTTAAGAACCCGTAAATAAGGTTTCTATACGTTTGACTAAAGATACGTTTTTTACATGTGATTACAAGTATCGTCTAAATAAATATGTATCGGCGTTTGACTTTTGATGGATGTATAAGAAATCGTTTACTTGTTCAAATTATATGTCGTTAGGTCGGAATGATTCCTTACACACATACCCGCGAATCAGTGAGTCAACACAGACTGAGAAACGTTGGGGTATCTGACGTCGGGTGATCTCCTTCGACCTTAGGGAGTCCTTCGACCTTAGTGTCCCTAATAGGTCCGTTCTTATGATCTCACCCCACGGTACGGGAGGAGGTCTTCTGGAAGGGTTGGGTCCCTAGCTTGGGTCCAGAGGAAGTAACGTCCGTCTAAGAAATGTCGGACTCGGTGGTCCCTTCGGGTTCTTATGACCTCATCCATCGGATAGGGAAGAGGTCTCCTAGAAGGACTGGGTCCTTAGTTTGGCTCCAGAGGACGTAACGTCCACTTAAGAAATGGTCGACTCGGTGGTCCCTTCGGGTGATTCCTTATGATGAGCCGTTAGTTTTTTTATGTGGCACCTACGTGTACCGTGCGACCCAATAGGACTCGCCTTATCGACCAGAATTTTCCTCTGAACGACTTTTAAGATAAACATATTTTCAACACTTTATTGTTTTAATATCGTTACTCTTGTCTAATCACTAACGGTCCTCAAACCATCCCATACTTCCCCGTCGTAATTCCTCGAAGCTTCGTTTCTCTCAGTATATAGACAGAATCCCCCTACTGACGTACTTTCGTGTACACACTCTTCTGTAGTCTGTGTGTGTCCTTACGTACATATCAGTAGGGTGTTTTAGGTGTTCCTTCACCGAGGTCCTAAGGGGCACTTATGGTTCTAGGTGTCTACGAGTTCAGGAGTACGTTTTATCGACCATCTTAACCAGAAGATATACCCGTTCAAGGCTCAAGAGTCTAAGTTGGTTGGTATCTAAACTTTGGTACTAAACTTTAGGTTCCAACGGACTTAAACGGTCACAATTGGTCGTCTATGTATCACAGTATATATATAGGCCATTTTGGACTTAGTTGAGGTAACTAACCCGGTTACAGTAGTTAAAGGACTAAAACTGTAGTATCCAAACATTATAAACTATGATGTCAATATACGATAACGACAACAAATCATCGATTCAACACAGGTTGAGAAAAGTTGGGATACCTGACATCGGATGATCCGAGGAGACAGGTACCCTAAAACGTCCGTTCTTATGACCTCACCCAACGGTAAAGGAAGAGGTCCCCTAGAAGAGCTGCGTCCCTAACTTCGATACAGAGAACATGGCGGACGTAGTCATCCGTCTAGGAAACGGTGATTCGGTGGACCCTTCGGGAAATGTATGTTCTACAGTCAAACCCTTGTCCAACCCACTTCTAACCCGTCCTAGAGGGACATACAAAGAAACATTCAAAGACACTTAGACGTTAATAAAATTTTAATAAAAATCTTCTTATTCCGTCATTTGAACAAGATGATTCCTTACTATTTATCAAAAAGTAAGAAAAAAGATTTTGGTAATAGGATAAGGTCCCGTTAAAATTCTAATTTCATACTTAAGTATACTACATACTTCCTATAAGAGATAAGGTGAGTTTTTATGTAATTTCAACGATATCTAAAAGAATTTTATCGTATGTCACGTGCGACGAGACATTGAACTAAATTAAAAATAACATATATTAACGGTAAAAGGGTACAGTAATTCATGTTAAAAAAACGTCGTAGTAAAAATTTGACGAAAGGGATTCCTAAAGGGACCGTCAGGTCACCAATTCTATGACGTAAAGGTTACGGTCCTAGTACCCAAGGTAGGGACCAGTCCCTTGATTCTAAGGTGTTCGGTACGAGTACCGATTCTTTTTTTTTTTTTTTTTCCTTAGAGTACCATTGAACCTGAGTAAGGTCGGTTACAATATAAACACCCTTAACAAAGATGACGTCATACATCGATATCTAACGAGTAAAAGTGGTGAGATATCGTACTAAATAATTAAGTAAGAGGTCAGATGTGCACTTTTTGTAAACCCGTGAAAGGCGGAAGACTGAACATGTTCGTCACATTGATCTTGGAAGATCTTGGAAAGAAAACCACTGTGTAAGTGTGGAGAGACAACCCACATATGAACAAGACACACCATATCAGTGATTCAACGCTGACTGAGGAAACACTGGGATCCCTGACATCGGGGTGGCCCAAGGAGACAGGTACCCTAAGGGGTCCGTTCTTATTACCTCACCCAACGGTAAAGGAAGAGGTCCCCTAGAAAGGTTGGGTCCCTAACTTTGACCGGGAGGACGTAACCGTCCATCTAATAAATGGTGACTCGATGGTTCCTTCGGGTCCGTATATGAAGTCAAGTCAAGTCAAGTCAACGAGTCAGCACAGGCTGAGAAACGTTGGGGTACTTAGCGTCGTACGGTCCGGAGGGACAGGTAGTGGTTGAGGGCCTCAAGTGAGTCTGAGTGCAGGTAGCTCAGTCACTACGGTAGGTCGGTAGAGTAGGAGCCAGCAGGGGAAGAGGAGGACGGGGGTTAGGGAGGGTCGTAGTCTCAGAAAAGGTTATTCAGTTGAGAAGTGTACTCCACCGGTTTCATGAACTCAAAGTCGAAATCGTAGTAAGGAAGGTTTCTTTAGGGTCCCGACTAGAGGAAGTCTTACCTGACCAACCTAGAGGAACGTCAGGTTCCCTGAGAGTTCTCAGAAGAGGTTGTGGTGTCAAGTTTTCGTAGTTAAGAAGTCACGAGTCGGAAGAAGTCTTCAGTATATAAACAGGTCTAAATCATCTAATACGGTTTCTCAACAAGTTTTCTCAGTACGAGTAAAGTTAAATGGAAAAAGAAAAGAAAAAGAAAGTAAACAACAAACCCCTTTACATATCGGACGTTCTATATTAACTGAACGGAACTTATACACCAAGAAAGAGTGTACCTTCCCCGACTTAAGTACGGAAATCAGCGACTGGAGACAACAGTCTTCTGTGATGTCATTTAAGGGATGTACACTTGAGAGCTCAACACTCTAAAGTTTCTTCGTGTACACGTAAGTGTACGGGTCAGTACATTCGACTGAGTGCACAGACCTCTTATAACAGTGCACACACGTAGGATGTGTTCCGACACGAAGACACGTGAAATGATATATCATGACATATTTCCTGTAATCATGTCATAGAAATAAAGTTCCGGTCCCACAGGTCTTCGTTCACACTTTCGTCGATTCACGGTTCACTACTATTTTGTTTTCACTTATATTAACTCTCGTGTCACTTCACTTTTCTACCATCTCGACAACATTACACGAAAAGCTCCAGGACATGACCTTCAAAATTTTACAAAATGAAAACCCAAATAAAAAATACATAATGAAAACACTTTTCACAATTTTCGGATAATGTTATGTCGAGTCAAGTCAGTTAGTCAGCACAGGCTGAGAAACGCTGGGGTACTTGGCGTCGTACGGTCCGGAGGAACAGGTGGTGGTTGAGGGCCTCAAATGGGTCCGAGTACAGGTAACTCAGTCACTACGGTAGGTTGGTAGAGTCATGACACATCGGTTAACACAATCGATCCATGGATCCGATTGAAATACCTTAATACCTGTTTGACCTGAATGTTTGATCGAGAACCTTGTCTTGAGCAAACATACATCCCCTGAATGAGATTAGAGAAGACACCGTGTCAGTGGACCCGGGTTTAGGATCGGACCTAGGCTTAGGATTAAGAAGACGATCGACACACTGGAGTCCGTTTATTGGAATGGAGAACACGGAATCTAAACCATTGTGACCTAATACTTCTCAAGAACGGAACGTCCTGCGAATACTCCTAATTCAACCAATATTATATATTTCCTGAACCTTCCCATGACCGTGTGTCACGTACCCCCAATGAGAATAAAAAATTTCTTTTCTTTTAGAGACCACTTAAGATGACACGAGGTACCCGTTAATCTTAAAATATAAGTCCCTTATGTACCTCTAAAAACTTAAAGTCTTCGAAAAGTAAAAATTTTCTTAAGAAGAACGTCTTTCGTCTCCCCTTCCGGACCACCCACCACTTCTTACACCTGGTCCTCCGTCTTTCACACCAACGTCCCAGAAACATGACCCTGAAACTAAAGGTTCTACCGCCAGGAACGAGGACCTTTACCTCGTTCATAGAATTGACCCAATAGACACAATTCTGAGTTTATCTCCGTTGTCTCCTTCTGGACTACCCCTTCTCTTTTAAGACCCGAGTATCTGGTGTCCTCCCTCTTTCAAATGTAGAAACTCTTTATGTTCCTTTCAATTACTTACACAAACCTCTTACCCCGTGACTACCTCGATCTCTCAGCTCGTGTCAGTTTAGTCTTCTTGTTGAAATTTAAAGAAATAAACCAACGTGACCCAGAATCAACACCGTGCGTCCTAGATCAAGGGACTGGTCCCTAGGTTAGACCTGAGGGACGTAACCCTCGTGTCTCAGAATCGGAAACCTGGTGGTCCTTTCAGGGTTGTTGAAACTTGAAATAGGAGGTAAGGTCATCACCAGTAACTGTACCCCGTTACCGAACTGGAGGACCTGGTAAGACTAAGTAGGAGATGAGTACCAGGTGATTTGGGTACCACGTTTCTTTTCCATATTATACGTCCGTTTCTCTTCTTAGTTGTTTCAAATCGTCCACTACGTTCAACCTCTAAATTTGATAGTTATTCCAAAGAAGTTCTTAACAGTAGGAGCCCCGAAGGGACCACCGAGTCACCATTTCTTACACAGACGACTACGTCCTATGTGCCTATACCGGGGACTAGTCAGGGTGTACGACCCCTTGTTGATTCGGGGACGTGGTGTTGACGACTCGGACACGAGTTCTCGGGTCCTTGGTGTTGACGACTTCGGACGTACGACATCTAGGGTACGGGGCATTGTTCTCTTCGTGGTTTTATTCCTCGGGTACGTATCGGTAATCTCTCATCGGGGGAGAACGGTGTTGATCTCTTTTCGGACACGTTGTTACTTCTGGGTTTTGTCGGTTTTTATTTTAATAAAATTTTTTTTTCTAAACAGTAAGAGACCCCGACCCCCTACTTGTCTACGAGCAGACGGAGACCCCTCAAGTGCGGGGGTGAAACGGTGACGACCCCGGGTCCTATGGTGGTCAGTGTGATCACCAGGGAGAGGAATCTTTTCTGAAACCTCCGTGTCTTTCGTGAATGTGTTCTAATCTTGTCTGAAGACGACAGAAGGAATCTAAAGTCATTTCTTTTGTTCTTTTTCGGTCGGTTACTACATAAGGGTTGTCTCACGTAAAGATTGTGTGAAAAAGAAATTTCTACTTAATGTTTCTATGCAAAACGTTTTCCACTACTATGAAATGAGGGTCTGTTTCGGTCATGTAGAACGGAGCCCCGACAACGGAGGACGTTCAGTCAACGACGACACAACTCCCGAAGGACGGAGCGAGGTTGGATAGTGAAGACAGGGGGTCCCTAGACAAGAGAACAACTGTCGACGAGGATTCATAATTAAAGAATAAAACGTAAAAACCAACGGAACTAGTCGCACGGTGTACAATTACGGAACAAGTAGAGTACACATGACGTAAGGTACAAATCAAATTTCATCTACAAACAAAAGACCCCACCAAAGACAAACTTAATTCTTTCACCAGTAGATTCAGTCTTTTCGTTTCCACGAAAGGAGAACTCTCATTCCTAAGGTATTAACAGTCAATCCCCGTCGTAAACGAGAAGGGAGTGATCTGGACTCCCTACACCAAATATGAGGTTTTCACACTTCGACAAAACCTCAGTTCCTCTTGAACGGAAGAGTCTTTAAGGAGACCCTAAAGGGACCACCGAGTCACCATTTCTTAGGTAGACGGTTACGTCCTCTACGTTCAAACTAGGGACCAGACCTTTCTAGGGTGTACGGACCCTCGTCGACTCCGGCACACGGTGTCGATAACTTGGACATGAGATCTCCAACCCTTGACGTTGTTCTCTTCGGTGGTGTTATTCTTCGGACGTGTAATGTTGATCTCTTTCGGGCACACGTCGTTACTTCTGGGTCACCTCGGTTTTTATTTTGGATCTATTTATTTTCCTCGGGTACATGACGATGATTCTGGACCACGTCGGATTTATTTATGCAAAAATTTCATATAAGAAGTGAGATCAATATCTTTATCAGATATCTCACATAACACCGTGGACAAAAGAACGGTTAGGGTTAAAGAATCTCTTGACTTTTTACCAAGTTTTGTTACTTCTGTAACAAATTGTCTCATTAAGGTTGGTGTCTCCAGATTTCGTACTGTATTTCCAGGGTGTGTATTTGTTTGCCCTTGATTAATTTGAATCTTCGAAGACGTTTCGTTTCTGTTCGTAATCGTATTACTTTTTTTGTTAGATGATTTATCCTTTTTTATAAAAGTTTACTATACTAGTTATCCTCAATTAGAGGTTTTATAAATTTATCGAGTATGTTAAGTTATAGTTTTTGGTTTGTTGGGGTAATTCTTTACCCGTCTTCTGAACTTATCTGTCAGAAGATTTCTTCTGTATGTCTTCCGGTCGTCCACGTACCTTTCTACGAGTTGTAGTGATTAATAGTCTCTTTACGTTAAGTTTTGGGTTTTACTCGATAGTGGAGTGTGAAAAATATGAAAATTTAAAATAAATAAAAAAGTAAAAAACAACGAGACCTAGAAGTAACGACGTGTACCCGAAACAGACCAACACACCCGAAGGGTGACACCACAAAGGAGAACAAAGCCTCGTACCCGAGACCCCACGAGTCCGAGTCATCAATACTGAACGTTCGAGATCTCGCTCGCAAGTCATAAACACCGGGTAACTGAATCAACGAGGTGCCGTACACCCTAGAAGGACCTGGTCCCTAGCTTGGGTACAGGAGACGTAATCGCCCACCTAAGAATAGGTGAGATAGTGGTCCGTCTCTCTTTAGGGAGTCGAATGTGAAAATTACTTCCGTGCATGTAACAAAAGAATCTGTGTTACGATAACGAGAGAATTATCTGATGTGATATCATATTTGTATTGAAAATATGTGTAACCCTTTGGTTTTTTACACACTCAGTGAAATAACGTTATAAACGAAATAACGTCACCAAACTTTGGATGTCAGAGGAACTCTGGACATCAGGTCTCCTGGACATCAGGAGACCTTAGAAGACTCGTCCGTGAATTGTGTTCCGTGGGTGGGGTAGTTTAATAAATTAGAGGAGGTAAACTTTTGTGGACTATGGGCGTCCCCGACTAGGGTACGCCACTTAAGTCTTCTGACGGACCGATAATCCCTAAAAACAAAACGAGACTTATGGGTGAAGATTCACGTTTACACGGTCGGTCACACCATGGACACACTCACTCGGTATTTGCCACGTACCGAGACATCGAGAATTTGTGAAGCGACGTCCCGAGGTATGACACGTGGACAGTCCTAATACAGAAAAGACGGTCGTCGCAAACTCGATAAACTCGTCCACTGTCGCATGTGGATCATCTTGTATATGTCCCTTTACACGTGGTTTCTAGTCTTACACTTTACGGTCCTGATAAATTTGTGTTGTGCACCTTCCCGACGCCCGTAGAGAGAAACTCTCCATGTCTGACTCTCCTAGTCCAAAGTTGCACGTTCGACGACGTAATTATTCAGTACTCGATTGGTTCTGCCCGAGCTCACGACCCGACGCGTGTGAAACGAAGACGCCGGGGAGGGTTTGGGGTAGGTCGAAGATTTGGACGGTGGGTAGGGTGTACGTGAGGGTAACGACTCCAGGGGAACAGGAGGTCGTCCTAGGGGGAGTCATCCTGAGGCCTGACCGAGAGACAGGACGTACCCGTCCACCTGGTGTCGGGGACAAACGGGTCTCTTCAGTACCAAAGACGAATAACGGGGTCGTACTGACACTACAAAATTTAAATAAATAAATAAAACCGACGTGACCCAGAAACGACAACGTAAGCCCGAAAGAGATCGACACCACTCGTCCCCAATGAGAGATCAACGTCACGTACCCAAGAGTAACACCAAAGAGAACAACGAGTCGTGTCCGAGATCCGTGCGTCCGAGGTCATCGACACAGAGGACCCGAGTCACAAACACCATACGTCCGAATTAACGGGGTCCCGTATATCTTAGAATGTCCCTCGCTTGGGTACAGGGGACGTAACTGTCTGCCTAAGAGTCGATGACCTGGTGGTCCTTTCAGATTGTACTGACAATTAACAATGATAAAATGAATCGTTTCACAATGGTTTGGTTAGAACCCAGGTGAGTGGTCTGTGAGTCGTTTTGGTTAGATGTTTGTCACCAAACACCACTTGAGCACAAATAACGTCCGTGGTTCGTTCCTCTTGTCCGTCGAGTAAGGGGTTTCTGGACCAGAGGGACTATTGAAAAAAGGGGGAATACTGAAAATTTCTCAGAAATTTCTGTTTCACTCCCTCTCCCAGTGTCTCATACACTAGAGACGAAGACCCGTCTCTCTTGGGGTACTGCAATCATTCGTTCTGTTGTCAGAGAACCACTCCCTATACCTGTCCCTCACTGTTGTTCAGAATGGAGGAGTGGAGTAAGTAGGGTGTTTGACCAACTCACAGATCAGACAATACGACAAACGATCTAGGACTTCGTCGTCGACCGTGGTAGTCAAGTCTGTTGATTGTAAAATCGCTTACTCTGTTGTTCGGTTATTTAGTAGTTATAATAAAGTCTACCATTACGAGTAAAACTTCCCGTCTTTGGTCTTGTTTGATCACACTACCTTGTCACCCACACCCCTACGTACAGATGGTACGGGGGAGTGAGGGTCCTGTATGTAGAGGGAGGAGAGACGGACGTTCAAGTAGAGGAGGAATGGGAGTAGAACTCCGTCCCATTCCTCCATTGTACCCGGGGAAGGGCCTATTTTGTTAACCTCTAAGTAAGGGACACCTAGTAATGAGGTTCTCTTCTTCTCATCCTGTTAGTCCTCTCCTCCAACCCGCGACGGGTCTGATGTATAAAGAGTAAGAACTTCAGTTTTCTGGAGGGACTGGTGTGTACGTCTTTTTCCGAGGAACCTCCAGTTTTCCCCTCACTACGATTCACTATGATTGATGGGTATCCGGAGAAACCACCTTAGGTAGAACCGACTCTCTATGTACGTGTGTGTCCCTCCTACGACTCTATGTAGTTTATACCGAGTCTTGGTCCGTTCTGTTTTACTAACCGGTTTCCTTTGGGCCTTCTTTACAGGGTACATTCACTAAGTTTGACGGTGTTCTCACGTTGAGAGAGACTCATACGGGTACACAGATAGATGTCTATGATATGAGAAAAGAAGGTTTATTTATGAAACGATCAAAGTGATGAAAGACAGAAACACCCTTAAGAAAAAGACGTTTCAGTTTTCCCGGTCCCGGAACAGTGACTGGTAACCAGATCTCCGATCCTAAGTTGTGAGAGTGACGGTACTGGGTTGGGTTAAAGACCGGTCCTTGGTTTCGGGATGGAGTTCAGTGACGTCCGGCTCTGGTGAGAAGGAGTCAAGAACACAGGAAGGACTACTGGGACAGGTTTCACTGACGATCTAGGTTCAAGGTGTCTGACAGACCGAATACTTGTCATCTGTAAATAAAGAGGGTCAAGACCTTCGACCCTTCAGGTTCCAGTTCCGTGATCGTCCCACCTACCGTCGACTCCCAGAGGAAGGACTGAGTGTCTACCAACCCCGACGGTACCCGTGTCTTTTCCTCTTTGATAAAAGGGACGTCAGAAGGTCCAACTCTGGTCTCAACTACGAGGTAGTGTAAATCTAAAAACTAACCATCGAACCTGTCAGAGAACGAAGGGGTGACCGAGTCGCCATTTCTTAGGCGGACGTTACGTCTTCGGTTTCCTCTGTGTTCAAACTAGGGACCCAGTCCTTCTGGGGGACCTCCTCTTGTACCGTTGGGCGAGGTCATAAGGACGGACCTCTTAGGGTACATGTCTCCTTGGACCGTTCGATGTCAGGTGTCCTAGCACTTCTCAACCTGTACTAACTTCGTTGAATCGTACGTGAAACCTGTAAAAAATGGGCTACCATCTTCTGTCCTTCAGGACCCGACCGATTTTCAAAAGTTAGTCCCTTTCCCACCTAATAGGAGACTTGTGTAAAAAAAAAAATTCACAAAACTAGTGTAGGTTCCTCGACAAGGTAGTTGTCTTGGTAACGAAGACACAAAGAAGGAGGGAAAAAAGGAGGAGGAAAACCATTTCTAAAAAGTAATTACCTCACTAGTGAGATACGTCCCTTATGTCAGTACTCTTTAGAGTCGAATGAATTGTAGATAGAAACTTTCAAGTTTTATAATGGAGTTTACGAGAGAAAATTAGAAAAACTAAAAAGGAAACTCATCTATACAAAGGGGATCCGACTTACGTATTTTTCAAAGGAATTCTGTAACTTCTAAACGTCTATGTTCGTTATACAGTTATAGAGGGATCAGAAGGATGTGTAAACGGAATTTCCAGGGAAAACATAAAAAGGAATTTATTAGACTCTAGTACAACCGGACGTCTTACCCGGTCCAGGAACAAGATGAAGAATATATTCCACCCTATACCTCCGAAGTGGTTCCTGTGTATGATCCTTCCTAATATTTCTGTGAGACTTCTCACTCCGACTTTGGTTCGTCCTGGGACATCACTACCAAACTGTTTAGACACTTATCTGATTTTTATGTTACTCAACATCTGAAATTACCTAATTAGACTCATACATTTAATACAAAGTTCTTTCGATAATTTTCTTTTGTCTGTTCCTTTCCTTTCTTAGCTTATACCTCGTCACTCTAACCCTTTTTTAGTTCGTCTTGGAACCGGTTACGTAAGACGTTCGTAACTTGGTAGGTGGGTGACGGTGTGGTAGTATACGATTCCGCAGTTCCTTCTGTTTCTACACTTAGAAGGGGGTTCGTGTGTCCGAGGGTTCTCATGTCTGGGGAATAGGTTGTCATTCAGGTGGGTCCATTCTCACCCTACCTCTATTGACCCTCCGTTGTGTCGTCTGGTCTCCTACCTCACTACTTGAGACGAGACCCCTCCCCTTTCGTCTTTCCTGAGGGTCGTCTCTAGTACGGACTCCCCCGAGACGTCCGACACTCGTAGGGTTAGCGTTTCACTACCGTTGTCCTTCATCGTCCCAGGTGACGCCTACCACACCCCTTGTCCCCTCCCCCTCACCCTTCGTCCTCTCAGTACCGTCCACTCGACGGTGGTGGTTCCCGAAGTAGATGGTTCTATTCTCCCCATAGACCACCAGGTCGTCAATTCTGAAGTGGACGGTTGTGTCTCCGACGCCCAAATTAGGGACCAACCCCTTGATCCTAGGGTGTACGAAGTCCCGGTTTTCGGGGGTTGTATTCTGTCTTCGTTATGACATTGTTTAAGTTGTTTCTGAAAATTCTACCAGGTGTAATTTTTTATTAGAATTTTTTTTTTTTTCCGTCCCTCCCGTAGACTACTATGAATTTTTTTTTTTTTTTGGGTCTGGGTTAATGTATGACGAGTAGAAGACACCACCGAGTCTCCTATTTCGTAGACGGACGTTACACCCTCTGGACCCAAACTAGGGACCCAGCCTTTCTAGGGGACCTCTTCCTTTACCGTTGAGTGAGGTCATAAGAACGGACGTCTTAGGGTACCTGCCTCCTCGGACCATCCGACGTCAGGTACCCCAGCGTTTCTCAGCCTATGCTGACTCACTAAAGTGAGAAAACAAATAACCAGTGCGTCGTGTGTCCCAGAACCAAGGGACCGGTCCCTAGTTTGACCCTCGGGGATGTAACTTACACGTTAGAATTGGTGACCTGGTTGTCCCTTTAGGAAAAAGGAGGGGTACACATCTCGAGGCACACCGGAAATCTGATCTTTACGTCGTAGTCGAGAGACCAAGAGTCAGAAAAGACCTAAGTCCGACATTTGCGTTCAGGTACACTCCGGTTTGTTTACTCAGACCTCGTGTCTTTCCAAATAACGTCCCGGCACTTTCCTCTGCCTACCGAGTACGGGAATTTTTCGGAGTTCGAGGGGTTTCTAAACCGTTCTGTGAAAAAATTTTTCGGTTCACTCCTCTCCCTCCCATAATGTCCCAGACACTAGTCAAATGGGTGTTAAGGGACCAGCCGTCTACCACACCATTGTCCACCACAGTGTCCGTAAGTGTAATAATCAGAAATCCGAGGTCCTCCGGACCCCGATACACGAGTCCCAGTAGTCCATCAATTGTAGAAGATAAATTACCTCTCAAAAGTGTAGACATTTTGTTGAGCCCTTTACACGTAGTTTATGACAATAGATCCGTTAAGTCTCGTCTTCTTGGACCCCCTTTTCGGACGGGGGTGGTTCCGTGGTACGGCAGGACGAGCCAATATTCTGATCTTGATTGGGTAGTCCAGAAGGTCGAGCACTGAGTAGGAAGTCTAGAACCCAAACCGGTAGAGATATTAACACACTCGGTTAAGGAATAGTACTTAGAGAAATAATTATAGATATACATATATTTATAGAACGGAATTAAGTCTGAAGTAACGAGGGTCTTATTTATTTGGTTGTCGGTTACTTTCCACTTCTTAATACACACTATTTGTCCACAAGGTCACCCATCCCCCGGTCCGACATACTTGTCCTCCGAGTTCCCACGGTAAGTTGTCCTCATTTCCTTTACTGTAAGATTAGTCTACCGTTTACGGTCGGGACCCATTAATGTCAGACGGGGTCCAAGAAGAATCTGATAATCTTGATACCCCTCATCAAACGTAGATTTAATTTTAACCTGAAGTTTCTCCGACCTACTCGAACGTACAGATTTCTGTCTTTTTACACTGTCTGTCCAGTGATTAATGATTCCTCAAGATATGGTCACCGACCCCTCTCCCCCTTTTTCTTTACTACTATTATTATTTCGTCCAGTCCCGTGGACCGTCTTTCATGTCCTTTTGTAGTATGCCCATTAGTCTTTGATTGAAGACATTAGGTAATAAAAACCATTACATATAACCTAAATAATGTGTATACACACACGATGTATAATCTCTATATTATATGTACAGACACGATATGTACCGAAGGGACTATCGAGTCAACCATTTCTTATACTATATATAATATACGATATAGAATACGACCCTCGAAGGGTCCATCGTGATCACCATTTCTTAAACAGACGGGTACGTCCTCTGTACTCTAAGCCCACACTAGGGACCCAGTTCTTCTAGGGGACCTCATCCTTTTCCGTTGGTTGAGGTCATAAGAACAGACCTTTTTAGACACCCATCTCCTCAGAACGTCCGGTGTCAGGTACACTAACGTCTCAGTCGTGTTGATTCGTTGACTCGTACGTGTATATAAGTCAAGTCAAGTCAGCGAGTCAACACAGGTTGAGGAACCCTGGGGTACTTAGCGTCGTGCGGTCCGGAGAGACAGGTAGTGGTTGAGGGCCTCAAGCGAGTCTGAGTGTAGGTAGCTCAGTCACTACGGTAGGTCGGTAGAGTAGGAGACAGGAGGGGAAGAGGAGGACGGGGGTTAGGGAGGGTCGTAGTCCCAGAAAAGGTTACTCAGTTGAGAAACGTACTCCACCGGTTTCATAACCTCAAAGTCGGAGTCGTAGTCAGGAAGGTTACTTGTGGGTCCTGACCAGAGGAAATCCTACCTGACCAACCTAGAGGAACGTCAGGTTCCCTGAGAGTTCTCAGAAGAAGTCGTGGTGTCAAGTTTTCGTAGTTAAAAAGCCTCGAGTCGAAAGAAGTGTCAGGTTGAAAGTGTAGGTATGTACTGGTGACCTTTTTGGTATCGGAACTGATCTGTCTGGAAACAAACGTTTCATTATGAAGACGAAAACTTATACGATAGATCCAATCAGTATTGAAAGGAAGGTTCCTCATTCGCAGAAAATTAAAGTACCGACGTTAGTGGTAGACGTCACTAAAACCTCGGGGGGTTTTTATTTCAGACTGTGACAAAGATGACAAAGAGGTAGATAAAGGGTACTTCACTACCCTGGTCTACGGTACTAGAATCAAAAGACTTACAACTCGGAATAAATGTAATGAAACACTTAATCAATACGTTTATATCCCGATTCATTTTAAAGTTTTATATATTTTACTTTGAGATGTATATTTTGTCACATAAACCCCCTTAAGGGACCAACAGGTTACCAATTTTAAGGTATGAAAGTGACGACTCCCGGACTCAAGTCAGGGAGAAGTCCCTTGATTCTTGGGTGTCCGTCATACCATGTCGGTTTTTTCTCTTCACTTGTTACATAAAAGTGTAGAAAACCATTTCACAAAGATCATGTATACACGTTATATACAATATAAATTATATACCATGATGATACACATCTTGCATATTCGTTGTGTATTAAAATGTATATAAACGTATATGTGTAAATATAAATTATTTGATGTATATGTATCAGAAGAAAATGTAGAGTAAAGGTTTCAAACAAATTAAAGAGGTACTATTGATTTCTTTAGTCAAGTGATCTTTTTCACACTCACTCGAATCATTGGTGTGGTGAAAGTGACTCCCGAAGGGAAACCATAGAACGAATCCGTAGGTTTTATAAATGTCCCAGTACTTATTTATTTGGACAGGAGTGGTGTCGAACTGTACCGTCCCGTCCTACGATTTATGTCTTAGTTGAAACCGGAATCTTGGGATTTTTGACAGATAAAAGAGAACGAAGAGATTTCCCCATGTACCCTGAAGGGACCGTCAGGTTACCAATTCTCAGACGCGGAGGTCAGGTCCCCCACGTCCAAGTTACGGACCAGACCCTTGATTCTAAGACGATCTACGTACCGCCTTTGTTCTTTTTTCTTTTCTTAAAGAACTTGACTTACTTTTACTTTTACGTTGTATGGTTGAATTTTTTTTTCTTAATTTTATTTTATTTATTTTCTCCGTGTTAATACCCTTGCTCTTTTTTAAGGACGGACTGAAATCTAGACTGGGCTCAAGAAACGACTACCACGAAGGGGCAAAGGTAGTGAGTACGTTAAGACCCGTAAGGGTCGCAGCACAAGGAAGGAATACCCAAATGGAACTTAGAAGAGTAGACACTCGTCTGTCCTCCCAAACCTCCCGAACCAATAAGTAAATCGACGTACCGTACTGGCGCGACGTTAACCTTTTGAGCCGAATCTCTTACACACTCCTGATGGCGCGTCGCACAAACGACGACTTTGCTCCCAGGCGAGTCCTCAAGTCCTCTCGGAATTTCTGGACGGGATTATTCCTAGTGTAGGTAGAAGTGGAAGACGAGATAATTTGGACCTCCTGTAAGGCACACGGCCGACGAGGAGAAAGGGTGCAAGGGGTCTAGAGACGTGAATTAAGGAACCCAAAGAGTTCTATCTACGGTCGGTCTCCGTTATAAATGTCGATTAGGTCTGTCGACGAAGTCACTGTCCTTAATGTTGAGAGAGAGTGAAGACGGGCGGTCCTGATCAGAATAAACACCCGGGTCTGACAGATTTTAAATACAGATAAAGGAAATCATTTAGAAATAATTTTTCTCCGAGAAGGGAGATATAAGTCTCCCACTTAAGAAAGGCAAAGTAATTTATTTAAACATATTGGATGCACAGCACACACGTGTAGGGAGAAACACCATACACACACAAGAGAACTGAGTAGGAACTTCCTCATCATTTGTGTACACCTTCCCCTACCGGTCCCTTTATCGTTTCCTAGGTCCCAAGATTCCGCCGGGGCTTCCCCTTCCAAAAAGGAGACACTACGTGGGAGAAGTACGACCCACCAAGGTGCTACACACACGTACGAGTCAGTACAAACTGAGAAACACTGGGTACCTGACATCGGGTGGTCCGAAGAGACAGGTACCCCAAAAGGTCCGTTCTTATGACCTCACCCAACGGTAAAAGAAGAGTTTCCCTAGAAGGGTAGGGTCCCTAGCTTGGAGGCAGAGGACATAACCGTCCGTCTAAGAAATGGTGCTCGCGGTGGACCTTTCAGGTGGACCAAGGTGACATCGACACCAGTCGACAGGTGGACGGAAAGAGAAACCGGTGGGAGGTACAACACCTCTGGTGTTACTGATCGGAAAAGTAGTTCGACGGCATAGTCCCCTTCTCGGTCAGTGTATGATGACCCCGGACGAACTGTAGTCTCGAAGGGTAGACCCGACGAGGTATAGGATACCTAAGAGGTTCTTGAGGGGCCCCTACACACGACTACCAGTAGCCGATTACCAGATAGAAGAGGAGTACAGTAAGGGGGTCCCATCCTGTCCAACCACCGGAGAATATTTTAGAGGTCCGGTTACCAAGAAAAAGACGAACGTCTATAGTCTTTTAGGTGAGTTTAACTTAAGTCGTTTTTTTCACCGAGTTACATTAGACTATATTTATTTTACAAATCGAGATGACCCTGGGTCCTTAAGTTCGTTCGGTAGTTATGGGTCAAGAAGAAGTGAGAAGGAAGAGACTACACCGAAAGGAAAAAACTAGGTAGGTACCAAGGTCCGAGAATAATAGATATTCGAAAAGTTTTAAATTTTTTTTTTTAATAGACTATTGAAGCCGTTCTCCTCAAGACGTTCTTTTTCAGAATTTTTAACTATGTTTTGTGTGTTTAACATGAACACATAAAACGTAACTAGACAAGAGGATGGCGACTCTAGAACCCTCGATTTACTGTGACGAACTGGTCTGAAACATCCGACTCACTGAGGTAACGTAAAGGTATCCACCATGATCACCATTTCTTGACCGGACGGTTACGTCCTCTGTGTCCTCTCCGTCCAAACTAGGGACCCACCCCTTCTAGGGGACCTCTTCCCGTACCGATGGGTGAGGTCACAAGAACGGACCTCTTACGGTACCTGTCTCCTCGGACCGTCCGATGTCAAGTACCCCGGTGTCTCTCAACCTGTGCTGACTCGCGTTCGATGTTGTTCGGTTGTATAAGGTGAGGGAACGTAGACTTTACACGTCTCTTAAACCTTTGTTTCGGTGTGTTTTCGGTCAGTGAGAATGAGGTCTCGGTGTAAATCTGGACGAGATATGTAGGACCCTAAACCCGATGTACGACCACAAATAAAAATTTTGACTGGATGAAAGGTGCGGACTTTACCCTCTCTTAGGTGCCCCCGTCAAACGGAGAGGCCACAGTCTCTCTTTCGGGTACCTCGACTAATACACCCGCTTGTGTTTCCAGTACGGGCCTACCGTCCACGGAAAGCTCAAGACACTTCCATATTTCCATGTAGCGTCGGTCGCCCCTGACACTTTGTGCCGGCCCTTAAGTCGTAAGAGAATTGTCGTCACCCATCTCTCTCTCTCTCTCTCTCTCCCTCTTTCGGAAAGTCCCTTCTAGAAAATAACAGTGTCTTGCACTCTTTTATTTTCAGATAAAGTGTTTCCAGACCGGACTTATTTCGTTGTGGAAATTCTATCTGAAGTTTTGAGTTTTACACGTCGTCTTTCCATCTGTGACCACATAAGTCGTCCTTTACCATAAAAACTTCTTCTGACTCTCTCTGACTAATTAATTTCGAGAGAGACGGGAGACACTCGGAGACCGGTAGTGTCTAACAAAACTCATTATTTTTCGGTAAAAGGATTCTTAGTAAGGGTCGAGACGATTCTCCTTACATGGGTAAGACTGGCCTCACACGTTTATTAAAACAACAGTCGGTGGGTCCGTCGTCTTCCCTCGACCTGACACGTCTTTGAGACTACCAGTATGTCGTACGACAAGGTAAAGCTTAATATCGGTGGTTCCGATTGAAAGGGACCCAAACCTCTAGGACCAGAGTCTCCCGTGGGTCCGACCGTGAGGAAGTCTTGCTTTATGTTTTGGTGATAAAAGAGTTTAAGGGAAAATACACGAGAACGTAAAACTAGTTTGAGACCCTACTGCTTTGCCTCCTCTGAAAATGATTCGTGGGCGGTATCTACTGAGCCTATTACTAGACAATGGAAAACCTGTTACCTCTTCCTTAAGTCACGAAAATGAATGAATAAATAAAAAAACTAGTAGAATGTTCCCGTGAATTAGTGACCTGACGGTATCAAAATAGTACTCTAATCAAGGATAAAATTAATCTTTTTTACCAGAGACCTCTTACGAATCCGACCATCGTTACCGATGTAAAAAAAAAAAAAGAAAAAACGAAATCAAGTGACCTGTAACCGTCCACCATTGAGTACTAAGGTACACACAGAGAAGAAATTGAAACAAAATCTTCCTTGCTCCAAGAAATACCAAGGTACAGACACCCATTACGTTGTCGACGACTAATACGATTAAGGACGAATGAACGTTTCTCCGAACACAAATAAAGCACGGAGCGGTCGACAGTTGTTTCTGTAAAATCCTTATTAACGGTATAAATTTCCGTCTGAAGTAAGGTCACAGGATGACACCTAGGAGTGTCGTACTCCTGGTAGTCTTAAGACGTATCTCTGGAGACTATAGTCTTCCCGTCCGTGTTACCACCCTACCGTCAGAACCGGCCCAAGGGGTAGTGGACAGAGGGAGTGGACACGTCCCTTACTAGAAGTGTTGTCTTGCTTAAGAACTGAACGAAACGGGTCTCCTCTAGCTTTACGACGTGAACAGTACCCAAACCCTTTCTGGAGTAAAGTACCATCAATTCCTCCGACTTCAAAAGTAGTGAAGTAGTAACTATAAACTCTTTTGGACGAGAGTTTAACCTTTAAGGTCGTTAGAAGTCTCTCGGGCAAAATGACAGAGGTTTCGAAACTGTACGAAAGAGTGAATCACTAGTCTTATTTTTTGGTTCCTAACAAAAACTCGTTTATTAAAACAAGGACTAGAAGGAAGTTCTAAAATAAAATAAACATACAATATCGGATCTAAAATAAAGTACTCTCTTCATCTCCTTAAAACGTTAACGCATAAGAAAAAAAAAAAAAAACGTTAACTATAAGATGTGTTACTTCTTCTTTTTCCAGTCATTTACTTTCGTGCGACTAGAGGTAATAAATAAAAGGTTGGTAACAGGAGAAAGACGAGTCTGTAGAAAAATCAATTATTTGTTTAACTTTATTTCATCAAAAAGATCTTCTTGGTGATACTGTGAGGATAGACGTGGATAGATACCTTTATCCGGAGGTGAGAACTAATAGGTCTCTTCCGAACAAGTCTTGTCTTTAATGAGAATCTCAATCCCATCCCCCTCCGTATTTGATAATCTATAGTCTATCCGAGTTCCTACATAACGTATAATGATCCTTATATCGGTTATTAAAACATTATTTACCTTTACCTTTCACTGGAAAATTTAACATATTTTTATTTAAAAATTTTTAAATATGAATTTTCAAATTAGAGTTAAAGGAGTTTCGTATTACACTCCTGTTCTTAGATTATAACAAAGGAACCTACTTAGGGGGTTTATAAGAGATCCGGTCTTATGACCTCTCCCAACGGTACGGGAAGAGGTCCCATAGAAGGACTGTCTCCCTAGTTTGGGTGTAGAGAATATAGAGGACGTAACCGTTTACTCAAGAAATGGTGATCGCGGTGGATCCTTCGGGGGGTTTAAGAGGTAGGGAGTCGTTTACACGTCTGGATGATCTAAGGTTCCACCCTGAAATAACGACTTAAGTAAAGAAGGTCTCGTAAGGGTACGATGAACTGTTATATGTCATTACATCAGTCATAGACACTCAGTCGGAACACGATTACCCCTACTGTCCCTAAAATTTTTCGGTCTGGGTAGAAATTTCCTTGATTCCCTTTCTCACTTTTTTATGTTTCATTCATTGTCACCCAGAGTCAGAACAGACTACACTCCACTTTTCGTCGATTCTTTCGAAACCCCGTATCGGTTCGGAAGTACCACTCGTACTTACCCCTATCTACCTATACTTAGTTAGTTAGGACGGATACCCTACTCCGTAGGTATTTTTTTTTTTTTTTTTTCTATACTTTCCTGTCCCTAACTTCCAAAGAACCAACGTCTTGTGTGTCTCTAAACTCCTCGTGTCGTGGGCCTCTCCCGTACCTGCGAGGCGGGGGAGGGGGTGCCGAACGGGGTAAGTAGAGAAGGTAGACCGATAAGGACTTAATATAAGAAAGTATCCCCAAGGGACCACCGAGTCACCATCTCTTAGACGGACGATCACGTCCTCGGTGTCCAAGTTAGGGACTCAGTCCTTCAAGGGAACCTCTTCCTTTTCCGTTGGGTGAAGTCATATGAATGGACCCTTTAGGGTCCCTGTCTCCTCGGACCGTCGGATGTCAGGTACCCCAACGTTTTCTCAGTGTGTGTCGGATCACTTATTCGTTGTTGTTGTAGGAAAGTATTGACCATCAGATCAGTCATTTTACGAAGAGACCCAAAACACTCGATAAAATCGTTTAATTGACTTGAGTTCATCCCCCAGAACCTTTAGAAGGTAAATGTCGCTTAGACAGTCTTCGTGTCCATTGTTGGACCTGAACACTAATCGTGGATCTACCCCTATCAGAACACCCTAGTCTGCAATTAAAGTCCACTTATCACAATCTTAAATTGACTTAACATCCTGTGAGTCTTTAACCTTCCAATGAACCACCATACCTTTTGGTGGAAGTATTTGTGTGACCTTAACCAGGACTTTGTTCTCCCTTCCCCCGTCCCGTGTTTGAAGTTTTCTTACTGTAGGGGACCTCCAAGTCAAGTCAAGTCAAGTTAAGTCAGTGAGTCAGCACAGGCTGAGGAACGCTGACGTACCTGACGTCGTGAGGTCCGGAGGGACAGGTAGTGGTTGAGGGCCTGAAGTGAGTTTGAGTACAGGTAACTCAACCACTACGGTAGGTTGGTAGAGTAGAGACAACAGGGAAAGAGGATGGAAGTTAGAAAGGGTCACAGTCCCAGAAAAGTTTACTCAGTCGAGAAACGTAGTCCACCGGTTTCACAACCTCAAAGTCGAAGTTGTAGTCAGGAAGGTTACTTGTGGGTCCTGACTAGAGAAAATTCTACCTGACCAACCTAGAGGAACGTCAGGTTCCCTGAGAGTTCTCAGAAGAGGTTGTGGTGTCAAGTTTTCGTAGTTAAGAAGTCGCGAGTCGAAAGAAGTGTCAGGTTGAGAGTGTAGGTATGTACTGATGATCTTTTTAGTATCAAAACTGATCTACCTGGAAACAACCGTTTCATTACAGAGACGAAAAATGGTACGACAGATCCAACCAGTGTTGAAAAGAAGGTTTCCCATTCGCAGAAAATTAAAGTACCGACGTCAGTGGTAGATTTCACTAAAAACTCGGGGGGGTTTTATTTTAGACGGTGACAAAGGTGACAAAGAGGTAGATTAACGGTACTTTGGTGACCTCTTCCCGTACCGTTGGGTGAGGTCACAAGAAAGGACCTCCTAGGGGTACCTGTCTCCTCGGACCGGTCGATGTCAGGTACCCCAGCGTTTCAGTCTGTCCTGACTCGACGATTCGTGTCGTATTGTGTCGGTATTCTGTACTGTTTTTGACCAATCTTAGTTGATCCAGGTTCTACCACCTTCTACACTGAAGGTCACCTGGAACTCGGAGTAATATTCGAGTAACATTTTGTAATTGTACGATTCACTGTGTGGGTGGTCGTGGTACTGTCAAGGTTCCGGTTGGAAGTTTCTAGTTTCTTACCCGTCACCGGGTTAAGGACCTTTAGAAATGGTGAAGGAGTTTTATTAACCTTATTAGGAGGGTGAGTAATTGGATACTTTAATCAGTTGGGTATTTTTGATTCTTACGGTATAAACCCCCGTCTGTGCTGATTTCGCTGAATCGTCGTCGTCGTCGTCGTCGTCGTCGTCGTCGTCGTCGTCGTCGTGGAACACTTTACTGGGTGTGAGACAGACGTCCGACACAAGAGAGATTTATTTAGATGAAGAGTCGATAACGAAACAGAGAGTGACTTAAGAAAGACACTGTCCTGTAGTTCTTGGATTCGAAGTAATTCAGAACTCTGGTCCACACACTAGAGTCAATTTTCTGGTACCCAAGTTCGGGGTTAGATGGAACGTGTCAAAGTCGTGGTCTTGAAATGAACCCTAGTCTTAGTCTCTATTATTCTCTGGGGACGTATTAGAGAATAAGGGTTTTATATCTGTTTTAATAGTGTAAGGGATAAAAAAAAAGGTAAATTAAACTCTCATCTCGTAACCCAGGTTAAACATCTTAGAAATAATAATCAATCATACTGTAGTCTACCACTCCTTTCTCCTATTATGGTCCAAACGTAAGTGAAATGCTCGTTAACGAGACAAATCGACTATCACGTAAAGTAAAGAAAGAATAGTCACATTGAGTTTCCAAACAGAGACATTGTGTGTCTACGGTCTACGAGAGGGATTAATCATAAAGTTCAAGATGTCACTGGTAGGGGTTCGATACATGTAGTAAGAGGTAACACTCTCCGGAATTGAGGAAAGAGGTTGGGTACGTTCGGAAAACAGACTGGAAGTGTCGACGACCGAAACACCTGGTGGTGAACCCTCCGATAAAAGTCGTAGAAGATAACCTATCGTCTAACCGTGAGAGTATACCCGTTTAACTTCGATGTACCTACCGTCCAGGTCTTAGGAACTCTAATTTGAAACTTTCACCGGGGAACCAAAGTCCAGTAGTATCACTTTCGTTCGTCCTGAGACACCCAGGGAGGACCCATGTTTAGGTAAGACACAGGGGACAAAGAACAAACATTCTTTATCCGAAATAAGTCGGAGATGGAAGAGACTCAAGGTTTCCCTCTAAGTTTGTAAACGAATAGTCCCCTTCCTCCCCTACCTCTTCATTTCCTCTTAGTCGAGTCTTTGTTCTCACGTCGGAACCCCGTCCCAAGACCGAGGAGGACTTCTCTATATAGATCGTGGTAGAGACTCAAGAAGATTTCCTTGATTACACGGGGAAGTGCATCTACCATTGATGTACGACTCTGGGGTCTGACAGACTTTGGTCTTCCGAGTACTAATTCTCAAGACCTCCTGACGGGACGATGGAGTGGTGGTTGGTCAGTCTTCTTTCAGTGAGTGGGACGTCTGGCGTAGGGTTTAAGACGGATAATTTTAAAGGGGACCTCTGGTTACTTTCCTGAAGGGACCACGGTCACCGATTCTGAGGTTCAAAGGTGACGTCCCCCGGGTCCTAACTAGGGACCAATCCCTTGATCTAGGGGTACGGTATTGATTCCCACACGTACGACGGTGAGTTCTAGGATTACGGACTTGTTTCTAGTTTCTAGGGTACTTAGTGTTGATTCTGAACCACGTCGGTTTATTTATTTAGTTAATTTTTTTTATAAAAATTTTTCTTTTGGTTGCCCTCAAGGTCAAAAAACTCGTGTTCGTTGGTTAAAAGGGTCGACCACGACACGACACAAATCACATAGGTTGAGAAACGTTGGGGTACCTTACACCGGGTGTTCCGAGGAGACAGGTACCCCTAAGAGGTCCGTTTTTATGACCTCACCCAACGGTACGAGAAGAGGTCCCCTTAGAAGGGTTGGGTCCCTAGCTTGGGTCCAGAGGGTGTAACGTCCACCTAAGAAATGGTAGACTGGGTGGTCCCTTCGGACTTTTATGATCTCACCTATCGGATAGAAGAGAGGTCCCCTAGAAGGGTTGGGTCCTTAACTTAGTCCCAGAGGACGTCACGTTCGCCTAAGAAGTGTCGAATCGGTGGTCCCTTCGCAAAAGGGTCGAATCGGGACGTTATTTAAAAAGAGACGAGGTTTGTGGTTATAAAGTCAAACAAACCGAAACGACACGTAACCCATGTGGTCGAACACAAGTCATTGTCAACGACGCGGACGTAGTACTCGATAGTCAGTCATTGTTCGAGTGGAAGGTTCTTTCTCCTTCTCAACCTATACCTCCCAGAAGTAACCTCCGTTATCGTGATAGGAACTGTCTGAACAAAACATGTTTACGCAATCGGAAGTCCCTAAAAGAGTGAAGGAGGACCCTTATTTCGGGTAACGATTACTGTCACAAACATACAGGGGGTGGGTAGGGATTGGTTAAGTATACGAATTCGGGATTCGGGACAATTCAGTGTAGTCAGTACGAGCTGAGACACGCTGGGGTAGTCCGAGGGGGCAGGGACCCTAAGAGGTCCGTTCTTGTGACCTCACCCGACGGTAAAGGAAGAGGTTACGTTAAGTATGTGAATTCGGGATTCGGGATTACACCACCATAAACCTTCATCTACATTATCTTATACACGTTAGTGAAGTCTTTGTCAGGTGGAGTGGAGGGCTTCAATTCTCGTTGCTATCTACATCGTGTCCCTGATTGGGTACCCGAGCCGACAGGGGAACCGGTTGTAAAGATAAGTAGAGTTAATGAAAGATGTTGTCAGGAGACACCGTCCTCAAAAGTGGGAAAAAAAAAAAAAAAAAAACTTCTGACCGTTTACTTTAAGGTTCTTTAATTCGGTGACGGGCTCCAGTGTTTCGAACCTCCACCGTCTCGGAACTCAGAGTGGGTCTAAACAATTGTCTTTTACCTTTACTAGATTGAGTCCCTAGGGGTTGGGGATCTGTACCTGACCATGGGTAGATACCGGATAATCCTTGGTCCGGTGTGTCGTCCTCCACTCACCACCCCCTCCCTCGTTTCGAAGATATAAATGTCGGTGAGGGGGAGTGAGCGTAGGTAGACCAGGTACTTTTTAGACAGAAGGTATTTTGATCAAGGACTACGGTTTTTATAACCCCTGGTGACTGGATGGAGTAAATGGGAGGAGAAGGAGGACTCTCGACTTCAGTGAGTTCCGGAGACCTATGAATTCGGTCATTAGTGGGACCCTGAGTCAAGATAGTGGAACCTTATCCTGGTGTCGTTACGTGTCTGAACTTAGTGATCCCGTTAACTCTCGTAGAAACATTCTTACGATCTAAGAGGAAAAGAGTTGTTGTCCTTTAGGTCGGTGTCCTCAAGGACCTTGATAATGATCATACTATTATTACTATGAGTCTCTGTCTTCCTGAGTCTCTCCCCGTGGCCCCTTGACCCATTCACGGTCGGGACAAGTAAAACAAGAACCAACCCACTTCGAGTACTATATTGACTCGTCCTTGAAAGTTCCGGAAGGACCCGTTTGGGAAGGGGGTATAGGAAACGAAATAAAGGAGAGACTTCATAGATCTATTATCATAGACTCTGTGTAAAGGACCCAACAAAATTTCTACGATTTTGGTGGTGGTTTACCTTCTTTCATTGATAAACCACTGGCACTCGTCTGTCGGGGGGTCTGGGTGTCCGTGGATTCCTAACAATTGGGGACACCGTAGTGGGATAATGGAGTAGTAGTTGATTTCTTAACACGTGTTTGTCTAGTGTATGGGACCCTGTGGGGAGGGAGCGGACCGGAAATTTCTACGAAACGACCCTGAAGGGACCCCAGGTCACCAACTCTTAGGGGGAACGTCACGTCCCGTACACTTCAACCAAGGACCTGTCCCTTGTTTCCATGGTGTACGACAACAAAAAATCAGTGAGTCAGGACAGGCTGAGAAACGTTGGGGTACCTGCCATCGTGTGGCTCGAAGGGACAGGAAGTGGTAGAGGGTCTCAAACGAGTTTGAGTACAGGTAGCTCAGACACTAGGGTAGGTTGGTAGAGCAGGTGGTGTATGGTGTCTCGTTGATTCAGGGTGACGATATTGACGACCCGAACACAGGAGAACTCGGGTACACAGAGTTAATCTCTCAGGTACTGGGTGTTGTTTACTAGAACGTACTACGTCCCTTCTACGGAGTACGACTTCGGTTCTGGGTTGTGTCGGTTTATTTAAAATTTTACGAAACGACCTTGGGTCGTCCCTCAAGTGTACAAAACTCGTAATCGACGGGACCTGAGAAGAACCACGGACGTTATTTGTGATCCGAAAGAAAGTGATATTGGGTCACAGTCATCTAACCCAAATGACGTCCGTTCTCCCGGGGTCTAACCAAGTCATTGTCGTAGAAGACATACCCCAAGTCGTCTGAGGAGTGAGGGGGACCGGTCCCTCGAAACACAGTCAGGAAGATCTGAGTGCCTCTTCACACTATCTTTTCTATTTACCTAGATGAGTCCGTCCATCGAATTGGAGACACAAGAGTAGACATCTTACCCATGGTCACCGTGGTGGAAGTTTACGAAGAGATTTCGTCCAGGGTAGAGACCTTTCATTTGGAGTTTCTTCTGTCACGGGAATGGAGGGTCAAAGACACCCTACCATCGTCAGGTCGAAACCGTCCACGGATTGAGTCTACCATTTGATAGAGGAACATAGCACCCTATGGACCCAAACTATAGACCCAGTCTTTTTAGGGGACCTCTTCCTTTACCGTTAGGTGAGGTCATAAGGACGGACCTTTTGACATACCTATCTCCTCCGACCACCCGATGTCAGGTACCCCAGTGTCTCTCAGTCTGTACTGACTTACTGACTGTGAAAGAAAGAAGAGGGAGGGTTCTGGTGGAGGACGGTATTTCCATACTTAAACAGAAAGGGGACCTCTTTCGGTCAATCGATTTCGTCTCCCAGTTAGGTCACTAGTTTATTTCAATCCCGGTTGCGGGACACTTTTCATCACAACGGTGTAAGAGAGTGAACTTCTGCACGTATATTAACCGACCGAACTCTGAAGGGACCACCAGGTCACCGATTCTGTGATATGAGGGTTACTGCCCCTGGTGCTCCGGGTCCCAAGTTAGGGACTAACCCTTTGATCCAGGGTGGACGGTGTTACTTTTCTAGGAAGTACGACTTTGGCTTTGGACCACGTCGGTTTATTTATCAACCTATAAAAAATTTTTAGTATTACCCATCCGACGTCTTCTCTCACTCTAAAGACAAAAGGGTCCGAGTCGAGAATCCGTGATGGGAGACTACGTATAGTGTAAGACCAAATTACCAGTAAGTTGTTGTTTAGACAAAAGAAAGAGGTGGTAGAAATACCTCTCCCAAAAGATCCAACCCTCTCCTAAAACGAAAATTAATATAAGTAGGGGTTTAGATCCCTACAAGATATAATCCCTACTCGTCAATTTACAATGGTTTTTCTCCTTTTACCCCGACTGTGTCTGAATAAGTTGTTAATGAACTGTTATAGGTCTTTTTTATTTTCTTTTCGAGGTTAAACGGGAAAATAGACGTTTCGAGGGGGGAGGGGGAGGTATAGAAACGGTGTCACCCTTTGTCACTATAAAGTGAAAAGCTCCCCTTAAGAAAGAAGGTCTTTGCACTAAGAAATTTTACAATTGTAGATAGTTAATTTGTACGTTTCTTTGAATTTTTTTTAAAAAATAATATCAACTAAATACTACAATACAATTAAAGACGATATGTAGTTTCACTGACCCAATATGTTTATGTATGAAAAAGTATAAGAAAAGGTAATACTAAATAGTATTTTCTATAACTGATATCAAGGGGTACGATATGTCATCCTGGGACAAAAAGTTTCTTTGAATTTTTTTTTATAGGACTAGACAGGGTGAGAAAGGGGTTCTGGGGTCTGGGACGATCGGATGTGAGTGGATTGACGAAGACGCGGACGCATCCCCTAGGCGGGGACGAGCGGGGCGTCCCGAGAGTCGGAGGGGAGACGCGCGGACGCGCGAGAGACGCTACCTCCGCCTCGGTTGGGCAACGCGACCTTTGGTTCCCCCGCCTCGGCTCTCCTTCGTGGTGGAGGAGGATCCTGAAGACCCGTGTGCCGAGCCGAACAGCGTTCATGCGCGTCTACTGTAGCCGTCGGGGTTTCAGGAACCGTAGGAGTCCTCCCCCACACCTAACTCATCCTTTACTGTGTCTGCTGCGCACCCGGTGGACCGCCGGTGCGCCTCTTTATTAGGCCGGTCCCAGGACACCTGTCACATCTGGGTGCGGCCGAGGCCGCCACATCTCGGCGAGACAGAGGGGTGGCAACTTCCGGGCGGAAGGACCCTCCCCCCCTCCCCGAGTCTGAACTTTACCTTTCTTCAGCTGAGCTGTCTCCAGTGCCTTCCTTGGCCGAAGGACGTGGGAGAAAGGAAATTCCTCGTCTGGAGAGGGTCGCATGGAACAGACTCGCCTTGTGTTTGAGGTCCCCAGCCCTCCACATTCCTCGTTCTGACCTCGAAAGGCTCAACCCCAGTGACCGGCTTGCGACAGAATTGTGCAAGTAAACCGCAATTCCTGACTTTGTCGGCTCCAAAAAGGGTCCGGGGGTGGACGGACCACGGTATGGGCGACGGAGAGGGAGATCTCGTAGAACCCTTGGCCGGTTCGAGGATAAAGATCGGGGTAGGTGGGGTCTACTCCAACGAAGACGGAAGTGGACAAGTTCCTTTATTGAGGTCGTTAAAAGCGAAGGGAGGGGTGTAGAAGTCGACAAGGGGCAGGAGTATGGGAAAAGGCCAGTGAGGTAGTCGCAACAGATTTGTGAACTGTCGTGACGAACCTAGGTCTAGCAACACACAACTTACGTAAAACACATTTTTTTGTCAGAAGTTCGTGTATCTGTATCTTGGGGATCTACTCAGAGGAGGACCCTGTTTTTCCACGAGATAACTATGACGAAAACAGTGTAAAAAAAATTAGTGCAAACAAAGACTACAAAGAGTTGGGGACATAGACTGTTAACAGTCGTAGGTTCAGTGGGTCGAATAAATTGAATATACGTCTCATGTAGTACTCTTTGCCTTCTGCGTGTTCGACCTTAGTTCTAACGACCCTCTTTATAGTTATTGGAGTCTATACGTCTACTGTGATGGGAATACCGTCTTTCACTTCTCCTTGATTTTTCGGAGAACTACTTTCACTTTCTCCTCTCACTTTTTCAACCGAATTTCGAGTTGTAAGTTTTTTACTTCTAGTACCGTAGACCAGGGTAGTGAAGTACCCTTTATCTACCCCTTTGTCACCAATTGAAATAAAACCCCCCGAGGTTTTAGTGACGTCTACCACTGACGTCGGTATTTTAATTTTCTGTGAATGAGGAACCTTCCTTTCAATACTGGTTGGATCTATCGTATAACTTTTCGTCTCTGTAATGAAACGGTTTTTTCCAGGCAGATCAGTTCCGATACCAAAAAGGACACCAGTACATACCCACACTTTCAACCTGATATTTCTTCCGATTCGCGGTTTCTTAACTACGAAAACTTGACACCACAACCTCTTCTGAGAACTCCCAGGGAACCTGATGTTCCTCTAGGTTGTTTAGGTAAGATTTCCTCTAGTCAGGACCCACAAGAAACCTTCCTGAATACGATTTCGACTTTGAGATTATGAAACCGGTGGAGTACGCTTCTCAACTGAGTAACCTTTTCTGAAACTACGACCCTCCCTAACCCCGTCCTCCTCTTCCTCTGTTGTCTCCTACTCTACCGACCTACCGTAGTGACTGACCTACCTGTTCTCAAACCCACTTGAGACCCTCAACCACTACCTGTCCCTCCGGACCGCACGACGTCAAGTACCCCAGCGTTTCTCAGTCTGTGTTGGCTCGCTGACTTGACTTGACTTCCTGGAATCCTTCTCCTGGACCAACGGTAAAATCGACTTCGAAAGAATCTCCCCAATTAAATATTTCTTGAGTCGTCCAATTAAATATTTCATTGAGGATCTTCTATCAGTTAGACTTCACACTTGAAAAAGTAATATAGAGGATAATATTGAATCATTTTTACTTAAGACAGGACATGAATCCATAATAATTTTAAAGGAAACGATATAATTTAAGACGGTTTGTTTTTTTTATTAACATGTAAGTGTGTATGTGTATATACGTTATATATAGGTGAAAATGTATTCATCGGTAATTTAAACGTTTTTTATTATTTTATTTTTCAGTGTTTATGGTTGACACTACGAAAGAGTCATTTAACTACCATCGAGACTTCGTTAAAGTTTGGACCAAATATTTTCAGAATATAAATTCTTAGTATTTTATAGTAATCCTTTTAAGACTTTCTCTACCCTTATGGTCTGGTGGACTGGACGGAGAACTCTTTGTACACACGGCCAGTCCTTCGTTGTTAATCTTGACCTGTACCTTGTTGTCTGACCAAGGTTTATCCTTTTCCTCATGTAGTTCTGACATATAACAGTGGGTCGAATAAATTGAAGATACGTCTCATGTAGTACTCTTTACGACTCGACCTCCTTCGTGTTCGACCTTAGTTCTAACGGTCCTCTTTATAGTTATTGGAGTCTATTCGTCTACTGTGGTGGGAATACCGTCTTTCACTTCTTCTTGATTTCTCGGAGAACTACTTTCACTTTCACCTCTCACTCTTTCAACCGAATTTCGAGTTGTAAGTCCTTTACTTCTAGTACCGTGGGCCAGGGTAGTGAAGTACCCTTTATCTACCCCTTTGTCACCTTTGTCACCGACTGAAATAAAAAGACCCGAGGTTTTAGTGACGTCTACCACTAACGTCGGTACTTTAATTTTCTGTGAACGAAGAAACTTCCTTTCAATACTGGTGGAATCTGTCGTATAAGTTTTCGTCTCTGTAACGAAACGGCTGATTCCAGGCAGATCAGTTCCGATACCAAAAAGGTCACCAGTACATACTTATACTCTCAACCTGATATTTCTTCTGACTCGTGGTTTCTTAACTACGAAAACTTCACACCACAACCTCTTCTGAGAACTCTCAGGGAACCTGACGTTCCTCTAGGTTGGTCAGGTAAGATTTCTAGTCAGAACCCACAAGTAAACTTCCTGACTACAACTTCGACTTTGAGGTTAAGAAACCGGTGGAGTACGCTTCTCGACTGAGTAAACTTTTCTGGGACTACGACCCTTCCTAACCCCCGTCCTCCTCTTCCCCTACTGTCTCCTACTCTACCGACCTACCGTAGTGGCTGAGCTACCTGTACCCAAACCCACTTGAGGTCCTCAACCACTACCTGTCCCTCCGGACCGCACGACACCAAGTACCCCAGTGTTTCTGAGTCTGTGTTGACTCCCTGACTTGACTTGACTTACGATTTACCACTGGTTTCGGTTTATAAAACCCAAAAAGAAAGAATGAGTTTATTAATACATCTAGTAAAATAGGGTTATCATACAACATAAAATTGGTTCTTTCACTTCCCCTTTTTTTTTTGATTCTTTATTTGTAACTAGACTTATGGTTCATTAAAGTGAAGGAATTTATAGATTCCTACAAATATGTTATCGAAATAGTGAAGGAAAAATATAATAGGTAACCGATATAAAACTTTTCTTTATCTTTGATCATGTTGGTCTCTCTTCGACACTAGGCTCAGGTAAAGTCCGGGTGATTCCTGTCGTCTACCACTGACGTCGGTACTTTAATTTTCTACGAATGAGGAACCTTCTTTTCAATACTCGTTTTCGTCATTATAGAGTTTTCGTCTCTATAATAAAACGGCTGATCCAGGTAGATCAGTTCCGATACCAAAAAGGTCATCAGTCCATACCTACACTCTCAACCTGACACTTCTTCCGACTCACGACTTCTTAACTACGAAAACTTGACACCACAACCTCTTCTGAGAACTCTCAGGGAACCTGACGTTCCTCTAGGTTGGTCAGGTAAGACTTCTAATTGGGACCCTAAAGAAACCTTCCTTACTACGATTTCGACTTTGAGGTCATGAAACCGGTGGAGTACGTTTCTCAACTGAGTAACCTTTTCTGAGACTATGACCCTCCCTAACCCCCGTCCTCCTCTTCCCCTGCTGTCTCCTACTCTACCGACCTACCGTAGTGACTGAGCTACCTGCACTCAGACTCACTTGAGACCCTCTACCACTACTTCTCCCTCCGGACCGCACGACGTTAAGCACCCCAGTGTTTCTCAACCTGTGCTGGCTCGCTGACTTGACTTGACTTTCTCCCTTCTCTGTATGAAGTCTCAAAATAAAATAAATTTTATAAATAAATAAACCGATGGGCTCCAGAATCAACGTCTAGTGTCCTTAGAAATCAACACCGTTCACTTGAGAATCAACGTCATACACCATAGATCAAGGGACTGGTCCCCAACTCGTCCCCAAGGGACCGTGACCTTCGTGTCTCAGAAGTAATGACCTGGTGATCCCTTCGGGGATCTCCAAATAAAATCTTTAATTAAACTGAGTGGGTCAAGAACGAAATAAATGTTCCTTGTCTTAGGTGAAACTGAACGACTCTGTTTCTCCCCTAAATGACCTTTCTGTGTTCCTAAGTTTCTCACTGGTAACGGTCATTTGTTCTGTCGAGGAGGGGGAGAGGACAGAGATCTCGGAAGACTAGAGAGAAGGAGACGAAGAGAGACTGGTGGAAGTTGGTAGAGAAGGAAGGACATCCACCTGAAAGAGACTAGAAAGTGTCTGCTGAGTCGGTACCGGGGAGTTGACAGACTGTCTCTGACTTATCTTTTAGACACTGGGTTCAGGTCCCAGGGTCCTTTCTCCAAGACTTACCAGGTCGAGACCGAAGTCACGAGTGAGACTAGATTATCAGAACTGTGGTCCAGTCCTAGTGATCTGAGTGACGGGTGAGCCGTTTCGTACTCCGTCACCTGAGACTTCCGGCGGTCCGACCTGTCCGTTCACCTTCTTAATTTTTGCCACGTCATGTGTATGTGTCGAGGTCTCGAGGTCATAGAGATTGACACGCCCCGACTGTACTACGGGAACTGTTTGTGTGTTAGGATAAGTCCTGATCAAATCGAATTTTGGTCTCGTCAATGAGCTTCTAGGTTGACCTTTAAGACAATTGACGTCCACCGAAGGCCGACCACTAGACTTCTACCATAGTACATGTGTTCCTCTCTCCGACCATTCACTGAAGATCTCTGTACATGAAAAAATACGAAGAAGAAAAAAATTTTTTTTATAATAAACCGGTGGAGACCAGAATCAATACCGGACCGTAGTCCCTCTAGAAAGGAACGCCACGTACCTGAGAGGACATCACCGTGAACCCGAGTCATCAACACCATGTCTCCGAATCAACGGGGAGTCGTACATCCTAGAATAAAAGAGTTGTTCCCTAGTTTGGACACAGGGAACGTAACCGTCCGCCTAAGAATTGGTAACCTGTTGATCTCTTCAGGGAAGACGAATTAGAACTGATTCTCCCCTGTTGTTTTCTAAATAACCTAACTATGAATGATACGACACGAATATGGGGTCTTTAAATTTATTAAACTACTCGTCCCTCCATGGGTGAACGAGTTCTATAATTCTACTCTGTTCACAAATAACAAGAGGAAAAGTAGATAAGTTTTGTGGAAAACTTCTTTTCTATAAGTTACGTCTAGGTTATTGTATTAATTCGTTTAAAATTTTTCTTTACTACTGGAGTGAAGGAGTGACGAACTTCGGGGGTCTTAGAACCTTAGGCTTACTCACTAAAGTTTTTCCAACTGACTCTTGTATGATACACGTCACTTCTTAACCCGATTCAACAATCCCTCTGTTCCCAGTTCTTTATTCAATAAGAAAGTTCTTAAGTCCCAAATCTATAACGGTGAGTGTATTGATTGAGAACTATGTTCCGTCTCGAATCACCACCATCTCAGGCTTCTAATTTATTGTACCTTTTTTACTCTCTCTCTTTTGTTAGACTGGATTAGATATTTAAGAAATAGATAAGTCGGTAAAATTGTCGAGGAAGACATAAACTCAGACTTTTGTTTATATTCTAACCATACAGAATGTGTGGTTGTAGCCCGAAGGGACCACCGAGTCTCCATTTTCTTAGAAGAACTTTACGTCCTCTGTGTTCTCTGTTTTCAACCTTAGGACCCAGTCCTTTTAAAGGACCTTCTCCTTTACCGTTTGGTGAGGTCATAAGAACGGACCCTTTAGGGTGCCTGTCTCCTCGGATCGTCTCATATCAGGTACCCCAGTGCTTCTCAGTCTGTGTTGACTCACTGACCGGTATCTGTGTGTGCATGGTTGTCAGACAATGTACTAGGACCTACCACTACACCTTAAACCCCTTTGGACAGATACCCTCCCACGTCCCGAGAGGATTGACTATATAAAGTTGGTGGAACTGGTGTACTGTGTGAATCTTTTTAGTCTTTTTATGTCTACATTAAAAGAAGTGTTTTATGTAAACTCAAAAAAAATTTTTCTCTTATATATACATGGTGTCGAAAGAATGTGTTACCTCATAATGAGTCGGTAATTTTTCTTATGTAAACTTAGTCAAGATTACTCCACCTACTTTGACCTCGGCAAATATGTCTCACTTCATTCGGTCTTTCTTTTTGTGGTTATGTCATTTGATTGCGTATATATACCTTAAATCTTTCTACCGTTGTTATTGGGACATACGTTCTGTCGTTTTCTCTGTGTCTACATATCTTGTCAGAAAACCTGAGACACCCTCTCCCTCCGCCCCCTACTAAACCCTCTTACCGTAACTTTGTACATATTATAGTATATTCTTTACTTAGCGGTCAGGTCCAAGCTACGTCCTATGTCCTACGAACCCCGACCACGTGACCCTACTGGGTCTCCCTACCATGCCCTTCCCTCCACCCTCCCCCCAAGTCCTAACCCTTGTGTACATGTGTGCACCACCTAAGTACAACTACATACCGTTTTGGTTATGTTATAACATTTCATTAATCGGAGATTAATTTTATTTACTTAAATTTAAAATTTTTTTAATTTTTCTCTTATATATCTTTACGTTTATTAGTACAGTAGTTCTGGTTCCGGTAGTTGTTAAATCGGGGGACCGCTATAAAAGTTGGGTCTAAGTCAAACATCATTAACATAGAACTTTATGGTCTTAGGTACGGGTTTTAAGTACAAGATATTGGGGCCTTAGTCACTATATTTGGGTAGTGACTTTGGATACTATTTCGTACATGAAGAGAAACGGACGAACTTTCACTACCCCTTTTTGACCAGACCGATGTTTCCATAAAGGAAATGTTGGTTAGTACCAAAACGTGGTAAGTAGTTTTTATCACCAAGGTTAGTGTTTTAGAAAAGGTCCCTTACAGGCTAGAGTGTCGAGTTGATAAATGTGTAGAGTCCGAACTCCACTAAGTAAAGGTCAACGAAAGTTAAAAAAAAGACCTGAGAAAGTCTACTTCAGTGTTCAACAATACCAAACAAAAATTTAATACATCGCCAGGACGTAACAATGACTTATGAGTTTAAACTACTCCAGTAATTTTACTACTGTTACAGTTAGTGGTATCGTTGGTTGGGTAGTTAGGTCTCAGACTAAATAGGATACCCGACTTTAGAAAATGTCGAGAACTTTTGAGTCCCCGTTACGTTTAGTTTGTAAATCGACGACTTTCTCAACTTCTGGTCTGTAGGTAGTTGAGACTGACCATAACTTAACAACAGTCATCAGTTATTACTTATCGTGTCCGGTAAAGAAACCTTGATGGGTCCTCAATTTTCTGGACTCACACACATGTGTTGTTGAAGTGGGCGTGCGGAGATATAGACAGGAGTAATCTGATGTAAGGTTCTTAACTAACCTACTCTTCCTTTTCACGGGTGGTATCTTTTATTACAAGAGGAAGTAACCATTTAAAGAAAATTCAGAGTGGGTACCTTTACTATAGAAACAGAGGGTCATTAATTATCCTTGGTTTCGTCTCACTCTTCTGTCTTTGATTTTCTTACTTATTAACGGTCGTGGTACTTGTTTTACATATTGATTTTTATATACTCCGTGCCCATCTTATACGAAGTAGAACGGGAAGAAACTGTCCGTGTATTTAGAGAACAACGAAGGGAGTAGGTTTCGGTTCTCGATTTTTATGTTCCACCGTGGACACAACAATTTATGACAAAATACTGTCGTCACAGAACTCCCTTTGTCACATAAAAACCAACTCGTCTGACTCGACAGGGTTGTCTTTTGTACTACCCCACCCACCCCACCCTTAGATCTGACCTTTTCGAAAAAGATTTCGTGTGGGACTCAAGTCAGAAAAGACATACACTAACGACTTTTCCTGTACCATATTTAATAAGCGTCATATTTAATAAGTGACTCTGCGAGACGAGGGATCTTGAATGAGACACAGTTGGGACGTTTAGAAGACACGTGACTCCTGGTCGTTTTACCTTCGAGTTTTACAGTCTGTGACAACCAGGACTTTGTGTTGTTGAGAACTTAAAAACTCCGTCCCTAATAAAAACAATTCATTAGATAAAGACGAAATAACTGATACGGTTTCAGAAACTGACACACCTAGTGTTATTTGACACCTTTTAAGACTCTCTCTACCCTTATGGTCTGGTGGACTGGACGGAGAACTTTTTAGACATACGTCCAGTCCTTCGTCGTCAATCTGGACCTATACCTTGTCTGACCAAGGTTTACCCTTTTCCTCATGCAGTTCCGACATATAACAATGGGACGAATAAATTGAATATACGTCTCATGTAGTACTCTTTGCGACCTGACCTTCTTTGTGTTTGACCTTAGTTCTAACGGGCCTCTTTATAGTTAGTGGAGTCTATACGTCTACTGTGGTGGGAATACCCCCTTTCACTTCTTCTTGATTTTTCGGAGAACTATTTTCACTTTCTCCTCTCACTTTTTCAACCAAATTTCGAGTTGTAAGTCTTTTACTTCTAGTACCGTAGGCCAGGGTAGTGAAGTACCCTTTATCTACCCCTCTGTCACCTTTGTCACCGACTGAAATAAAANAATAAATTGAATATACGTCTCATGTAGTACTCTTTGCGACCTGACCTTCTTTGTGTTTGACCTTAGTTCTAACGGGCCTCTTTATAGTTAGTGGAGTCTATACGTCTACTGTGGTGGGAATACCCCCTTTCACTTCTTCTTGATTTTTCGGAGAACTATTTTCACTTTCTCCTCTCACTTTTTCAACCAAATTTCGAGTTGTAAGTCTTTTACTTCTAGTACCGTAGGCCAGGGTAGTGAAGTACCCTTTATCTACCCCTCTGTCACCTTTGTCACCGACTGAAATAAAACCCCCCGAGGTTTTAGTGACGTCTACCACTAACGTCGGTACTTTAATTCTCTGCGAATGAGGAACCTTCTTTTCAATACTGGTTGGATGTATCGTATAAGTTTTCGTCTCTGTAATGAAACGACTGATTCCAGGCAGATCAGTTCCGATACCAAAAAGGTCATCAGTCCATACCTACACTCTCAACCTGACACTTCTTCCGACTCACGGCTTCTTAACTACGAAAACTTAACACCTCAACCTCTTCTGAGAACTCTCAGGGAACCTGACGTTCCTCTAGGTTGGTCGGGTAAGACTTCCTCTAGTCGGGACCCACAAGAAACCTTCCTTACTACGATTTCGACTTTGAGGTTATGAAACCGGTGGGGTACGCTTCTCAACTGAGTAACCTTTTCTGAAACTACGACCCTCCCTAATCCCCGTCCTCCTCTTCCCCTCCTGTCTCCTACTCTACCGACCTACCGTAGTGACTGAGCTACCTGCACTCAGACTCACTTGAGGCCCTCAACTACTACCTGTCCCTCCAGACCACACGACGCTAAGTACCCCAGTGTTTCTCAGCCTGTGATGACTCACTGACTTGACTTGACTTGACTTAGAATAAGGACCGTCAGACCACCACTACTGAAGCGGAAGGTCCCGTCCCCCACGACCAAGGTAGGGACTAACCCGTCGATTCTAGAGTGTACGGAACACCGGTTTTTTGACTTTGGATTTTATTTTTGGTTACATTGTTTAAGTTATTTCAGAATTTTTTTAAGAAATTCTTTTTCATTAATAAGGAGATTTACAAATCTTATTTTTTGATTACCGTAGTCGATCCATTTTCTAAACAAGTAGGTAATTTACAAACCTAGAGGACTGTGTACTATCGTGAAAGGATCTGAGTCCTAAGTCTTTCCTTGTTTGGGGTCTAAGGAGGAAGTACCACGAATGTAAGAACAGCTCTTTCATTATCGTCTATACCCCTGAATAAACGCCAATATTCTTTTTCTCTCCATAGTTCCTGTTAAGGTTCCTCAGACTGACACGTTGAGGTACTTACTACCGCAGTAACTTACTCTATTACTTTTGACATCCTCTACGTAACCCTCCTACTCCTAAGTAAACCCTCTACAAGTCAAACTTTTTATAAAATAGGTGCATTATCCTCTACAATTCATGTTTGGACCTATATACCGGGATCTCAGTCTCCCTTCTGAGAACTTTCCGTGATCACTTATCTACCCCAAATTTCGGTGTTCTCAGTTTGGTGTAGTGGGCCCCTTCCTCTCATCCCTCAAGTTGTGCCTCGGAACTCTCAGATCGTAATTCTCATCCCTCTTACTTCTCCCTAAAAATTCTCTTCAGTCCTCTTTAAGTTCTCGTTTTACACAAGGGTCGTCATCCTAACTAGTGTGCACCGGCTACCGTCCACTCGTACTCCCCAAGTACTGTTCCTACACACACAGTCCACTGTTATGTCCGTGTCTCCTACCCGAACCTTTACCACAGAGTAAATCCGTTTGTCAGTACGACAGATACCTGGTGACTCACCGACTTTCTATTTTTTTATTATTCTGGCGTTTTCCTCGTCTATTCATCCTAGAGTCCGACTGTATGGGCGAAGCGGACGTTCATGGAACACCTGTTTTATGTCGAAATTCTTATACCACGTCCCTGAAGAAGGACCAGGTCACCAGTTCTGAGGTGTGAGGGTACGTCCCCCGTGCCCAAACTAGGGACCACTCCCTTGACCTCAAACCAACGTGACCTTGTCTCACGGTGATTTCTAGAGCACACGACCTTGATTCTGGGTTGTGTCGGTTTATTTATTTATTTTTATTTATAATTTTTTTTTATACTATGTGTGCCACCTTTCCAAAAAAATTTTTTTTATACTTGGGTACATAATTTACAAAGAAGTTAAAAAAAGACCCACTTTTCTAGTTCTGGATACTGAACTTGTGACACTTTTCGTCCCTCATCTCCCTATAACCCGTCTAAAAATACTCCTCCTTCGGAACTCCGATACCTTTACCTCTACTCGAAAGTGATGTACCTCCCTTCCCGACTTTCTAGTTAGTTTTATGACCACGAACCCGAAACTTCCACACCGAACTCTACTCTACAAAAGGGAGTCAGAGTAAACCGTGGAGCGAAGTGAGGTCCTGCCACTGGGTTGAAAAGAGACAACCTTAGCACCGACGCAGGTGTGATGGAAGAAACACCTCCTTTCACCGAGACTTGGTCCTTTGCGCCGTCTCACTAGTGGAACTGTGCTATGTGTCCTGAATCGGTTGCAATCGCGGCACTCTCGGACACAACTACCACAAAGACGACCTTGGGACGGCAGACGGAGGCGGAAGAGGGTGTCTTACTTGTAGGAGGCACCCATCGGTTATGACATTAATTTACGGTTGTGGGCCCCTCCCCCGGGTTCATCGTTGTGTAATTTACACTTTCCTCCCGAGGGACAGACCTCTTGATCAAGGGTGGACGTATACTAACTCTTATACATAAAAATTTTAAGACGTCAGACCCATTTAGTCCAACAACAAGTCAGCGAGTCAGCACGGTTGAGAAACGCTGGGGTATCTGACGTCGTACAGTCCGAAGGGATAGGAAGTGACAGAGGGTCAAACGAGTCTGAGGACAGGTAACTGAACTACTACGGTAGGTTTGTAGAGTAGGGGCCAACAGTGGGAGAGGACGGGCGTTAGAAAGTGTTGTAGTCCCAGAAAAGATCACTCCGTCGAGAAGGGTAATCCACCGGTTTCAAAACCCTTTTAGTCCTCCAAAGAAAATCTAATAATATAAATTAAAATAACCTTACGTCAACGAAATGTTATAACGCAATCAAAGATGACAGGTCGTTTTACTTAGTCGACATACATATGTATGTAGGGGAGTAAAAACCTAAACGAAGGGGAAACCCAGTGGTGTCTCGTGACTCAAGGGACACGATATATCATCCAATAGATAAAATAAGTGTGTCCCCACGACACTTATAATCTCTCTCAATTTAATGTCTCTAAGTGAATACCAGAAAAACACTATTTACGGGTCAATTGTACCTAGAATAATACTATTACTTATACCGACAATTTTTCTTCGTATCACACGACCAATTTTTGTGTCCTAGACCTCAATCTGAAGAGTATCGGTTTAGAATCCAGAAGTGGAATGTTTCACTTACTTGAACCTACACAAGGTATCACCGACGGATAAGGTCCGTGGTGTAGACATTTGGTTGTTATGGTGAAGACCCATAAATAGGACCTCTCTTCCTTTGTGCCCAAAGGTGGACACGTGTCTACAAGTATCGTCAAAAGTAACATTATCGGTGTCTGGTCTTTGTTAAATTACAGGTAGTTTTCCTTCCTACTTATGTGATTCCCTGTCTGGTTCGTTACTTTGTTACCAATGACTCGTGTTTTGTTGAAACCTACCTAGCATTCTCATGATATGACTAAAATAAAAATTTCGATTAGACTTTTCCGATGTATGGTATACTAAGTTTACTTGTTTAACAACGTCCTTCCCTCTAGGGAAGGTCCCGGATTCTCACCCGAGAACAGATTGGGAAGCTTTATTTAACAGACTCCTCTGTGTGCACGACTGTTTCGTTCTCTGAAATAACCTTTCCCCTTGTATCCACTTCTTGTCCTCCCATTCCCTTGGGTCCTCCTGACGAAACGGTGTACCGAGAGTCAAGTCAAGTCAAGCCAGTGAGTCAACACAGACTGAAAAACGCTGGGGTACCTGACGTCGTGAGGTCCGAAGGGACAGGTAGTGGTTAAGGGTTTCGAACGAGTTTGAGTACAGGTAGCTCAGTCACTACGGTAGGTTGGCAGAGTAAGAGACAGTAGGGGAAGAGGAGGACGGAAGTTAGAAAAGGTTGTAGTCCCAGAAAAGGTTACTCAGTCAAGAAGTGTAGTCCACCGGTTTCATAACCTCAAAGTCGAAGTCGTAGTCAGGAGGGTTAGTTATAAGTCTTGACTAAAGGAAATCCTACCTGACCAACCTAGAGGAACGTCAGGTCCCCTAAGAGTTCTCAGAAGAGGTTGTGGTGTTAAGTTTTCGTAGGTAAGAAGTCGTGAATCGAAAGGAATATCAGGTTGAGAGTGTAGGTATGCACTGATGACCTTTCTGGTATCGAAACTGATCTACCTGGAAACAACCGTTTCATTACAGAGACGAAAAATTTTACACCAGATCCAACCAGTATCGAAAAGAAGGTTCCTCGTTCGCAAAATTAAAGTACCGACGTCAGTGGTAGACGTCACTAAAACCTCGGGGGGTTTTACTTCAGACAGTGACAAAGGTACCAAAGGGGTACATAAACGGTACTTCACTACCCTGGTCTACGGTACCAGAATCAAAAGACTTACAACTCAAAATTCGGTTGAGAAAGTGAAAGTAGTTCTCTGAGATCAAGAAGAAGTAAAAGACGGTATTCCCACCACAGTAGACGTATAGACTCCACTGACTATAAAGAGGGTCGTTAGAGCTAAGGTCGAACACGAAGTAGGTCTCGTCGTAAAGCGTACTACACGAGACGTATATTCAATTTATGCGTCCCACTGTTATATGTCAGAACTGCATGAGGAAAAGGATAAACCTTGGTCAGACAGCAAGATACAGACCAAGATTGATAACGAGGAACTAGACGTATGTCTAAAGAGTCCTCCGTCCAGTCCACTAGACCATAAGGGTAGAGAGAGTCTTAAAAGGTGTCAAACAACACTAGGTGTGTCAGTTTCCAAAACCGTATCAGTTATTATGTCTTCATCTACAAAAAGACCTTGAGGGAACAAAAAAACTACCAGGTTGTCTACAACCGTTAAATTATAGACCAAGGAAACGGAAAAGATTTAGGTCGAACTTGTAGACCTTCAAGAGTCAAGTGCCTAACAACTTCGGACCGAACCTCTTAAAACTGGTAATGAAATGATCGTACACTCTACTCATGTTAACACACCATCAAACTCGTAAGAAACCGTAACCTTATTTTTAACTGGAAAAGGTCAGGACACCGGTGACGACTCAAAAGGTTTAAACGACCATATAACTCACGTCGTGAAAGTGTCGTAGTAGAAAGTCCTAAACTTTATCGAGTTGACCTTAAGGTAGTGGAAGTGATCGAAACAAACATCGCTACGAAGAATTCCCGGTGAACTGAAACGTAAGGTCCTACAGACCGAGATCCACTCACTAGTGTGGTAGTAGTAATACACCCAGAACTTATAGAAAAAACATATCAAGACATATAAGAAAGGTGGAGAAGAATTATAGAAGACGAAGACAATCTAGGTATGTGCCGAGAGTCAGAGTCCTAAATACCACCATTCCAATCAAAGATCCATCAGAGACCGGTTAGTAAGACTGAGACCCAGGAAGGAAGACCGTATGTGAGTGAGTCGGTTCTACTTAAGACTCAACCATCCTATATACCTAATCTCAAAAAAGAGAAAAATAGGAAAGGACTTAAGAAGACCAACCACCATCGAACAATCAAGGTGTAGGAATGGTCCTGGAGGACAAACCCTATTGAGTACGTTCACCAATGACACGACAGGTCCCGTCCACCAAAGTCAGTCACCAAGGGATTGTTTTAATATCACTACCTCTTATCCTCAGTCTCAATCTCTCTTCCATCTGGTATTTTTCATTGTGATCCCTCAAAAGACCCACTACCCGACAAAGACAAAGAATTGACACCACCATCAAGACACTTAGACATCTATACTAATTTAAAACATCTTGATAAGTGTACTGAAGGGACCACCGAGTCGCCATTTCTTAGACGGACGTTATGTCCTCGACGTCCTCTACGCCTAAGGTAGGGTCCCCATCCTTCTAGGGGACCTCCCCCTTTACCGTTGGGTGAGGTCATAAGAACGGACCTCTTAGGGTTCCTGTCTCCTCGGACCACCCGATATCAGGTACCCCAGTGTTTCTCAACCTGTGTTGACTCCACTGAATCGTACGTCCGTAAGTGTACGTGTGTGTGTTTTTGGGTGTGTGTCTTATGTACATTTTGACCATTTTAGGTTTACTTAATATTTTCAGTCAATTCTCATTACGTCGTTATAACTAAAGAACCAGAATTATTAAGGTGACACCAATACATTTTACAATAATCCTTTCGACTCACTTTACATGTATCTTTGAGAGTGGTGATAAAAACGTTGAAAATACACTCAGATTTTAATAAAACTGTCAAAAATTTTTATCGCGAGTGTATCTTAACTTGTTAAGTCATTTGTCTACCTTCTTCCATCCTTGGTATAAAGACTGACACCCTCACTCTTAAATGTCTATTTTTTCTCCTCCTGTGACCTTATTAAGGACTCCATTACCTGATCTTAGCCTCTGTAGTTATGTTTAAGTACACATGAAAGTATATCTATGTCTACCGATACATATCTTTATAAATATTTGTACACAACCTATTATGTTCCCAGTCATATGTGTGTATATAAAGGAACAAGACAGTCGACTTTCCTGACTTTTCTTTACTGTGGGGCATTGTTACTCGTGGAGAACGTAGATCTAGAACCAAAAATTATAGTAAACAAGTCATCTTTCTTGGTCCCAAGAAAGCTCTTTCCGACTAAGATCCTGACCTCGTACTTTATATGTTCTACTCAGACCTCGTAGAGTCTCACGGTCTTTGATTCCTTTACGTAACAATCTTCAGGTGTAACTACCACCATACAGGACCTTGTGTCTTCGGTTGACTTTCTCGAAGGTCACCAATTTCAACCTTATGAACCTCGTTTCTATTTGTCTACTTAATCATAACCCAACATTGGCCTTCATATTTTATTAACAGGTCCTCGGGCTCAACTATAATCTTTACTAACTTATTTAATCATTTACCTCTCTTCTCTGTTTAAAAGGTACGTTGTTCTTAAAACGTACCTTTTGAATGCATCTATAAGAGGGGAGTTCCTCCTACTCACAATGGGAAAGGGTTGAGGAGTCCACACCCGACATGTATCACTAAAGGAAAGTTCCTCCTGTCGAACCTTTTCCTTCCTTTGTTTATTTAAATGTCATCTCTGGGGTCGGTCCACTAGTTCCAGACACAGTTGTCACAATTCAGTGAAACCACATATGTGGTGCAACCACCACATGTGGGAACCATACTGTAATGCATCTACTGTAAAAAGGAGACACCAGATTCAGGGGGGTTTAATATTGGGGACACATTTGTACTCTTTTTTTATAGGTTGTTTAAGGTGAGTACCCAGTAGGACGTTTGATGACTGTTTTGGTAGTTTCAGTAGTTTTCATTCTTCCAGACAGTGTCGTATCTTTTGTTTGAATACCAATGGTTTCCCTTTTCCCCCAAAGGACATTCTTTGGACCTTATACTTTTTCTTATACCCATGTATACGTATTGACTCAGTGAAACGACATGTGGTCTTTGATAGTGTTGTAACATATTGTTGATATGAAGTTAAAATTTTTTACTTATACCCCGTGAAGGGACCACCAAGTCACCAATTCTGACTCGAAGGCGACGTCCAAACTAGGAACCAGTTCCTCGATTCTAGGTTGTACGGAACAACTGTTTTTGGGTTTTACATTTTATCTTCGTCATAACAATATTCAAGTTAATTCTGAAAAATTTACCAGATACAAAATCTTTTTACGTCACCTGTAAGTACATGTACAAAAAACAATCTGCATTCGGATACAAAGAGAACACATATGTCGACCCTCGTTTTTACGACACGAGCTTCCATTCACGTCCATTCGAAAGGGTCTAGGGTGGTTTCCTTGAAGTCGAAAGTGTCTCCGACATAGAGAGGTGTTATAACCGAAATCTAGTGGTTCTCACAGTTCAAGACTCTAAAAAAAAAAGGGGACTGAAATTTGGTGTTATCAGTAACGAGAACCATTTTATAACATATAGTGTCGATACTGAGAAACACCCGACGTCTCATCGGACCCATGGTAGGTAGGATACACCTAGTCTTCTTCTTTTGGACGGGTAGGTAAGAAGTGATGAAGGAGAGCGACCTTTAGGACCGGTAGGAAAGACGTGTTAGCTAGCTGAGAAAGAAGTAGTGAAATAAAACTCAGAGATAGGATAAAGATGTAGGGGGTTTGTAAACAAGAGTCACGGGAGACGAAACGATGTCTTTTATTTTTAGGGACCCACCTTCGTTTTGTTTTTCCTTTACTTTCTTTAGATGTCTTTGTAGCGTACACCTAAAGTTAGAAATATTGGAGGGATAAAACATTATCTAAAGATAGTCTTTAGACGATTAGGCGACGGTTTACCGGTCTCAAGTACAAAGGCCACACAAGTCGTGAGGGAACCCCAAACGCAACAGTCTCTTCTACGGAGTACGTGAGTGGACGTGGTAATTATGTAGTGCGTCCTACCTTGGTTCACAGAAAGCGTCCGAGTGGTTGACGTGGTGACCGACTCTCGTCCCTTGGAATTAACCAAGATTTTGTCCGTTTAATTCCTGTACGACTCAGAAGGGAGAGTCTCTAGTTAGGTTTGTGAAAGTGTCTTCGTATCTCTACGAGGAACCCCACTTTATTTACAATTACAATTTTCTTTCAGTTTTATAGGAGGGAAGGGAGGTGTTTTTTCGAGTTTAGTCAAAGATTACGAGATTTCTCTTTTTACTGTAAGACCAAAATGTGTCTGATTTCATACGATTTTATACAGTTATGAGTCTCGAATCGTCTTTCCCACGTCCCCACACAACCAAATCGAAACGGCGTCTACACTCGTGTTACCACCCCGACCGAGACCTCATTTTCTACCGTTGAGAAAAAAAAAAAAACCAACGTAGCGTTTCGAACACCCTAGAAACAAGGGTCTGGTCCCTAACTTGGACCCGGGGTCGTCACTTTCGTGGTTTAGTGACCTGGTGGTTCTTTCAGAGGTTTCTACAGTTGAGAAGTCTCTGATATCCTGTAAGAGAAGACTGACCCTGAATCACCGATAATTAAATTATCGTCGGGGTCCGACCTCACTTTAATATCTATGTTAAGTACCCCGAAGAGTCTTTTATCTTTATAGCATCTCCAGAGGACTTCTGTTTTTATGCTTGACCAGACATGTAATCGACGACCAGAGGATACCGACAATGGACTTTCTTGTGATTTCTATAGTTATAATTTCTCAGGAGGAGGAGACAGAGATGGGATGGGGAGGTAAATAGAAACAAGGAGTAGACGAATACGTTTGAGACAGTTAGTTTTCACTCTTATTAAATATTTAGAGAAGCATCTAAAAGCTAACTCTGTGCCAACTACGGGAATTGTAGACACAATAGTTCAGTTGGTATATATTATTTTACAATAAGTCAGTACTTCTCTGTCCTTAGCACAGTAAACACTGTCGTACCTACTTGGGTCTTCTGCATACAATTCATTTTATTCTTTGTATCTTTCTGTTCGTGACGCACTAGAGTAAATATAACTTTAGATTCTTCAAGTTGAATCTCTTATCTTCCCAACGACGGTCCCTGACTCCCATCTCCTTTCTACCCTTCTGCGATCAGTTTCTCGTGTTTGAAAGTCTTATGTCTTTCATAAGACTCATAAAGAAAGAAAAGTTTTCTTTTAAAAGAAGAAGGAAGTCTTCTTACGTTTGGATGTTAAATTTTGAGTTAAGACCCCAAGATTACATGTCGTCCCTCTGATCTCGATTATTATGACATTATGATATAGTATATGAACTTTAAACGATTCTCTCATCTATAATTTACAATAGGGGGTGGGAGTTTTTTCCACTGGTACACTCCACTACCTAATTCGGTTAATCGAATTAACACGTAAAAAATGTTACTTATATAGCAATAGTGTAAAATATGGAAATTTATATACGTTAATTTTTATATATACGTTAAAATTAAACAGTTAATATGAAGTCATTCCGAATCTCCTCATTCTCTTCAATTTAGAATCCCCCTTTTTCAGTCTTACGTAAATGAAGAAATAAATACATAACCGACTCGTCACACCAAACATCCTAGATTAAAGGGTCTACTCCCTAACTTGGGAGTGGGAATCGTCACTTTCGTACCTCAGGATTGTTGACCTAGCGGTCTTATAAAATGTGGTACTGTCTTACGACTTCTCCTTGAGGTTACGTGTGTACAACAGATAAAAATAAAATAAAAAGTTTCGTATAACAGAGAAAAACTTCCCCGACCCAGAGTTTACTTGTCTACCCCGTACCAGACGACAGTTGTGACGTCTCTTTGCCTTTTTCGTTGTCCTGTACGTCTAGAATAACATACTTCTGAACGAGCATTGACTGACTGTGAGAACGATAGAAGAAGAAGGTGACTGCCACTGGGACGAACTGGGTGTTCTGTCTCTTACTCATCGAGTCTGTCCGTAGTTCCGACGGACGATGTGTACCTGGCTGTCCCGTACCGACAACACTCGACGTTCCTTTCTGTGTCTTCTTAAGAGACTTCGGTCGTGTCGGTGAGTCGACAGGCACCTTTCCTGTTCCGAACTCCGGTTGTCCCGTTCTGCCTGTGTCGTTGACATGCTAGGTGGAAGGGTCCTCCGAGAGTGAAAGAACACCGACCTGTAGGTAGGAGACTCCTGGTGACACGGTGAAGGATGTGTAGTCGGGACAAGAATGACTCCCGAAAGTGGTAGGATAAACTATCTCAACAGTAACCGGTACAGTTAACGTTGGTATAGATGAGATACTTTTAAAGTCTCTTACGTGGCCTTACTTTTCTGTAGGTACCTGTGCAGGGACTGACGTACGATTTGTACCGAGTATGTTGAAGACCTTGATCAGAGGACGCCCTGATACTACAGTGTCTGGGGTCAATGGTAAAAGTCACCCCCATCCAGATATTGCCATCAATTAAAAGGAGTCTGGGTGAAGCCTCGACCCTTTCAAGAGTCCTCAAGGGACTTCGAATCGTAGTTTCGACGGGAGGGGTGACATCTCGGTGGACTATTGACTGTAGGGACCACACATTTGAGGAGACAGAGGTCCCGACGTTTCTTCCCTGTTAACTATGGCAGGAGGATTATATTGGGGAGGAGTTATATTTTTAGGACTCATCACGTAATCTCGGAATAGGGTTACGACAAACTCCTAGAAATTAAGTTATCGAGTAGAAATTCGGCCAACAATAGTTGACGTTTGTCCCAAAGGGAATACCGAGTCTACCATTTCTTAAACGGACGTTACGGCCTCCAGGTCCAAGTTAGGGACCCAACCTTTATAGAGAACCTCTTCCCTTACCGAGGGGTGAGGTTATAAGAACGGACCTCTTAAGGTACCTGTCTCCTCGGACTGTCCAATGTCAGGTGACCCAGTTTTTCTGAAACTGTGTTGACCCGCTGATTGTAATTATATGATCGTTTATGTAATATAATGTAATAGTTGAACTTACTTTCACATGGTAAAATTACTTCAGTGACGACAAACTACACCCATCTGAAACCTAAATTAGACTTTACGATCAGTACCTGGGAGATTCATGTCTTAGTAAAATAGGAGTACTTTTACTTCGATAATCCCTTGTCTCCTGTGTCTCATTTACTTTTCAATACTACCTTTTTTTCAACGAGGATAAAAGTTAGGTCAGTATTATCCACTTTAAGAATTAAGACCCCTCTATTAACCCAACACCTTTAAGAGATTTGTAAACCGGATTCTTCCTTTGAACCGTTTTATATAGTTGTGGGTCACCCTACTTCGTCAACCTCAAAACCATTTAGTGTCCACGTTTTTAAAGGTGTAAAGGTAACCATAAATAGTCTTAATTCGTTGATACTACAACTAATTATACTTTAACTATAAAAAATTGTAGGGGAAAAGTATGTCTCCTTTCCTCATAAGGTCGGAACGCACTTATGTCGTAGGTAGTCGTGTGTCTTCTGTAGGTTGTAGGAAATAGGAAAGAGTGTGGACTCGAAATCGATTTGATCTCTGTCCCCCGTCAGAGACGGGTGGATCTTGTCCTTCCTCCTCTTCCTGGGTGCCTATATAAAGTTTGGTCACTGGGTCCTCGAACAAAAGGACAGAGAAGGAATCAATTTATGTGTAAAGGACGTTACGCCCTCTGACGGACGTCACATCTGGACCCAAACTAGGGACCCAGCTCTTTGAGGGGACCTCTTCCTTTACTGTTGGGTGAGGTCATAAGAACGGACGTTTTAGGGTACCTGTCTCCTCGGTCCGCCCGATGTCAGGTATCCCAGTGTTTCTCAACCTGTGCTGACTCGCTGATTTGGTGTTGGTGGTAAGTCTTCTGAGCGTACGGTAGGAGAGTCACGCAGGTACGGATGTGTAAGGAAACTCCTGACATCCAAACGTATCTACCTCCTTTTTCTCCCGAACGAGAGAGGATATTTGACATGGAAATTCAGGTGGTGGGGAGGCGTCGTCTGTGTGTGTAGGTGTAGATGTCAGAACTGAGAATAGATATTTGAACTCCTGTTTATTTTTGAAAGGTAGAGTAGAATTATCGTGAGAACATTTACCAAGCACATCGGATCGTTTGTCACCCTTCTGTTATTTTCGTTATAAAGACTCGGTTCGATCTCAAAACGAGGTCTCTCTCCTTTAACAAAGAATTTAACGAAGTCGTAAAATAAATAAAAGTATTGTCTCGTTTTGTTATCTTTCTCTCGACAAATAGACCGGGAACCTACAGGACAAAGAAGGGAGAGGTCGATGTAAGGGGGTTGAAAGTTAAATCTAGTGTTCCACCGGGGTCTAACGAAAGGTCAAAGTAGAAGATTGTTGACGAACACTACTTGTGAACTAAGAAGAGTGACGAAGGTGGTAGAGAGAAAACGAACCATCGAACACCAAAGACCTCTCTTTCGTCGGGAAGGGATGAGACATAGGTCGACCACGGTGATCCAGACTGGATATGGGTTTGACGTCCTTTCGTAGGCAAGGTCTGGACTGTGCGTTACGACAATCGTCCACCGCCCAAACCTCCTCCAGAAAACAACATCGTCGTACTCGACTGATTATGTGAGGATAACGTACGTGCGTACCAGTCAGAGAGGTCAGCAGAGTCTGAGAAACTCTGGGGGTACCTGACGTCGGGTGGTCCGAGGAGACAGGTACACTAAGAGGTCCGTTCCTATGACCTCACCCAACAGTACGGGAGGAGGTCCCCTAGAAGAACTGGGTCCCTACTTTGGGTTCAGTGGATGGAGAGGATACAGAGGACGTAACCGTCTGCCAAAGAAATGACGATCGCGGTGGTCCATGAAGAGTGTGTGAGGACAATCTCTTCAGATTACGAGAAACGGGTCCTTCCAAAGGAAGGGAGGGGGTCCCCCTCTCCTTAAAAGAACCCCCTGAAGGAACCACCAAGTCACCGACTCTGAGGTACGAGGGTTACGTCCCCCGGACCCAAGGTAGAGACCAGTCCCTTCTTCTAGTGTGTACGACGTTGATTCTGAGTCGTGTCGGTTTATATACGTATTCATTTATTATATATATATAAAATTATTCATGAACCGTTATTCCCGAAAGGGTCCACCGAGTCACCAGTTCTTAGGTCGATGGTTACGTTCTCTGTGTCCTCTACGTCCAAGTCAGGGACCTAGCCCTTCTAGGGGACCTCTTCCTTTACCGTTGGGCGAGGTCACAAGAAAGGAACTATCAAGTTACCTGTCTCCTTGGACCACCCGATGTCAGGTACCCCAGTGTTTCTCAGTCTGTACTGACTCGTACGCACACGCACGTACATGTGTGTGTGTGCGTCGTCATTACTACAACAAGTCAGTGAGTCAACACAGGTTGAGAAACAGTGGGGTACCTGACGTCGTACGGTTCAAAGGGACAGGAAGTGATAGAGGGTCGTCTCTTCCGTTGCCGAGGGGTGAGGCCATGAGAACGGACCTTTTCGGGTACCTGCCTCCTCGGACCATCCGACGTCAGGTACCCCAGTGATTCTCAGCCTGTGCTGACTCGTTGAAGTGAAAGTGAAAAATGAAAGTACGTAACCTCTTCCTTTACCGTTGGGTGAGGTCACAAGAACGGACCTCTTACGGTCCCTGCACATCGGACCACCCGACGGTAGATACCCCAGCGTGTCTCAACCTGTGCTGACTTCACTGAATCGTCGTGATAGAGGGTCTCAAGCGAGTTTGAGTACAGGAAACTTAACCACTACGGTAGGTTGGTAGAGTAGGGGACAACGGGGAAGAGGACGGGAGTTAGAAAGGGTGGTAGTGCCAGAAAAGGTTACTCAACCGAGAAGTGGAATCCACCGGTCTTATAACCTCGAAGTCGAAATCGTAGTCAGGAAGGTTACTTATAACCGTTATTGCAACGGTTAAGAATTTTTTGTCTCCGAAGCGGATACGGGACCCCAGTCCCACCCCATCGTGAATGAAGGGAAGGGGATGTTCGGAGACCCAAAACAAAAAGGTTCCGTATCCATAATCTATCCAAAACGAACCCTGTGAAATTCTTGAAAATTCTTATCCATGATCCCTGAAGGAACCACCAGGTCACCAATTCTTAAACAGAACGCTACAGCCCCTATAATCAAGTCAAGGACCAACCCCTTGATTCTAGGTGTACGGAGTCCCGTTGATCCGGGTAGTTGACGACTGGGATTCACGCTGTTACTTTCTGGGATATACTACCTTGTTTGAGGACACACGGTGTCGATTCTGGATTGTGTCAGTTTATTTTCTTATTTATGAAAAAATTTTTTAGTGGATATTAGAGAATTTTTTTTTTTCGACAGACATACTGAGTGACTGTCATATTCACATCTTTTTTAACGATTTTATCTATGTAAATATCCATATTGACTTAGTGAAATGATATATGGACTTTGATGATTGTATTGTAACAATTAGTTGTAACAACAACAAATCAATGATCCAGGGCAAATTGAGAAACACTGTGGTACCTGACATCGGGTGGTCCGAGGAGACCTCACCCAACGGTAAAGGAAGAGGTCCCCTAGAAGGGTTGGGTCCCTAGCTTGGGCTCAGAGGACGTAACCGTCCACCTAAGAAATGGTGACTCGGTGGTCCCTTTGAGATGAGGTTATGTTTTATTCTTAATTTTTTCTTTCCTTCTTTCTTTCTTTTTAACAAATAACAGAAATTCTGAGTTACAGAAGTAGCTATTTTACTTCCTTCAGAAAGAAAGGTGGAGGTCCTAGTAACGCTCCTAATTAAGTCTATTTATGATCTTTCGTAAATTATATCTAGGATCGTGACTCTCGTGAATGTATAATTCATGAGCCATTTTTACATAAGATAATCCTCCTAAAATTTTATTAAGTGGATGAAGATTGACGAAGTAGAAAAAACGTTACTCGGTCACAAAAAATTTTCGGTAAGTCACGAATAGGTACCGTTCCTCATGGTCCGGAGACACAATACCGTACGAAAATTGTGACTAGTCCCGATACAAGACTCTTGTCACGTAAGGACCTTTATCTTTTATTAAGGTTCAAACGTATTAAGAGTAGACTAGGAGTATTTCTTATCGTCCCCATAGACTAATAATCAGTTTCACAATATTGATGACGTTACTAACTTAAATGTACAAAATTTCAGACGCTAATATCCACTTAATAATGAAAAAACCATCTTGACGATAAACTTTTGTCCGTGTAGTTCACTCGAACATAATTAGATAACTGTCGAGTAATACTACTAATCGTTTGAAACTTCAACATGGTCGACAGTTTTAGGTACCTTTTAGACGGAGAATTGACTGAAACTGTTTCCAAAACTAAGGTCCACAAAAAATAAAATAAAATAAATAAAACCGTCGTGACCCAGAACCAACGTCGTACTCCCTAGAAATCAACGTCGTAAGCTTGAGAACCAACACCGTACTTCCTAGATCAAGGGACTGGTCCTTAACTTGGACCCAGGGGACGTAACCCTCGTGTGTCAGAATCGGTGACCTGGTGGTCCCTTCATGGGACTAAGGTCCAAATTTATTGGTCTTCAATACGAAATTTTTCCAAAAGGATCAACGGGGATGTGAACCTTCTATAAAGGAAGTAGGGACAAGACAGTGCTTTAGTACAGGTCCTTTTCCTCCGGGAACCTAAGAGTGTGAGTAAGTGGTCGAGATCACCGTGGAACTCAGATTGCTTCAGACCTTACAAGGTGGGTGCACTTGAAGATGTGGAGCGGACTCCTTCAAGTGGATCTTAGTCACACTGTGAAAGTCCTCAAAGGTTGACAAGACTCGTCGTTGAATTAGAAAAGTTTGTCTGTGTGTGTATGTGTGTGTGAATACATGTCTGTGGGTGAATGTATGTATGTGTATGAATGTGTATCTCTGTGTGTGTTGTGTGAATGTATGTGTCTATGGGTGATTGTATAGATATGGATGAGAGTGTGTGTGTGTGTATGTGTGTGTGAATACGTGAATGTTTGGATGTGTATGCGTATCTCTATGTGTATGTATGTGAGTGTATGTGTCTATAGGTGAATGTGTAGATATGGATGAGTGTGTGTGTCTGTGTGTGTGTGTAAAACTGTTGAACTTGGGAGGAGAGAAGGACGGTGATATGTGAACTCTGAACATGGGTTACTTTGAGAGGTCTTCTTCTCATACAAAAGTGTGAAATTTTGAAGGTAGATTTCAAGATAGGTTTAAACGAATCCCAGACCCCCTTTTTCCGGAAGAATGTGAGAAGATCACCCCTACGTTTAAACGAATTGGAAAACCTCCGGAGAACTGTTATAGGTATCTTTGAAAGTTCACGTGTCGTTAGATGAAAGTCTTTATATAGATTAAATATACAAAGTGGTCGGTGGATTTCATGTCCGTGTTCTTATAAATAACGACGTAGTAAACTCCCTTTTACAGTAACCTCGTCCACAAACGTATTTCTTTGTAGTCGATAAGTCGTCTTTACTACTTATAAATAAACACATCCTTGGTACCGAAGTAAAGTAAGGTAGTTGTTTATATAAATAATTTCTGTATAGTCTTCGGGTCTTGTCACAGACAGCAGTTGTAATGAAGTGAGTTGTCCTGTATATACCAAGGGAGAGAGAACCTCAAATAGAGAATTACCCTTCTTCTTCTATTATTCGTTAATCGTTTCTTTATCTGTGTCGATATGGTCCATCTCTATTCATGATACTTATTCTAATATCTCATTGTCTTATCTTTTATTGATCGTGATTACAACGGTTTTAAGTCGGAGATGTATGACCTCGGTCTAATTTAGAGTCTCTGTTCTCAAAACCTATTTCGTCTTTCTTTATCAAAGTGCCAAAACGGTCCGTTTCCCCCGGTGTCTCCCGATTACAGGAAATCTGACATAGGATGAGACATCCCCATCACTTCTCAAAATATCAAAAGTTCCTAATCCCGCACAGTCGAGTACCTGTAAGAAGACTAACCAACCATTACTCCATTAACCCTCAGTCGTAGTAGTTGGAAGACCAAGGTTGACCAGACCCCAGAGGCACGAACACCCGTCGTCTGTGAATTAAAGAGGGTGACCCACCCTCAAAGTCCCGGACGTTTTGTCGAGTTTCTTGTACCAAGTCTTATAATCGATATCAAGAGTCCCTTCTTGATTTCTAGGAACTGAAATAAATTACAGATCTCATAATAAGAAAACAGAACGAAATAACAAAAGGAAAGAAGGACGTAAAAGAGTGAAGAGACTAATTCAAATAAGAAACCGATTTCTATTTTCCGTTCACCTCCTGCACCCACCCCCAGATAAGACCCTTCCGGCACATCCCAGGACGAGTCAACGTGATTTTTTATTAAGTGTGATTCCGATTGATCGTTCCTCTCGTTTGGTCAGTCAGGATTTCCTTTATTTGGGACTGACAAGTAACCTTCCTGACTACGACTTCGACTTCGTGGCTATGAAACCGGTGGACTACGCTTCACGGTTGAGTAACCTTTTCTGGGACTACGACCCTTTCTAACTCCCGTCCTCCTTTTCCCCCACTGCCTCTTACTCTACCAACCTACCTGTACTCAAACTCGTTTGGGGTCCTCTATCACTTTCTGTCCCTTCGGACCGTACGACACTAGATACCCCAGTGTTTCTCGGTCTGTACTGAATCGTTGAGTTGTTGTTGTTTTTCCGATTGGGTTGAATATAAAATATAGTAGAAGATCACCGGACCTCTCGTGTGGGACTCTACTAGGTCCCGTAAGAGGTAGACTTATCAGACAGTCACCTCGGTTCTATTCCCCTGTCAGAAGTCGTCAGTCTCTTCTGAAGGACTTTCTCCTCTTTTCCTTACCTAGCACCGAGATCTTCTTAGTTCCTAAAGAAATTTTACAGGACGTCCGTCTCCTTTAGAATAAAAATAATTAGATCAATGTTTCGACTCGAAAACTAAGTCTTTAGAAACACTCCTTGATCTTTACTATAACAAGTTTGAGTGAAGACCAGTTCGACAGGCGGTCAGTGTTTACTTTTAATACTCAGCTGAATTTTTCTACGGGTGCAACGTACGTCACAAAAAAAGGGATAAACGTAAATGCAAAAGTAACTAAGGTCCTTGTGAGGTTTAGAAGGTTCTACTAACACGAAATTAGAAAACTGAGACGAAAGTTTATAATGACACATAGTCTAGGAATATTTTTCTGCGGTTTTGTTATTCCTTCGTTATGAGTATTTTACGCCTGTACTCGAGTGTTAGATCCCCGTCTCTTCCGTAATCCGGTACTGTCATTCAGGGAACTTATACTTGTTCAAGGTAAGACTCTCGTGTAAACATTCGGGTTAAACAAGTATTCAGGTTGTTTCAATCGAATTTATGGGTTAATTGTGTTAGTCAATATATTACGACACGACATTATCCAAATATTACGAACAGTGTGTTTATTATGAGACTATCAACCTACCGTAGTGGTTGAGTGACCTGTACTCAAACTCATTTGAGACCGTCAACCACTACCTGTCCCTCCGGACCGTACGACGTCAGGGACCCCAACGTTTCTCAGCCTGTGCTGACTCACTGACTTGACTTGACTTGCCTTATGTAAATTTTTTACGTTTTTTATTTTGTCAAAATTAAAATGTCATGTCCTGGAACTTTTCATGTCATCATGTCATGTGGTCGACCGTATGTCCCCAACCGTAGTTCACTTCTCCGTTCTTCTCAATGACTGACCGCCTCCACCTTCTCCACCCCTTTACATCTGGACTTCCTGACTGTAGTTATCCTCTATCTCCCGTTCGACGTTACAGTGAGAGGGGACTATAACTATCTTGTGTGTGACCGTAGAAACTTTCAAGCGTTGAACCTCCAAGTATGCATCCCCTGAATGACATCAATGAACATATTCCTCGAATAATGGTAAGCCAAGTTATCAAGTCAAGACCCTTCTTTTTCAAGTCAATTTTACAGGAAAACCAATTACTCGAGGTCACGTTCCTCCCTCACCCTTTAGGTCTCTTCCACTTTCAGGATCTTTTTGCCCAAACGGAAGTAGAGAGTCTCCGACTCAGTATGAGTCTGGTCCTTGAATGTTCAGAGACAGATAATTTCAAAGATCTTCGTTATCGTTTTTACTGTAGTTTAAAATTTATGAATATTTAAACAACAAAAAGTTTGTATACGAGGGTTCATCTTGTTACCAGAAAACTGTATTTCACTATATTAATATATACTCCAGGATACAACCTGTCGTTCCTCTAATTTAGTCAGTTAGGATTTCCTTTAGTTGGGACTTATAAGCAACCTTCCTGACTACGACTTTGACTTCGAGGTTATGAAACTGGTGAACTACGTTACTCGACTGACCTTTTCTAGGACTACGACCCTTCCTAACTTCCGTCCTCCTTCTTCCCCTACTGTCTCCTACTCTACCAACCTACCGTGGTGACTAAGTTACCTGTACTTGAACCCGTTTGAGGCCCTCTACCATTTCTTGTCCCTTCGGACCACACGACATCAGGTATCCCAGTGTTTCTCAACCTGTAGTGGATCACTAACTTACTGTTGTTGTTTGAACTCAAAGTCTGGACCTATTTGCAGGATAGATGGAAGATCGAAGAGAGTTCGAGACGTGAGAACTCATCGGTTTGGTACTGAGACCAACTCAATAAAAGTGGTTTATCTACATTAAAGTTTTCATGACTAATCTTGGTCTTAGATTTTCTCTTATTTAGTAGTAATTTAAATTTACCTGGACCGAGGGACGACCAGGTCCCTGATTCCGAGGTACGAGGATCACGTCTCCCGGGTACAAGTTAGGGACCAGTCCCTTGACCCAAGAGGATACGGTATTGATTCTGGTCCGTGTCGGTTAATTTATCCATAAATTTTTTATTTTAATTTTTTTTGATTGTCATGGTAGTTTCACATTTCTGGTGTCTCGTACGTCAAAGAGATTTGTAGACAGACACTAACTAGGTATCTACTTACTTTTTCCCTGTCTCAGAAGAGACAATATTGGATGTCTACAGACTATTCTTATTTATTACAAATGTAATAGTGAAAGGTAATGTGGTAGTAGAATAATGAGTTACACCGTACAGTCAAAGTCTACGTGGAGACATTAGTTAATTGTCACTTATTAAATATAATTGTCGACAACGGTTCACAAAGGTCTACGACAGAGTACCCTCCGTAGATCATGAAAAGTTTCCAACGGTGGCCGGGTACACTCATTGGTTTAAGTCATAGATTTGCTTCCCCCAACAGAAAAGGAAAAAGGTTTATATTTCGATACTAGACCAGGGAGGTGTACCTTTTGTCTTTATGGTCGAGAATGGTAGTTCGATATTTGAACGTTCTGTCCTGAGAACGACCGATGACACAAGACCAGAATCAATACTTATATCGTCACTCGAGGGTGTGGGGGAGGGATCCCCACCCCGTGTGTTAAGTTCCCGGCTAGTATGCAATCTGAAGTAGTGAATGTACTGGGTTCAGTGTCCCCCTACGGTAAGTTTATACACCTATAGAACGAAGAGAAGACTTTACAGTGAATTCCTGTACATGTGCCCACTCACACACGATTCAGAGAAGTCAGTACAGGTTGAGAAACACTGGGATACCTGACATCGGGTGACCGAGAAGACAGGTCCCCTAAGAGGTCCGTTCTTATGACCTCACCCAACGGTACGGGAGGAGGTCCCCTAGAAGGGTTTGGTTCCTAGTTTGGACGTAGAGAATATCGTCCACCCAAGAAATGGTGATCGTGGTGGACCCTTCGGGGTTTCTATATATGCGAAAGGATAATTAGTTTGGTTCTGAAATGGTCCTTCGGGTTCCATTTCGGGTTCTGAAATGGTAGTTTCTTTTACTCAACTCTAGAAAACCTTGAAGTCTGAGGACACGTGTAGTTTTGGGTAAGTCACGGAGTAGAGAAAGTAAGCGTTCTACTGTCGAGCCATTGTCTCTTTTACAAGGTCTATTGCACAAGTCCTTCACAGCTGCCCGACTGGTTTACGTCTACCGTCTAAAAGTACAATTACTCAGAGAGAGAACTTCAATTTTTTTCATCAAGACTTCCTCCGCTGAAATCTTGGCAAGGCACAGGAACGTAATGGACTGCTGAAGTCCGTTTCCTGACATCAGTAGAGTCTGAGCAACTCCTACTACATTTAACCTCTCGAAAAGGTTTGTACAGTTACTAAGATTAAGACAAGATGTTTCGAAAAGTCTCACAAGGAGTGGTAGGATAAACTCCACCGACTCATCCCCTCCTTTCCTGCTCCTTGAGTAGTTGAGTAACACGAAGGGGGGGGAGGTTAAATATCAAAAAAACAAAACCGGCGTGACACTGAATACGTTCCCAGAATCAAGGGGTTGGACCCTAACTTGGGTACGGGGAACGTCGTCTTCGTCCTTCAGGATTGTGACCTGTGGTCCCTTAAAGGGTACTACGAAAAATTTAACGGGACCCAGTAAAGTCTAGACCTTCGATTAGACAAAGAAGGACGTTTTCAGTCTTATTCTCACTCAAACGTACGTGTGTGTGTGTGTGTGTGTGTGTGTGTGTGTGTGTGTGTGTGACCACTCCCCTTAAAAGAAATAACTCAAGTGGCTAAGTTTACGATTACAGAAGGTCTTTGTAGGTTGATCTGTGTGAGCCTTTATCTCGAGATGGTCGAGAGACCTAGAGGGAATCGGGTCAGTTCAACTGTGTAGTTTAATTAGTAGTCCTTGTCGTTTGGGGTCGTCGTGTCTCTGCCATCTAGTCGATAGATCAGGTAACCGACCACCCCTCTGTCTTTTAGAATGTTCTCGTAGAATCATACAGAAGCACGAACAACACGGGAGACAACCTTTCATAGGTTCATAGGTCTACGAGTTCATGGAGTTCATAGGTCTACGGAGGAATATAGAAATGGAGGAAGTTTGACAAATCAGCGAGTCAGGATAGACTGAGAAACGTTAGGGTCCGAGGAGACAAACACCCTAAAGGGTCCATTCTTATGACCTCATCCGACAGTAAAGGGAAAGGTGCACTAGAAGGGTAGGGTGCCTAGCTTGGGCGTAGAGGACGAACCGTTTTTCTAAGAAATGGAAACTCGGTGACCCGAAGGGTAAACAGGTTTCTGGGGACGAAATAGAAGGAGGAGGTTTGAGTAGTGAACTGTATGACAAAACATAAATTTGTGTTCAAACGACAGACAGAGGAGAGTAATCTTACATGTTTTTTTCGTTCCCAAAATAAGTGACGACATTAGACCTGGTGAAATTTAGTATTAGGAGTTCACAATCTTACCTAGTCTTAGAGAGTCTTCGAAACAGTATTACTTCTAAACCCCAAGGGTGAGGGTCTTAAAGACTACGTCATCCAGACCCCACCATGGGTTTTCAGACTTAAAGATGGTTCAAGGGTCCACTACGACTACGACGACCAGGTCCTTGGTGTGAAACTCTTGGTACGGAGGTTTTTAAGAACCGTGTTACATCCACGAGTTATTTATAAGTAATTTACTTATTTACTTACTTGTGAGAATAGCACAGAGAACGAATGACTATTTGGAGACACCAGTATGGACTGTTGTACAGGAGTCGTGTCCGGTAGAAAAGAGACCTGGACTCATGTCTAGTATGGTCCGAAACCCTTCAGTCCCGAGGGAAGGGTCTCAGAACCACTTCGGGGAGGGGTTGTTTCCACGGAACTTAGAGTCGATGTCGGTTAGTAAGGACACGTCTACCAATATCGACACAAGACAGAAAAATTATGGTAGTAGTTCTAAGGGGAGCTGCTCCTGAAACGGAAAATACAAGGTTCTCCTTATAGTAGTGGGACGAGCAGTAGTCCCTTTCGTTTTTTGTAGGATTTATAGGTTGTTATCTCTTTCTCAATTCATTTACTATCAGATCGGTATACGACCACATAGTAAGTCGGTATTTCTAATACAAATGTGTCTAACAAAATTATCGACGTCATTTACCAAAAATATATTATGATATTTCTCACTGCGACCTTATTATAAGAGAACTTTCGAGTGAAGACGACCGTATCCACATCCGTTGAACACGACCTTACCGTGTGTCCATCGTCACTGTCCCTTCGTCGTCGGACCATTACACACAGAAACCACCTAAACAAAAAGAAAAAATTTTTATAAATAAATAAAAACCGACACGATCCAGAAACAATGTTGTGCCCAAAAAGAAATCAACGTCACTCATCCCCTATGAGAGATCAACGCTGCGTGTCGTCCGAAGAGAACAACACTTCGTGTCCGAGATCCCGTACTCCCGAAAGCATCGGCACCCCGTACCTGAGATCACGTGTCGAAGGTGTCAGCACCGTGTGCTCGACTCGACAAGGTGTCGTACACCCTGGAAGGGTCTGGTCCCGAGAAAGGGGACAGAGGACGTAACCGTCCGTCTAAGAAATCGTGACACGGTGGTCCGTTCGGGACCCAAACCAAAAGATTAACCTCTACCTAGTAACTAACCAACGTCCCTTTCGTTCGTTACTACCCCTCTCTCACCGTACCGTACACAAAGGGTGGATCGGAGACCTGACCTAAAGACAAAGAGATAAAGTCCCCAGGGGTTGGAGGCCCTTTATTACGGAGTACTAGACTCTACCTCGACTACATTATTATAGTCTTTATCTCTCCACCCTCCCTCCAAGTTCTCCCTCCCCTGTATACATGTGGATACCGATTAAGTACAACTACAAACCGTCTTTAGTTTGGTTATAACATTTCGTTAGTAGAAAGTTAATTTTTATTATTTCTTATTATCTTTATTTTTCGTGTCATTTATATTACGAGAACTTAGTAGGGGTTTGGTGAAGGGTGCTTGGGGGCAGACACCCTTTTAATAGAAGGTGTTTTGGCTAGGGACCACGGTTTTTATAACCCCTGACGACGAGGTAAATCCTCTGTCTTCTGGTTAAAGTATTGTAGCTTCGTTATCAATTGTCAATAATTCGGGATTGGTATACGACCCGTGTCGTGACAAAATACTAGATACGTACATACGTACACAATTAATGTAAAGTAAATAAGTCCCTCGGTTAATAAAGTTCTTTATTTACCTTGTCAAAAATACTTTGTGTACACATCGACACCCTTGTTTGTCCCGGCACAAGTAGTATAAGTAAGTACACCTAAACGATCAATCTTTTTTTTTCTAGAGAGAGAACACTGTAAATATAAGACCAATCCCCTCTCCACTATTTATTATTCATTCGTTTAATATTTCTTATGACCTTTCGTCATTCACAATATTTTTATGGATCATTCCGTCCAGTTCTCCCAACTTATGTAACTCCACTAAAATTTATTTTCCTTTTTATATGTTCTTTTACTATGGGGAAGACTTTTTAATATCGACAACAGAGATCCTCCTATTAAGATAAAATAAAGTCTCACCAAAAGATTTATTGGGTGTTGTACCATATAATTCCTGAATAAGAGATTCTGATTGTAAAAAGTCTCTTCGGTGTCCTATTTTATCTTTACCAATCGACATAGACCCGTGTCTTATATCGAGAAGATGAATGATCGACTTGGTGGTATTAATCGTAATTAAAAAGAGGAGAAATTGTTCCCCTCGATAAATTTCTAATTTACTATGTCGTAAACGAACAGGTACTCTTTAAGAAAATAGATGTCAATTATTTTGGACTGGTATCATTGAATTTATTACACGACACGAATCAGTGAGTCAGCACAGGTTAAGAAACGTTGGGGTATCGCTGAAAGTGAAGTGAAGTGAAATGAAGTCCCCGAATTACTACAGACCTGTTTTCAAAAATAAAAAGACCAGTAAACTGAGTTTCAGTGTTCTACCGAAGACGTCGAGATCAGTAGTGTCGACACAGGTATCGTTCTTCTTTTTCTTTCTGTCTTCCCTGCCCAACTACTAATCGTTTCGTTTACGAAAAATGTTTTGGGATGTCTTCTCAAGATGAAGCTGGTGTAACTGATCCTAAACCGGTGACGTTGTGTTTCTACTAGTCCTCTCCCTCAATACATTACCTACGATGTAATAGGTTATTGATGAAAAAGGGTGGAATTTGTGTTTTCGTGACACGGGTCCTGTATCCCCACACACACACACACACACATGTGTACGTGCGTGAGTCGGTACAGATGAAAGAACGTTGGGGTAGCTTTACCTCGGAAGGTCCGAGGTGATAGGTACCTTAAAGGGTCCGTTCTTACGACCTCACTCAACGGTAAAGGATGAGGTCTCCCAGAAGGTCTGGATCCCTGAATTGAGTTCAGAGAACGTAGAGGACTTAACCGTCTACCTAAGAAATTGTGACTCGGTGGACCTTTCGGGTATGTATCCTCCGGTAGACATTAAAGACCGATGATGATAATGGTTTATAAAAATTTCTCAATAACTTTTCGTCTCTGTAATGAAACGGTTGTTTCCAGGCAGGTCAGTTCCGATATCAAAAAGGACACCAGTACATACCTACACTCTCAACCTGACACTTCTTTCGACTCGAGGTTTCTTAACTACGAAAACTTCACACCATAACCTCTTCTGAGAACTCACAAGGAGCCTGAAGTTCCTCTAGGTTGGTCAGGTAAGACTTCCTCTAGTCGGGACCCTAAAGAAACCTTCCTTACTACGATTTCGACTTTGAGTTCATGAAACCGGTGGAGTACGTTTCTCAACTGAGTAACCTTTTCTGAAACTACGACCCTCCCTAACCCCCGTCCTCCTCTTCCCCTATTGTCTCCTACTCTACCGACCTACCGTAGTGACTGAGTTACCCGTACTTACACTCACTTGAGACCCTCAACCACTGCCTGTCCCTCCCGACCGCACGACACTAAGTACCCCAGCGTTTCTCAGCCTGTACTAACTCGCTGACTTGATGTGACTTGACTTGGAAACGAAAATCTTTCTATCAAACCCCATGGTGCGAATTCCTTTGTGATAGAGAAGAGACATAGGGGTCACGTCGACCAATGGTAATAATAAAAGATCAATCGTTGTGAACTATTATACATCCGAAACAAGTTGCACAAGTGTGAGGTCAAAAGTAGTCGACTTCGGTAAAAGGGTCCCTGTTGGTGGACGTGACGAATCGATCCTTATAAACCCCAATTAAGTGATCTTCGGTTCACCAAGGACTCCCGAGGGGTTCCTCTAAGTTGAGTCTTTCAGGGGGGTAAAAATGGTGGGTCTCCTAGTCGGTTGGGTATTTATCGTCACCCCTGTCTTAGTGCGATGATTTCATCGGACAACTCAGTGTCCGTCGTCTAGACAGATGTAGAAACTGTGGTTAGACCAGGTGTGTAGTGGAGGAGAGTCCACCTCTCAACTTCTTGGGGATTAACGGAAGGACTACCCAGAGTACAGACACGATCTCGTTGACAAAGGTTATTACTTTACTTAGTACGCTGGGAGGGTAAATTTTCGGAAGTTGTTGTGACGTAATAAAAAAAATTATAAATAAATAAACCGACACCGCCCAGAATCAACCTCGTGTACCCCGGAGGGTAAAAACAAACCCCGTACACCCTAGAAGCCAACGCCATACACTTGAGAGACAACGCTGCACACACTAGATGAAGAGACTGGTCCCTACCTTGGGTCCGAGGGACGAAACCCTCACGTCTCAGAATCGGTGACCTGGTGGTCCCTTCAGGGACGTAATTAAAAAAATCAACTGAATATTGTAGTATAACTAAAATCCACATGTTACACTACCAAACTATAAACGTATTTAACATTTTACTATTGATGATACTCAAATTAAATGTCAATTTGATATTTTTCATCAATATTAAACAACATAGGTCGTAGAGTGTATCAATTTAAAAAAGGGACACTACTCTCGAAAGTTCTAAAGAAAGGAATCGTTGAAAGTTTATATGTTGTGCCATAATAATTAATATCATTGGAACGATATAGAATACACGGGGTTTATATAAAGAGAATATTGACTTTCAAACCTGGAAAACTTGGGTAAGAAATACCTTAACGAATTTGTGTCTAAAATAGCATTTACGTTACCCTCTCATTCTATCCCTAATTTCTTACGTTTTACTAAACAACAAGTTTGACAAGTGTAATTAGGTTGGTACATGATATCGTGGAGGGGTGTCCTATGAGACTCCTAAGTCTGTTCCGTCACTTACATTGTTTGAGTAATGGATTCTTTTTGTTCTGTATTTTAATACATATATATGATTATATAATACCATATATAATATATAATATTAAATTATAGTATATATGTGTACGTACGAATACGTATGATTCAGCGAAGACAGGATAGACTGAGAAACGATGGGATACTTGACATCCGACGACCCGAGGGGACAGGTACACTAAGAGGTCCGTTCTTATGACCTCACCCAACGGTCAGGGAGGAGGTCCCCTAGAAGGGGTGAGTCCCTAGATTGGGTGTACAGAATACATTTCTTAGATTTCTCACCAGGGACCGCCGGAAGACTATGGGTTGGGGTCGAGTGAAGAGTAGAAAGAGACACCGGGGGAGGAGGGCGGGAACTGTGTCGGTGACCCCAATAAATAGGGCGTCTTCGTGTCGTTGAAAGCCGGAGGTCCTTTCCACCAGACCAAAAGGATGCGGAAGTGTGAGGACTCGTGTGTCTGAACTAATTGTAACGACTAACTGAACCTCTTCTTTCACTTTACCCACCTTGTTTCTAACAAAACCCGGCAAAGCCCTTCGGAAATTCGCCCAGTGTGCATCCTCGGCCACCGTCGACGGTCGCGGGTACCCCGTGGCTTTCGGGTCCTCGGTACTGCGAAGGGACGTTAAGAAGTTAGAACCGTCGCTCCGGACCTACGACTAATTCATCGATTAAGCCCTTTTAATTTCTACGAGGTCTTGGAAGCAGAACCTCCGCAGAAAAGAGGTCTGCGGTCCCGTCACCTCGCGGACGGAGGCGTCCACTGTGCCTACAGCTAGGGACCGGTTCTCTACCTTCCACTTGTCTACCTTCCTTGAGTGACTACCCCGGCGAGAGAAGGAGTGGGGAGGGTACTATGTTTAAATCACATTCCTCCTTATTTATTTTTAGAGATAAGCTTACTTCATCGTTTCTGCGAAAGTTTTGCCGTAAGTAGTTCACTCGACAAGTCATTCGGTATTCGCGACGTGGTCCCCGTCTCTCCTCGTGCGCCGTCCCAGAAACCACTGCGGGACTACGGGCCTTGGCGGAGGCAGTGGACAGTAAGGGGCGCGCGACCCCGCTCCTGGACCTAGCACTCATGGAAGTCGGAGTGGGAAGTAAGTAAAGTCGGTACGTGGGAGACGGACCGTTTCTCTCCTTCCTTGGGTCGCGTGGCTTTCGAATATGTAGTAACTTGATTCTAAAGAACTGGGAGATAGTCGACTCTCGTCTGACATCGTCACTGGGTTCACGTACTTGAGGACGGAAGTGTCCCGAATTAAGAACACATTATAGATCTTTCTTTTTACCCGTTTACCTTACGAAAGTATTATGGAAGTAAGGACTTTATTTTTTCTCCCGTTTCTTCTGTGTCTCTGATTTTCTTTCTTTTTCCTTAAGTTGGTTTACATGACTCGTACCCCATACATAGGTTTTATGTTCCCGACGAGTTTCTCGTAGTTCTTTAATCTCTCATTCAGTTTCCGAACTGGACCAAATACTTAAAAAGAAGACCCGAATGTTTAACGAGAAAGACCTTAAAGTATACGGTGAATCCATCTTAGGTTTTACCACTAAGGAAAAACCCACTAGTTAGTCTCAACACACCAGTAAATTAAGACGGACAATATATGTCTAAAGAGACCCCCTCCTTAGTTTTCTCTTAAACATCCAGTTATTTAATGACCCCTATTGACCTCCTTGGTTGTAAATACCTTATAAACCCTATAAGATTCTCGGTACTAAATTATAATACTTAAATATTTAGGGACGAGAAGAAGTTCAGTTCGTAAGAATAAAAGTGAAATATCAACTCCTTTTGCTCCACGTTTCTCGATTTCATTCTTCAACTTTCATCAGACCACCGGTTTAGTCTGGGTGTCTACAAAAACTTAAAAACTAGGATAGTACAATTTTTTAATCAATGGTTTTAAAGTTTACGTATCCTAAAGTATAAATTTTTAAGTCTAAAGAGACTTAAAGTCTCTAAAGTCTCTAGATTTTAAGTCTAATACCGTCCTGACAGTAGGGTCGAACGGATACTTTAATCCGAAAAAGAAATGGAGTATGTGATTTTGAATAAGTTTTAACCTAATATCCGGAGTTACATTCAAGACTTTAAGGTTTCGAGAGACTCCTTTTGTACTTTCGTTTAGAAGTACTGAAACCTGATCCATTATCAAAGAATCAATACTGTGCTTTTTGTATACACTGTTTTCTTTTTTACCTACAACCTGAAGTAGTTTTAATTTTGAAGACAAGTGGTCTTCTGTAGTGACTCTTTCACTGTTCTGTCGGGAGTTACCCCCTTTTATAAACTTTTAGTAGACTCTTCCCTGAACATACATCTTCTATATTTATTGGGTATGGTCCCGAAGGGAACACCGAGTTGACCATTTCTTAGGTGGACGTTACACCCTCTGGACACAAGCTAGGGACCCAACCCTTCTAGGGGACCCCTTCCCTTTCCGATGGGTGAGGTCATAAGACCGGATCTCTTAAGGAACCTGACATTATCAGGTACCCCAATGTTCTCAGTCTATGCTGACTTACTGAAAGTAAAAGTGTAAGTTGTGGTCTATTGGATTAAAAAAATTACCCGTTTCTTAAACTTACTTTTTAACATACATTTTTTATAAGTCTTTGCCACTTATTAGTGTACTTTCAAACGAGTTGTAGAAATCAGTAATCCATTTACTTTTAGTTTTGATCACACTCTATAAAATTTAAGTCTTAGATTTTCAACCTGTTATCATACATAACCTTTTCTTTACCTTTTCGACTTTGGGATTGTGTGACGACCACCCTTACATTTTAACACGTTGACGAAACCTTTTATAAAACCGTTAAGAAGTTTGTCATTTTGTATTTCAATGGTGCAGTGGGTCTTTAAGGTAAGGATTTATTGTGGGTTGTCTTTTCTTTTATTTACGGATGTGTTTTTGTACATGTGTTTACAAGTACAGTAGTAAAAAGTATTATCTGTTCTTAACTTTGTTTTCCAAGGAATTGACTACATAACTATTTCATACCGGACAGGTAGGTTACCTTATACTAAGGTAATCTTATTTTTCTTTACTGCATAACTAAGTACCATTCTGTACTACTTAAAACTTTTGTTATACGATTCACTTTCTTCGGTCTATGTTTTCCGATCGGATACTAAAACAAATAGTACCATAGTAACATAGTAATATAGTAAGTTCAGGTAATATACTTTATAGGTATTACCATTTTAAGTAGTTCTGATTAATCATCAACGGTCCCGGTTACCAACGTCGTCCCCTCCCCCGTCTTATAAGATTGTCCCACTACTTTTATAAGACCTCAATCCATTACCACTACCAACATATTAAAACACTTACATGTTTTTTTTTGATTTGACATAGGAAATTTTTTTACTCAAAATACAATGTAGTTAACGTAACGTTATCTTGGTGGTAAACCTTTTTTTTTTTGTGATTTCCTGTACTCCCTATCCACAAAATTGTAGTAGTATTAAAAAAAATCTATAGTACTGTTGAAGTAACAATACTCGAAGGAAAAGAAAAGTCGGGATTGTCCATTCTCTTCCAAATTCTGTCCCTCTTAGGGTTAATTACTCTTAACTAGTAACAGGATATCAGGGTGTGTTGAGGTCAGATCATCTGACCTTTTGACTGTTACGGGTGGGGGTGGAAAGACCGAATAAAACAATTTGAATTGGGTTTTGATACTAAATGGAGGGACACGGTGACTCTTCCTCGTCTTGAAAGACTCGTCCTCTTCGCCCAGGAAGAGGGTGGGGGGACAGGAGGTGGACGGAAAACAGACACCTTTTCGAAATCGTTTTCTTATTTGAATTAGTCTCTTCACTCTTCTACATCTTTGTTTCCTTTTATCAGTTTCCTCTGGTTTATTACTCTCAAATCAGTAATTCGTTTCCGTTTCTGGAGATCAAGGAAGAGTCCCCGCTATCTAGTGTAAGACTCGGTAGAGGACACTCGAGAGAATATCTATGACTTTGGGGGTGGTCCACCTTCTTCAATTGATGTACTAATGGTCTGACTTCGGCACTGTATTCGACGGTGTGAAGGTTCTTGGTCGGACTTTCTTTACGCTCGTTTGGCTGGAACCTTGACTTCTAAGTAACATAAATTTTGTTAGTTCTCCAATGGGTAGTCTGGTGACCCCGAGTTGAAGTTCTCCTGACAGTCTCGACTCACACGAGACAGACGTACATCGGGGGAGGGAGACAGGTATCTTTGAGAACGGGTGACTAATAGTCCCTCCAGCCCCTCTTAAGTCGGAAACCTGTTAGCGGGTTTGAGGGGGTGGGGGTTAGGGTCACCGATCGTAGGCCTTATTTCGTTTGAAGGGAAAGATAGTTGAACGGAGAAATAACCGTAAACTCACCGCTCGTCGGTCTGGGGTGAAAGTCATTGTGGTACCGATCAGAAACTGTAATCTTGTAAAGAAATTTTAGTAACCTTTGTGTAGGGGGTCTAGGCCTGAGATTTCCCAGAAGACGGTGGTCAATATTGTGTCTACTATGTACGTACGAGCACAAGTAATTTCTACCAGTGTCGTCTCGCCGAGAGTTCAAAAGACAATGACGGTGTGAAAGTACACCCTCTTTAGGACCCATCGGACAGTCTTGCACCTCGACGGAACTGTATGTAAGGTTAGGTTTACTATTTAGAGGGACCGCATCTAATATCTTCGACCAGTCTCTAAGAGTCGAGACCGACGAGTAATATTAGTCGGGTCTTCGAAACATTATTACAGTAGGTAGTTAACCCAAAGTAGAGTGTCCTTGACTTAGTCTCAGAGTCCCCGACTCAGGGTCCGTGCAAATAAAAGTTTTCTCGGATTCTAATAAGTGAGGTAACACGTCGGTACCAACTCTTTAGGATTAATACATTTTAGTCGGTTTTCGTATGAACCCGTCATCTACCCACGTCAATTATGTTCTCTACGTATAAAGTTTCAGAACAAGACAACAATTAGAGTCGCCGTGAGTGACAGTAAGAGTCCTTCCACTTAGCTATACCTTTCGGTTCGATGAGTATTCCAACAGAAGCCCAAAAAGGTAAAGGTTCTTATAGTCTCTTCTGTTTCTGCTCCCAATTTCGACGGACTGAGTCCGAGGAGAGGAGAGGACCCCGTAAGAGATGTACACCCCAGAAGACGTTCCTGTGGTATCGAAGGTTCCCGTGGTAGTAAAGGACCCACCACTCACGGTCGTTTACGTTCCTGATTTGTGAGAAAACTTTGACTGACCACAACAAGGTCCCTGAGGTTTCGCGAGACCATGGTAATTAAGGAAATACAGAGACGTGGCTTTTCTTAAGTCACTCTCCGTTTCACTATCTATTTTTCACTAAATAATCTTCTCCTACGAACACTTCAAATGTTCACCCGCTCGTTCCTCCACAGCGTAGGGTTCTTGAAAACCCCAATATCAAAATATTAGTTTCCTTTTCACTCCACCCCCCTTAGAATAAACAGAAAGAACTCATCTGCAGTGCACAGGTAGTAGTCGAGGAGGAGGTCCAACCTGTCCCTTCAGAAGACCAGGGATGTACCAGTTCAATCCAGGTGTCTAATAACAAAAAAGGCATTACAGGATGCCTAGTAATTGAATAACTCGAGTGACCCGTCCTACACCCAGAGCACGGAGGTGATAAACTGACAGACCCCGTGCAGAAGACGAAGACAACGTACTGAAAAAACGATTCGCTCGGACGAACCAAAACACCAATTCGTTTGGACGAACAACACACGACACGACACGAATCAGCGAGTCAGTACAGGTTGAGAAGCACTGGGGTACCTGACGTCGGAGGGTCCGAGGAGACAGGTACCCCTAAGTGGTCCGTTCTTATGACCTCACCAGTGGTACGGGAGGAGGTCCCCTAGAAGGGATGGGTCCCATAGAAGAGCTTGGGTGTAGAGGGTGTAACGTCCTCTGAGAGATGGTTGCCTTGATGGTTTGACGAAAAAAAATCATTAGTAATTTAAAGTCCTCAAGGGGTAATGTTTGGAGATTACCCTAAATGATAAATTAGTGGATGAAACAGGGAAATGAGACAGGGATAGTTAAAGTAACTTTGTTTTATTCAAGAAACCTGAGTCGGATTTCTGGGAAGTGAGGTGGGGAACGTGTCTTCAGTCTTTACGTAGCACTTACTTTAGTCGGGTTCGAACCCGCACACCGCCTTCCCTCTAAAAGGAAAAGGAAAAGTCAAGAAAACCGACCGTAAATTTTACTATATTCCATCTAATGGTCCTCCCTTTTTTTTTCCATAATTGTAAGTGTATCCCTTAGGACATTCATACTTCTTAAGGTTTCTGTTAGTCCGTTCCACTCCATATCCAACTGTTTTATAATTAGTCAGTTGGATTCTTTCTTTACCTTTAAAAATAAACTCGGTTTAAACTCCTAATATTGAACCCTTCTCGTAAAGTCTTTGGAGACTCTTGATAAGGTGGGTAATCTACAGTTCTACGTCAAATGGATCTAAAAAACTATGTCTCCCGACAAGTACTTTACTACAGCATAATAACCGTCAAATGTATTAGGTCTACTTCCACGGTAATACCACTCAGGACACTCGGGGAATGTTCTAGTTCTTCTTTACAATAGAAAATTCCTCGACAGAACAACCAGGGTCACAACGTCCATCACCCTGGGGAAAGTCCCGGGTTCTCATCCGACAACAGAGTGTGAGACTTTACTTAACAGACTCCTCTGTGTGCACGACTGTTTCGTTCTCTACAATAACCCTTCCCCGCGGGTCCGCCTCTCGTCCTCCCAGTCCCTTGGGTCCTCCTGACGAGACGGCACACCGAGTGTCAGACTTCTTGGATTCAATGAGGTTAAACAATGGTCTTTTTGAGGTAAAACATTCCAAGGCCCTTTTCTCGGAAACCTTTACGGGACTGGAGTGGGATGGTGGGTACTCGGTTAGCCTGGGGTCTGGTCTTAGAGGACTGAATTGCGAGTCCTTGAACACCAGATGGATCCATTATCCCTGGTTAGTTTTTGGTTGTGTGTTGGGAAACTTTCTTTCACTGGTTAGTCTGCAGGGGGATGGATCTTTGAGAAAAAAAGTACTTGTGAGGGATATATTCGTTACATTGGGGTATGGGCCCCGAGGAGGGATATCGACGACGTAGCCACCCTCGGGGTCGAGGTCGAACCATTATTTTTGAGAGAACGAAAACGTAGCCTATAGCCGGGGGACCACCAGTAACCCTCTAAAGCGTTGAACCCGTGTTGTTCAGAACCGAAACTCCCACTACCCCAAGCAAAGACACAGCAGAGACTAAACCCCAGGAATGACCGCCGTACACGTAGTGAGTCGGTTCTACCTAAGGTCCCTCCTCGTAAGACTTTCCAGCCACCGTGACTACAGAGGAGAGAGGAAAACTATAAATGGTTTAAGAAGGTCTACCACGATCGAACAATCAGGGTACAAGGAATGGTCCTGAAGGACAACCATACTATTGGGTACGTTTGCCAATGATAGAGCGGACGGGTCCCCACATCAAAGTCAGTCACAAAGGGGATTGTGATCCTCTCATAACTAGAAATACCGACTCGTCCATAAAGACGGTTTCCCCTTCCAAACCACCTAGGGATTACGTGTATGGGTTACGTACCACGTCCCTCTTCTCTCCAGTTTCCCGTCTTTTCTTAATAAGTACAAATTGCAAAAAACTAGAACGGTGTTTTTTAAGTGCACACTCAAAATAACGTGTATATTTAAGATAAGTGTATATATAAGATCTGTTTCCTCTCGTCCACCCTAGACTCCGACTTTGGTTCGTTCTGGGACACCCCGGGAGGACCCGTATTTTTGGAAAAGTCTAAGGGGGTAAGAATAAGTACCCCGAAGGGTCCACCGTGTCGTCATTCTTAAATGGACGGTCACTTCCTCCATGTCCTCTGGTCCTCTGCACCCAAACTAGGAACCCAGTCCTTCTAGAGGACCTCCTCCTTTACCGTTGGGTGAGATCATAAGAACGGACCTCTGAGGGCCCTTGTCTCCTTGGATAGTCCAGAGACTCCAGGGTTTCTCAACTTGTGATGACTCGTGTGTAAGAATAAACATCTTATTTCCGAAGTCAGAGGTACTGGAACGGACTCAAGGTTTCCCGTCTAAGGTTGTCTATGATTAGTCCCCTCCCTCCCTTATGTCCCAGTTTCCTTCTATACAGACCTTTGTTATCGCGTCGGAACCCCGTTCCAGGACCAAGGAGGAGTTCCTTATATGTGTTGTCATAGAGACTCAAAAAGACGTCCTTAAATCCGGAGGTGTCTTCACCTCCTACCATTTAAGTCCGACTCGTGCTAAGGACCTCGAGGTGGGACAATGAAGTGGTGGTTGGTTAGTCTTCTTTCAATGTGCGAGACGTCGGGCGGAGGGTTTAAGACGGATATTTTTGAAAGGGGGATTTAGTAACCCCCTCAAGGTCCAAAGACTTGTTTTTGACAGGTAAGAGGAACGAGTCAAGTCAAGTCAGCGAGTCAGCACAGGTTGAGAAACGCTGGGGTACTTAGCCTCATCCGGTCCGGAGGTACAGGTAGTGGTTGAGGGCCTCAAGTGAGTCTGAGTGCAGGTAGTTCGACCACTACGGTAGGTCGGTAGAGTAGGAGACAGTAGGAGAAGAGGACGACCGGGGTCAGGGAGGGTCGTAGTCAGAAAAGGTCACTCAGTTGAGGAGCGTACTCCACCGGTTTCATGACCTCAAAGTCGAAGTCGTAGTAAGGAAGGTTTCTTTAGGGTCCCAACTAGAGGAAGTCTTACCCGACCAACCTAGAGGAACGTCAGGTTCCCTGAGAGTTCTCAGAAGAGGTTGTGGTGTTAAGTTTTCGTAGTTAAGAAGCCGTGAGTAGAAAGAAGTGTCAGTTGAGAGTGAAGGTATGTACTGATGACCTTTTTGGTATCGGAACTGATCTACCTGGAATCAGCCGTTTCATTACAGAGACGAAAACTTATACGATAGATCCAACCAGTATTGAAAAGCAGGTTCCTCATTCGCAGAAAACTAAAGAGGAACGATCTGGGACGTTATTTTTAAAGAGACTAGGTTTGACAATACACACACACACACACACTATCATTCCCCTCCCCCTCATCCACCTTCCTCACACACATATGTCTCTCTCCCTCTCTTTCTCAAAAGAGATTGACTTAAAGTTAAGATACTACTTGGGTATTCACCTTCTTTGAATTAGAGTCGAGGACGATTGTTAACTGAATTAGATATACCATAGATGAATTCGGGGACTACTCCTCATTAAATATTATTCAGTTATGAAACCAGTGGACTACGTTTCTCGGTTGAGTATCCCTTTCTAGGACTACGACCCTTTTGACTCCTGTCCTCCTCTTACCCCTCTGTCCTACTCTACCAACCTACCGCAGTAGATGACTTACCTATGTTCAAACTTGTTTGAGTATCACTTCTATCACTTCCTGTCCCTTCGGACCGTACGACGTTAGGTACTCCAATGTTTTTCAGTCTGTGTTGACTCGTTGACTTGTTGTCGTTACCGTTCAATTGACGAAGACTCGAAACTTGATTCTTACTCTACATCCTCATACAAAGGAACTGGAGTTCATTACGATTACAATTTTTGGTTGATCGTTTCCTCCCAGTTTTAAGGAAACCACAAGGGAAGTTACCACTCACTAATCTCAGAACATCACGTTTATTATGAATAGGTGGTCTCCTGATCCACGAAACTAATTTATTTTCTCCATACATGGCTTACACGACCGGCGAATACATAAGTAAAGAGGTACATGAGGGGGTCTTGGTCAACGAGAAAGGACTGTTAGGAGATGAACAAACGTAATCTTAAGAAAAAGTTGTAGTTTACGTAAGATAAGACGACCAGTACACTGGGTTCGATCTGGTTAAAATGGGAGGGACAGTGGAACTTGTCTCTAGGTTTCTTGTCTTATATCGAACATAAGGTAAAGTGAGGGTTTCACCGAACAAAAGATCAGGGAAACGCGATTTCTTCGTAATTACTTCAGGGGTGAGGGTCAGACGAACCCGACGGAACAAGAGGGATCCGACTATAGTTCGAGTGATTAAGACTCTTACAGGGTTGGAGACAAGTAGTTTAGTGGAAAACGAATTCAATTGAGTTCAACTAAACGAACGTTTCTTTTTTTTCAGATCAGTCATATGGACGTATAAATTTTTTATAAAAAGGGACCGATTATATAGATGAGTCATGGTTAAGTCACAGGTCCCAAACTGACCTGTCAGACTTCTTATATATCTTAGGGACGGGACTACTTTGGAGGTTGGTCAGTACCTATACCTGACCCCTCTAGAGAGATTTCTTTTTTTATCCTTTCTTTAAAACACGGTATTACACCTTTTATGACGTATACAGAAATATAAAACTTTGTGTCATTCTTATCAAAAACGTAGAATGTGCGTGTGTGTGTGTGTGTGTGTGTGTGTGTCAAATTGTGTCCGTGACTTTCGAGATTTGTCTCGTAGCCGAGACTTGGTCTTATAGACCCAACTACTCTATGTCTGTCACTGTCGTACCGGTGGACAAGTAGCTTATGCGGAAAGACTACGAGAACGACCCTCGTCAGTGAGTACGATCGTAGAGTAAGAGACAGTAAATCTACCTCAGTACACTGGTTTGGAACTGATCCTTTATACTCATCTATCATTCATAGGGTTCTACGTCTGCACCCTGAAGGGACCACCAGGTCGTCGATTCTGAAACGTGTGAGGGTTACGTCCTCAAGCTAGGGACCAGTCTCTTGATCTAGGGGGGGGTACGGTGTCACTTCTCAAAATACGACGATGCTTTCTAGGGTGTAAGTACACGACGTTGATTCTGGAACTCGTCGGTTTATTTATTTATTTATACCTTCCCCTTTTACTACGAATACACGAAAGAGACGAAAAAAAAAGAAAAAAGGAAAAAAAAAGTAGAACAGTACCTTATTATAACTATTATACAGGTAAAATCTTCGGAACACAACTTAGACCGTTTCGGTATATACCTTGTTTAATGACGAATCTTCTCATTCAAATTAAAAAGACAGTAAATCTTTTTGGTGTACTTCCCAGGATGGTCACTCTTTATGTGAAGAGAACTCAGAGAGACATAAAAATCCAAATAAAAATTTAGAAATAACTCCATATTACCTATCCTTTTTTGACATGTATCACGTATACAAAACTACCTATACCCGTATAAGTATGTATTTTGTATTATGGTCTAGTAAAGGGTCACCGAGTCACCACTTTTTAGACGGACGTTGCGTCCTCGATGTCCTGTACACCCAAGTTTGGGACCCAGTTCTTCTAGGGGACCTCTTCCCGTACCGTTGGGTGAGGTCATAAGGACGGACCTCTTAGAGTACCCGTCTCCTCGGACCGTCCGATGTTCCCACGTTTTTCAGTCTGTCTGACTTCGTTTACTCGTACGTGTATTGTAATATATGATAGTGGTGTTAGTTCCATGATTTATACAGGTAGTATCACAACAAAGAAACAGTGTCGTTGGTCCTAATAGAAGTCATCGTGTGAGTCTAAGTGTGGGTGGTACTTTTAAAGACATACAATGTATTGAATCAAAACCTGTTACACATATTTATATAAGTACGTAAGTACGGTGTACGCACATCACTTTAGGGTAGTAAACGGTTCATAAGATATGATCCTGGATCTCTATTCAGATCAAAAGTTGTAAGATCATATGTTAGTCCCTTATTATCCGGAAGGTAAATACAGTGCGTATTATATACTTTAGTGACAGTAGAGGTAATCGGTTACACTAAGGGCGTTGAAAGAACATCACACACTTTCCGTCTCTAGTAATTGAGGTAAAGTCCACACTCAGGACTCCAAGTATTCACTTCGAGAGACTTAAAACCGACGAGACCCAGAAACGACGACGCGCTCCCGAAAGAGATAAACTCCGCCCACCCTCGATGAGAGATCAACACCACACACGAAGAGTGACGTCACCGAAGAGAACAACTCGTGTCCGAAATCCGTGTACTTGACAACGTGGAGTGCCCAAGATCTCGTGTCCGAGTCGTCGAAACGTGTCCGAATCAACGGGACGCTATGCACCATAGAAGAGTCTGGTCCCTAGTTTGGGCACAGGGGATGTAACGTTCCGTCTAAGAATTGGTGACCTGGTGGTTCCTTCGGGACAGACTTAAAAGAAAATCGTCTCAATCGTTCTTGGTTTTACTTTTCCTTGTAAAGTTATTTTGTATGATGAATCTTGATATCTCTATTTACGGGGTTTAAACAGTTTTATCTTACCAACGGAGGTCCGTTCCCTTTTACCCGTCTACCCTGACAAACCCGAAACAAGACAAATTTAAACAGTGTTCAGACCGACTTTACATACTAAGAAATTTAATATAGTACGCCCCGAAACTAAAAAAAAAGTATATCAATTAAAAATGTTTAAAAGAAACGTCAAAAAGAGGGTTTACAGATCATAAAAGTAAAGAAAAGAGTAGGTGTCACCTTGAAAACCAAAAGGAAAGTTTACTAGACTGTAAAAGATCAAGTCGAGAAAGTATACGTAGGTAAATTGTGGATGACGTATTGTCCAACTTCCTATATAAGTCCGTCATATATAAAGATATTTTGGTCCACATATTTTTGTCTTTAGGACCCCGAAGGGACCACTCGATCGTCAATTCTTAGACGGACGGTTACGTCCCCTGTGACCAAGCTAAGGACCAGACCCTTGTAGAGTGTCCGGTACCTTTTTGATTCAGGTCTGTGGTGTAGATGACTCGGTCGAGAGATCTTGGAGACGAGGTCTTGTTCTCTTCGGTGACGTCACTCTTCGGACCGTGGGGTTGATTTCATCGGGGGTGATCAGTGTTGATATCTCTCGGACACGTGGTCACTTCTGGATCGTGTCGTTTTTTAATCATTTAGTCTTGGTATGCAAGACCAGTCGTGAGTTCCTTGGACGTTCGAACGACCTTTTTCTTCAACCCTTCTGTAGATGCCTTGAGACTCGTAAAGAATAAAAGTACACTGTAAAAAAGAGTCAAGGAATAGTGAGTTAAAATCCAGGTAGAATGGTAGTCACAAAATTGTATGCGTCACGAACAAAAATCTCGATACATTCTATCACAAGGGAAAGTCACCGTAAACTTCAAACAAACAAATACCTTACATATTAATTTCTAATTCATAACTATGTGTGAGACAACACTCGGGTCCCTGTCTTCCTCCGTCCCTCTCACAGAAGGACTTCACGTTTAGATAATCCGGTGGAGAACGACTGTTGAAAGGTTTCCGAGTAGTAATGGAAGTCCGATTTCGGGGTTTGGGAGACACCCATTGTGTCAGACAGTAGTAAATCGAAGACGGACTTTAGTCCTCGGGGGTGGGGTGTGGGTGGACGGGTTCATAGGTTGGGGTAGTGGAAAGGGAGGTGTGTGGTCCCCTTGGTACATCTAGGGCCTCAAACACTACGGAGACGAGCGCAACTCTTTCCTCCACCTACGGGATGGGGTCGGGGCTGGGTCTCACTCGTCAACTCAAGTAAGGGACACTTGTTTTAAGTTTTATGGTTATCGTCCTGTTAGCTCTCTCCTCCGATCCGAACCGATTCTTTTCTGTACTCTCTAGTGTATAGGGAGTAATAGTTTCAGTCCTCTGGAAGAGTTGACGTGTACACGTCTTTCCGAGGAACCTCCGGTTTTCCCCTCACTACGATTCACTACGATTGATGGGTATCCGGAGAAACCACCTTAGGTAGAACCGACTGTCTACGACCACACGCGTGTGTACCCTCCTAGGACTCTGACTGGTCTATGACTGAGTCTTGTTCCGTTTAGTCTTACTAACCGGTTTCCTTTGGACCTTGTTAACGGGACATTTCACTAAGTTGGGTTCCTTTGGACCTCGTTAACGGGATTTTTCACTAAATTGGGTTCCTTTGGACCTTGTTAACGGGACATTTCACTAAGTTGGGTTCCTTTGGACCTTGTTAACGGGACATTTCACTAAGTTGGGTTCCTTTGGACTTGTTAACGGGACATTTCACTAAGTTAGTGGTACTCCCACGTTGAGAGAAAGACTCAAGTGAACTCACAGATAGGTGTGCATGACAGGAAAAAAGGACGAGTATTTGTGAAATAACAAAGTGGTGTGAGGCAGAAACACCCTTGAGAAAAAGACGTTTCGGTTTCCCGGTCCCGGACCAGTGACTGGTGACCAGATCGCCGATCCTAAGTCGAGAGAGCGAAGAGACGGGGTTGGAGTTAGAAACAAGTCCTTGGTTTCGGGGTGAAAAAGATCCCACAACAGGGACCTACAAACCGACTGGATAGGAGTTGAACTTCAGAAGGTAGAGTTCTCTGTTGTAAAAAAAATTTTTACTATGCTTCCATGAATAATCATAAATGTTTGGTCTTTGTCTGGGTGTCTGTCTCTTTTGTTTGAAGATCAATGGTTTCCTCTTCCTCCACCTCCCCTTGTTATTTGATTCTCGAACGCCAATTGTCTATGTGCAGTGACGCATATTCTATCTGTTGGTTGTCCCTAGATGACATATTGTGTCTCTTGAGATGGGTTATAAGACATTATTAGATATTCCCTTTTTATTAGACTTTTACTTATATATAAAAATTGAAAAAAATTAACCTCCTATTAACGAAATGTTATAACACTACCAAAGACGGTATGTAGTCGTACTTAGTCGGTATTCATATGTATACAGGGGAGGGAGAACTTGGGGAGAGGGTAGAGGGTGGGGTAGGGTAGGGAGATCCAACAGTGCCTCGTACCCAACTCGAAGGACATAGTGCGTCGTTTAAGGGTGAACGATAGACAAAATGTATACCATTATATGCGCGAAGGTACTATAAGAGAGTTAAGCAGGGTGGGAGAGGAAGGGGGTGACACAGGTGTTCAGACACGAGATGCAGGTACAGAGGAAACGACGGCACGTTTATCCGAGTAGTCATGGTAGAAGGATCTAAGGTTTACGCACATAATTATATGTTATAATCAAATATCAAATAATATATAAATAATATACATATATATTATTTACATATAGTTTGACCGCAGAAGACGTAACGTCCACCTAAGAAATGGTTGACTCGATAGTCCCTTCGAGTATATTATTTTATTAATGTATATTTGTAAAATATACATACATGTATGTGTGTGTATATATATAAAGACTTGGTAGAACGACATGTGGATTTTGATTGCACCGTACCATTTAGTCGACATAAAGGTAAATTTTTTTTCTCTTTTACTTTCTCTGTTGTGAACAGACATAACTGAGAGAACGCACTCAAGTTACAGAGTGGACACCGAAGTCATCCTTGGACAGCACAGGTGTCCTCGGGACGACAGCATGTAGTGACGATGGGACTTGGTAGTCCTGTAGTCCCTTCGGTAGCCTCTTTGTCAAGGAAGAAACAGAGAACGGAAGGTCGAGTCTCTTCTCCTACTCGGAAAGGTGTGGGGGACCGCTTCCTGAGTCTTCAAGGTACCCAACCATCGAGAGTGAAAGACTGTAACTCTCCGACGGTAGGTGATTTTTATACAATAAGTGAGAAGGTTGAGGTCCAACAGAGTCCCTTCGTCAACAGGTCGGATCCTCCCGAAAACGGGGGGTGACCGTAGATCTGTCCTTATATATTGGTCAACAGTGGTTACTTCACACTCGTCGTCACTACGTTGTGAAGACTTGGTTCCACACACCTTTACTCTCACAGAAGAAGTACGAAGAGCAGAGGTAAGTATCTGAGTTTTATCTTCCTTGGTCCGGGGTGGACTTTTCTGAAGGTCCTCAATTCCCCCTTTCTTAAGAGAACACAGTTCTAACCTCCTAAATAAACGATACGGTTAATGAGAATGAGACCCGAAGGAACCACCGAGTCTACCATTTCTTAGGAGGACTTTACGTCCTCTGATCCCAACCTAAGGACCCAGTCCTTCTAGGGGACCACTTCCCTTACCTTTGGGTGAGGTCATGAGAACGGACCTCTTAGGGTACCTGTCTCCTCGGACGACCCGATGTCAGGTACCCCAGCGTTTCTCAACCTGTACTGACTCATTGCGAAAGTGAAATGAGAATAAAATTAATTATGTGAAGGTATATTCGTCAGAGTCCTATAGAAAAAAAAAGAAAACAGTAACTTTTATCAAAAATTTACAAATAAAGAAAAAAAAACCGATACAGTCCAGAATCAACGTCGAACGTCTGAGAACCAACGCCTCGCACCCGAAGAGAGATAAGGACCACACGTCCGAATCGAAATCCTAAATCAAGGGGTTGGTCCCTAACTTCGAGTTGGTACCTGTCCACTTAAGAAGTGGTGACCTGGTGGTTCTTCAGGGTCTTAGTACCATAGAAATTTTGTTGTTTCAGATTTACACATTAGGTTTTTACTACAATTAATATATTTAGTTTATAAATTTACTGTACTTGTTCTACGAAAGGGACTAATCTAGACCGAGAAAGGAGTAATTTACATAAGGGGGAGGGGTCCAAAAATGGACCCCTCCATTCCATTCCAACCCCACCGATTCCAAAAATGGGGGTCCCTCTATATATCGCACTCGTATAAGAATAAACTCTTCGTAAAATCCTTCCACCGAAATGTTCATAATTTTCGACTAAGAAGAAGACTACCTGTCGAGGTACCTAAGAGGTCTCTGGGAGACCAGAAGGATAGGTTCGTGTTAAAGGAACCATGGGTGTTCGGAGTAAAGGGGTCGTCGTCGTAGATTTGGAATTCGGGAAATGGGGACAGAGTCCGTCCTGTCCTATCGGAGAAGGTCAAACGTAAAAGAACGAGGCCGGTCTACGAGGAGAATTTTAGTGGGGTTTGGTTTAACGAGACAACCGACACAACATGACCCAGGGGTTCTAAGTGTGTTGAAACCTGGGGTAGTCTCTTCTCGTCTCTTCAGAAAGAAAGAGAGGCGTAGAGACGACGATACCCATTACACACAAGGGAAAAATTGATACAGACAGGAAATTGTTACTTTACTACATTAGTATATGTCCTTTTAATACAAAGGTTTGTTGTTTATTCCTTGAAGTTGAGTGTTTGAGTGGGTTTTGACTTTGTTTTCGGTAGAAGTAAAAAGGTAATCGTCGTACCTCGGATGGTTTTTATAAGTGGACTGTCTACTTAAACGACAAAGTAGACAAAAGAATATAAATCGTATACAGAAACCGTCTATTCGGTAAGTCAATGGATCAATATTTACAAAAACTTAAGGCACTATAAAAGGGGGGTAAAGTCACCACAAGATAGTAGAAATTTTACTTTTGTAAAGGGGTTTACATCTTTCTTGTAATAATTATTAAATTGTAGGTTCAGTCCAAAACGGAATTATCATTTTTATTTTTCATGATACATAGTATATCCTTGAACCTGAATAAAGGGTTCATGTGTAAAAAAGTGTTTCATCGAAAAGACCAGTAAATTCTTCAACTCAACTTCTCTCAGTGTACTTTTTAGTCCGAGTCTTACGAGAGTCGACGGGGAAGACAGACGATGTTTAGTAGTGAGTACAAATTGAAAGAGGACAAAACCTTAAAACGACAAACCCTATTTTCCGTACAGGTTATTAATCCGAGTCACTTTACTTTCAGTGAGTCAGTACAAACTGAGAAACACTGGGGTACCTGACATCGGGTGGTCCGAGGAGACAGGTACCTTAAGAGGTCCATTCTTATGACCTGACCCAACGGTAAGGGAAGAGTTTTGACTCGAGTCATTATGGTTCGATTAAGGGATTTAGGGTAAAAATAAAATAAAATAAGTAAATAAACCGACACGCCGTAGAATCATCACACGGATTATAAATCAACGTCGTACATCCGGAATCAAGACCGTACACCCTAGATCAAGGGACTGGTCCTTAGTTTGAGTCCTGAGGACTCGTAACCCTCGTACCTCAGAATCGGTGACCCGGTGGTCCCTCCAGGGTTCTACTACATAAATAATGAGTCCTGTCCGATGTAGTCCCACACTATCCTTTGGATTCTCCGTCCATGGGAACGGGGGTCAAATGTTTTCTCGTTTGACTCCGGACCTCTACTATTTACTAAAAGGGGTTCAGAGACGAAAGTAAACGAAGGGTATATCGTCCTTGACGTCGTTCGAACGGAAAGTGTTGGGTCAAGGTTAACCAGAGAGTCTCTCTACACAGATTTTTTTTTTTTTGAGCCCTGAAGGGACCACCAGGTCACCGATTCTAAGACACGAGGGTCACGTCCCCCGGTCCCAAGTTAGGGACCAGTCCCTTGATCCAGGGTGTATGGTGTCGATTCTGAACTCCGGTAGTTTACTTATTTGTTTATTTATTTAAAAAAAAATTTTTATTATTTAATTTTTTTTTTTAAAGTACCAGTGTTTACTTTGGTCTACCCGACCTTCTCCCACTATTAGTTGGTCTGGTCGACTTGATCAAAGGGATCCCAGCGGTACTGTTTCGTGATATTTGACCCACAGACTCTTGTTGTATGTACATAAGAGACAGACAAGGTCTCCGGTCTTCAGGTTCTAGCTTCACAGTTGTCCCGGTAGGGAGGTGTCCGAGGTCTCTAGTCACACAAGGTCTGGAGAGAGGATCGGAGACTATCAAGGCACAGAATACTGTCGTATTAAGGACAGAAGTGTACTAAGTGACAGGGATATGTTACGGAGAGAGAGGTTTGAAGGGAAGAAAATTCCAGTGATCAATACAACCTACTCCCGGGGTAGGATGAAGTCATACTGGAGTAAAATTAATTAATGGGGCAAAGGTTCATTCGAGAGTCAGACTCCATGAACTCCAGTCCCAAGGTACCCATCTTCCACTCGTAAACCTTGTCCGTAAACAAAAGTGACCCTATGATTAAAGGAAATTTTTTCTTTCTTTCTTTCTTTCTTTCTTTAATTTCTGACAGGAACTCCTGAAGGGACTACCAGGTCACCAATTTTGACGGAAGGTTACGTCCCCTACACCCAAGGTGGGAACCAGTCTCTCGATTCTAGAATGTACGGAGTGTCAGTATTTTGGTTTTGTATTTTGTTATTGTTGTTTTTGACTTTTCGTTATAACCTTGTTCAAATTATTTTTGAAAATTTTACCAGGTGTAGTTTTTTTTTAAAAAAAAATATTATTTAATTTCTGACAGGGGTTCCTACATACGTACGAGTCAACCCAGACTGAGAAAGGCTGGGACACCCTATATCGGGTGGTCCGAGAAGCCAGGTACCCGAAAGGATCCGTTCTTATGACCTCACCCAACGGTAAAGGAGGAGGTCCCCAGAAGGATAGGTTTCCTAGTTTGACCGTAGAGAACGTGACCGTCCGCCTAAGAAATGGTGACTCGGTGGACCCTTCAGGAGGACTCCTACAATCACGAAAAGTAAAAATAAAGAATTATTTACGTAGTACAAAGGTCACTGAGTTTGTTTTAACTAATAGATAAAAGTGTGATATACTTCGTGTATCATTGTGAGGGTGTACCTTTGACAGTTCCAAACTTTAATCACCTAAATTTAGTGTGTTGCCCGATTACCACTGTAATCATAACCTGAAACCCGAAAGATAGAATTACCCCATCTTGGCACCCCACCCCTTCCTTTACCGTTGGGTGAGGTCATAAGAACGACCTTTTTAGGGTACCTGTCTCCTTGGACTACCCAATATCAGGTACCCCAACGTTTCTTAGCATGTACTGACGTACTGACTTCTCCCTCTCTCTCGGAATCCCTCCATCCAAAATCTATATCTTTCTTTCTTTCACTTCAGCGAGTCAGTACAGTCTGAGAAACATTAGGGTACCGGATATTGGACAGTCCGAGGAGGAAGGTATCCTAAAAGGTCCGTTCTTATGATCTCACCCAACGGTAAAGGAAGAGGTCCCCTAGAAGGGTCGGGTCCCTAGTTTGGACCCAGGGGGTGTAACGTCCGTCTGAGGAATGGTAAACTCGGTGGAAATCTTCATCTTTCATTTTAAGGATCCTTAAGGATCTTTTAAAAGATCCTTTCGGTCTTGGAGGAAGAGTGGTCATTTTTATACTGAATATTCCAGTTTGGAAGGTAGTTCCGTCTTCTCTCGGAATTTGGGGGTCAACCCCTCGTCCTTTGAGTCCTAGTTTTTCACAGTAACCGTCATTTCGTGGAGACAGGACAGTGAGCAGGACTGTTACGGAAGACGTGTTCGTTGTCGTCATTACCCAGAAGGACGTTCATTTCTGTAATTTCGAGTCTCTCTTTTTTATTTATAACGTGTAATTGCGTATCTACACCTTAGATCCTTTGACCATCTCTACTTGGATAAACGTTTTGTCTTTATCTCTATTTTGTGTCCGTGTCTTTTGTTAACATACTTGTGGTTCCTTCCTTCCCCCTCACCCCACTTAACCCTCTGACCTTAACTGTATATATGTGATGACTATAATACATATTTCATCTATTGACTAGGTGTTGACCGGTAACAAAAACGAAGCCGAGGCAGAGAAGTAAGAAAGACCTCAATAAGGAGGTGAGAAGAGGCCATCGTATAGCCCGTGGATGACTTGACCCCTCAAGTAGAAAGTCACAGAATAGAAAAACGGAAAAGTATGAAAAGTGTCCCAAGAATTCCGTTCTTATGACTTCACCAAACGGTAAGGGAAGAGGTCACCTGGTGTAAAACACCACAACCTCTTCTGAGAACTCTCAGGGAACCTGAAGTCCCTCTAGTTTGGTCAGTCAGGATTGCCTTTAATCAGGACTTATGAGTAACTTTCCTAACTACGACTTCGACTTTGAGGTTATGAAACCGAAGGACTACGATTCTCGACTGAGTAAACTTTTCTAGAACTACGACCCTTTCTAACTTCCGTCCTCCTCTTCCCCTGTTGTCTGCTACTCTACCAACCTACCGTAGTGACTGAGTTATCTGTACTCGAACTCGTTCGAGACCCCCAACACTACTTGTCCCTTCGGACTACACGACGTCAGGTACCCCAGTGTCTCAGCATGTGTTGACTCACTGACTTGACTTATTCTTGGATGACATATCGTGTCTCTTGGTATGAGTCACGAGACACCACTGGATTTACCCCCCCCTTGGGGGTTTAACTCCTATATACCTATGTATATCCCCTAAGTGAAACGACATGTCGTCTTTACTTGTAACATTTCGTTGGTATGAGGTTATTTTTTATTTTTTTATTTCGGGTCACTTAATCACCGTATAACAGGTTTCAGGTCCACCGTGACCTTCACTTTCACTTCAGTGAGTCAGCACAGGTTGAGAAACGTTGGGGCACCTGACATCAGGTGGTCCGAGGAGACAGGTACTCTAAGAGGTCCGTTCTTATGACCTCACCCAACGGTAAAGGAAGAGGTCCCCTAGAAAGGTTGGGTCCCTAGCTTGGGTCCAGAGGGCGTAACGTCCGTCTGTGAAATTGGAGACTTGATGGTCCCTACGGGTCCACTGTCACCTCTCAACAGTTAAAGGAACGAGAAACGGGGTCTAGTCCACCACCCGAAAGAATCAGGGACGGAACCTCTCTATGGGAATAAACATTCACTCTCTCTGAGACACTGGGAGTACACAACAAAGGTTCAGATACACCTGTGTGTGGTATAAAAGAAGTGACATTGCTCTCTTTACCTTCAAAACAACCTCCGTTCTCCTACTCTTTTTGTTAGTGATAGTGAAACTCACGAGAAAACTCTGAGCATGAAAAACAGACGACTCTTAACTCGATTTCTTTGTAATAAAGTTTCGTGTTCGGTCTCTCTTTAAAGATCTTATTGATTCAGGACGTCGAAGGGTTCGACACCTGGGTCGATACACATATTCTACTTATTATTCTGTATACACACACGATTCAACGAAGTCAGCACAGGATGAGAAACGCTGAGACACCTGGTATCGAGTGATCCGAGGTGCCAGGTACTTTAAGAGGTCTGTACTTATGACCTCACCTAACGGTACGGGAATAGGGCCCCTAGTAGGACTGGGTCCCTAACTTGGGTGCAGAGAATGTAGAGGACGTAACCGTCCGCCCAAGAAATGGTGATCGTGGTGGACTCTTCGGACTTATTATTCTGTTTTTGGGTGTATTTGTTTAGAAATACTGAGAAGAAAAAGAAAGACCGGTACGGTACACCGTACACCCTAGAATAAAGGGATTGGTCCCTAACTTGGGTATGAGTGATGTTACCTTCACACCTTGGAATTGTGGATCTGGTCGGCCCAAGTAGGGTATTGAGACATGTATTTCTCGATCAATTTTTCTCTTTCTACGAGGAGTCCCGAAGACTACTACTTCGATTATACACAGAAGGAGTCGAACAGGAAGTATTTCACTTCAGACGTTGACGAAGATCAGGTCAGTACTTGGAGACAGATGTCTAGTATTGTCTGTCTCTTAAAGGTCTTACGGTGATTAGACCCCTGTTTCACCTAGGTGGTGTTCTGTAAACCAGAAACTAGGAGTAAGAGTTTCTTATTAAAGAGTATTTGACAGAATTTGTAACTTTCTTTGTGATGTAGTTGAACCTGTCTTTGTTTGGGTGTCAAGTATATTTATTTTGTCAAGTACGTTGGTATAAACTCGTTTTTAAGTTCACCAAAGATGGGGAGTTCAAAGTATACACAGGTAAACGTTTATTCAATTAATGTATCGAATCAATTCTGTTGTTGGCTACCTTAATTGTAAGTGAAATTAAGTCGTAGAGCCATAAGTGAAAAACACTGTAAACTTTCGATAAAAAATAATTTCTTATCAACTAAACGTCATAATACAATCAAAGTACATGTCTCGTATCGCTAAGTCATAAAAAATGTCTAATATGAGGTAATATCCAATAATGTTCTATAACCCATATTAAGGCACACGAAATGTCATTTAAGTAGAACGAATAGATCAAATGTATGTCATCAAATTAAGGGATTAAACAGGGAGGAGAGATTCTCAATAAAAAAGTTAAAACCTAAAACCCCACTAAGAATCGTACTTTTGAAATTTCGTGTAGGTATTAAACTTCATCCTAATATGTGTTTCTTCAAAATATAAATGACAATGGACCATATAGTAGATGATTTTATAAAGTTTTTCTCTTGATCAGATAAAGTATTGTAAAATGTCAGAAATTATTTAAGGAACATTGGTCGTCACGGCTTTTTTTAAAAATTTCGAAAATATTATAATAACCAGTTATAATTTAAACAGTATTTAAAAGGGATTGAAACCTTTGTTCGGGTCATCGATTAAAACGTTCACTAAGTATCAATAGTAACTAAATTTATGTTGTTCCACAATTTAGGACAATTCACGTTCAAACAAACTCGTTCTTTAATAAAGGGAAATTGCTGTTCACAACTAATTTGATAAAGTCGCGTAGCAGGACCAGAACGGTCCCTTCGTCGTCTCAATCTTTTTATTGTCTTTACACACAACCTTTGTGTCTTTCGGTAATCTGAAGTATGACGGAAAATGTCGTTTTTTATTCAAATTCGAGAAACTAACACCGACACACACTGAGTTCGGTAGTTGTAAAACCACTCCTTAAATTCAAATAATTTCAGAGGTCTATCCATATAACCTTCGAGACCCCCCAGACAAGTGTACGAGATACAATGACCCTGCTGTCTCCTGTTCTACCAACCTACCGTTGTGACTGAGGTACCTGTACTCAAACTCGTTCGAGACCCTCTACCACTTCCTGTCCCTTCGGACCGTACGACGTCAGGTACCCCAGTTTTTCTCAGACTGTACTGACTCGTTGACTTCCTGTTGTTGTTGCAAAGACCGACACTGGAACCTTCTTTGTCACCACATTCCCAAAGGTAAGTTCGGGACCACGTCCCGTTCACGACTACCTCCACTCAGGTGCGGTACACATGAGTACTCATGTGTACTCAGGTGATCCCCTGTGACGGGAAGGAACGTCTAGTTACTTACATTGAAATTACACACATCTAATGTAAAGACAAGTAAATTCGGTGTCTCTTATATTGTTCGTAAATAATGATTTTAGTCACAAGGGGAAGTCTTCTTTCGTAGACCCGATCGATCCTGTAAAACACACCCCTCTAGGTAAATAATTCACTAACTTCCAAGATATCAGGGTTTGTCTCTTACTAAAAAATGAAGTTTTTGTAGCCTTAGTTGTGGTGATACGAAAACCTTACGAGAGAGATAAACCTTCGAAAATTTATTAGATCTGTTAAGGGAGAAGTCTTAATCCCCTATCTTAAGATTGCTCTATTTTTCAGTGTTATGGTACTTTTCGCTTTTAAAAGTCGGTTGAGGAAAAAAGTCGGTCCAGGAGGTTTGCACAAGACTTTTTGTAAAATAAAACTTTCCTAACAACGGGATTGTTTGTACGGAAAGGACAATGTCACCCTGAGTGTTTTACATAATTAAAGACGTTACTCTGTTGTTTTTACAAAGAACAAATAATTATAAAAATACCTGCATATCAACTAAATGTTACGACAGAATTAAAGACGACATGTCTTCACGAAGTCAATATGTATATATACATATTTTCTTATAAAAAATTTTCTCACATATATATGTGTCGTATATATATATTACTTTTCACTTTCACTTTCAGTGAGTTAACACAGTGAGAAACACTGGGGTACCTGATATGTCGGGTGCATTAAGAGTCCGGTCTTACGACCTCACCCATCGGAAAGGGAAGAGGTCCCCTAGAAGGGTTGGGGTGGGTCATTAGTTTCGGTCCAGAGGGTTTAAGGTCCGTCTAAGAAATGGTCGACTCGGTGTTCCCTTCGGGTTCTTATGACCTCACCCATCGGAAAGGAAAGAGGTCGTCTAGAAGGGACTAGGTCCTTAGCTTGACCCCAGAGGACGTAACGTCCGTCGGAGAAATGGTGGACTCGATAGTCCCTTCGGGATCTATACTATACATGTATATATATGATATATATGTGCACGCACACACGGTCCAGATAAGTCAATACAGATTGAGACACTGCGATACCTGACATCGGGCGGTCCGAGGGAAAAGGTGCCCTGAAAGGTCCGTTCTTATGACCTCACCCAACGGTACGGGAAGAGGTCCCCTAGAAGGGTTGGGTCCCTAGTTTGGGACGTAGAGAATACAGAGGACACAACTTTCCGTCCAAGAAATAGTGATCACGGTAGACCCTTCGGGTATATATGGATATATGTATAGATATAAGTCAATATGTATATATACATATTTTATAAAATTTCTTACATATACATATATATGTGTAAAAATTTAAAAAAAGAAAAGTTAATACCAAGTTTATGTCAAGAGACACAATGTGTCATACTGGAACGACAAATAGGTAGGACAAATATTATATCAAACGTAGACGATTGGGGCCGGAGGGAGAGGTAGGGAGAGGGGTCAACAGATACAGTTACTCAGACAAAGAGAAAGTATCTGTCCAGGTAAACCTCTGTGACTTCCAAAATTACTTCATTTATACCCCGACTTAACCCCATGGGCAACTCCTAGTTCTCAGTCTCTCTTTGCATCCGTACCAGTCCACGATTCGTCCACGGAGACTCGGTCTCCACGCGTTAACACAAAGACGAACGAGGGCCCTCACGGTTCAGGGGGCCAATACCGAGGTCCTAGTATTCCGGACGGAGAGAGGAATCGGTGAACACATCTGTCCACACACTGTAGAAAGAAGGGTATTTAAGGAGATTGGGAACTCTCTCTCTCATAAATTTGGAGTGAAGTCCCGTCACGATGGAGTCCTACCTTCTTTTGTATAGAAGTTCTCTCCTACTCTAACAAACCGCAAAATCCCTGGAGAAACCCAAAAACAAACAAACGAAAATTTGACCTCACAAAACAAACAAACAAATTTACAAATAAACAAATAAATCCGACAACGGTTTAGAATCAACGCCGTGAACCCTAGAAATTAATGTCGTACGTCCTAGATCAAAGGATTGGTCCCTAGGTTGACCCGGGAGACATGACCGTCACGTCTCAGAATCGGTAACCTGCTGACTACTTCAGGGTCTCTGGCGGAACAATTAAGAGGTCCCTCTGTTTTAATAGTGGCCTGCTTGTTTGTAACTGGCACTGGCATTAGTGAGGCCAGCTACCTTCACATGGGAGAGGAACTGTAGGTAGGGAAGAGTAAATGTCATAAAAAGTGTGGTCGTCGTTGAGCGAATGTTCTAGTCCCGGGGGACGTTTCAGGTGTTTTCGGGTCGATTAAGGAAAGTAAAAACATTTTCCTCTTTACGGTTATGTTCAACTGTCTTTGACACCTCATAACATTTACAACTGTACAAGATTTATTTGTGACAGTTGTGTCCGTTTTTGTAACACCGTATTACCATAATCAACACTTTATTAATACCGTAAATATTTTTACAATTAAATATCGGTGACGACTAGACATACACCCCTTACTCTACCTTCGGCCTTTACCGAGTTACTGGCAGTCTGGAAAATAAGGGTCAGACGTCACCCTGAGGATCGACAGTGTCGGAAGGAATCGATGCTCCGACTTCAAGAAGTGCACTCCAAGAACACCCTACCCTCCATCCCTGTCCGTTTAGCCAGGACGACCGTCGGGGGATGAGTGGCACGCCTTTCCAGTGAACTTACCTAAGTAGAAGTCACCACTGGTCGTGGCGAAACCTCAGTCTCTCTTACCTCAAAGTAAAGACGGAGACTATGAATCGTCCATTTTCAGTAGAAAATCTTTTAAGGTTAAAGGAGTACGTATTTTATCTCCTTTAATATCTTGGACCAGGTAACCGACTAACCTTTCTAACATACTCTATGTTCTACATTCATTAATGTGGTGACGACAGAGAGTTCATATGAAGAGTCATTAGTGATAGTAATAAAATTTTATATGATAATTTTAAAAGGTATCATTATCGATAATTTTTATTAAAATGAGACGTGAAAACTACACTTAAACTCCTACTTCACGGCTAAACCAAGGATATAGCCCAGGAACCTGCCGTGATAAGTACCTCTACCCTGAACCACTCATACCTTTGAACCCCAATCCCTCTCTTTGTATTATCAGATGGGAGGTATAATACAGAAATTTTTAACAATCGAGCAGTTTTTTTTAAAAAAATGTTAATACATTAGTTTCATATGTTGTTTTTACATTCAGACAAGGGTGAGGTTTCATTTACTTACGGTATCAAAACCGACTGACGTTTTTACCTTTTTATAAAAAAACAATAGTTTATATTACGAAGGTATTGGAGGAGAGAGAATTAGAGAGAAAGGGAGAGGGTCCGGAACGGTGTGAGTTAATTTCGTGTAACAGATTCCACCCTGGGTCTTCAGTTATTAAAAGTTTCGTCGAGGTAGGGGTTGGTTACTGACAGTCCGTCAAACTCTTGGTGACTACCTACCATATGTTCGGGGCGTCCGATAAGATTACTACGACTGCACACTCGGGAACTGGAACCGGGAGGGTTAACACCTACTCCTAAAAGATGCCGGAGAAAGAAATCAGTGATCCCTAGTTGTAAACATACTTTACCCCTTCCTGAGACCCGTTCATTTTATGTTTACTATTTCTGGTGTTAGTATGATTAAGGAGCTCTGGTCCAGTAAATTCGACTGGTGTCCCTGGTAGACCCTTAGTTATACAACAAAGGTTCCTGACCTATTAAGTTTCTGGAAAATAGAGTTGTAAACACTAAGCGTCATCTACCACTCAGTAAGGACCCCCGAAATCATTACTCAGAGGTAGAGACACCCTATTCCTAGAGAGGTTGACAATGACAAATTATTCTCAAAGTCATACCCTACTATGTTTTTAAGACCTTGACCTAGGTAGTATGATACCCTTTAATTAACCGATCGTTCACTTTCTACCTAACCCCGTTTGTGTTTACTTGTACTCGTCAGGTCATTTCTCCGATAGCGCTTTTGGGTCAAGGTCCCGTGTTAAGAGCGTAGACTTTTTCCTTTCTTTGTTGTCTACAGTCCCTCTCAGTCCTCGACTTAAGTTTCCTATTCAATTCACTGATCTATACCTTAGTTCCTTCGGTCACCATAGTGTTTACTGACACTGAACTGGAACGAAAGTGTACAATTTGCATATCTACAGATATCCTTTATACTAGTTTATCGGACTTACTTAGTGGGTCGGGTCCGTATTTTCTTAGACCCTTTATGTCTTGTATGGTTTTGGACCCATATCAAGAATGTCTTGTTTGTAAGGGGTTATGTACTTTCCTCACGTCCTCTTTGTCTCTCTAATTTTAGTAAATTTATTGGACCACCAATTGAAACATTACCCTCTTTTCCGATACCTATGAAAAATTTCCCTCAAGTAATCTTAGACAACCAAAAAAAAAAAAAAAGAAATTAGATTTATTCTTACGGGTGCGTTTCATTTTCCTAGGGTCATGACTTTGTCCTCCCTTCTCCCGTCCCGTGTTAGAAATTTTCTTACTGAACTGGTATCCTGTACTATTTTTGGCCAATTTTGGCTGATGCAAGTTCTAGCACCTGCTAAGTTGAAGGAATCGGGAACTCGGAATAATATAAGAAAAAACATTATATAATTGTAGGTTTACCGTCTTTCACTTCTCCTTGATATTTCGAAGAACTACTTTCACTTTCACCTCTCACTTTTTCAACCGAATTTCGAGTTGTAAGTCTTTTGATTCTAGTACCGTAGACCAGGGTAGTGAAGTTACCCTTTATCTATCCCTTTGTAACTTTTGACAGTCTGAAATAAAACCCCCCGAGGTTTTAGTGACGTCTACCACTGACGTCGGTACTTTAATTTTCTGCGAATAAGGAACCTTCCTTTCAATACTGGTTGGATCTATCATATAAGTTTTCGTCTCTGTAATGAAACTGCTGATTCCAGGCAGATCTTTGAGGTCATGAAACCGGTGGAGTACGCTTCTCAACTGAGTAACCTTTTCTGAAACTACGACCCTCCCTAACCCCCGTCCTCTTCTTCCCCTGCTGGCTCCTACTCTACCGACCTACCGTAGTGACTGAGCTACTTGCGATCAGACTCACTTGAGGCCCTCAACCACTACCTGTCCCTCCGAACCGCACGACGCTAAGTACCCCAGTGTTTCTCAACCTGTACTGACTCGCTGACGTGACTTGACTTGACTCAGTTCAGATACCAAAAAGGTCACCAGTGCATACCTACACTCTCAACCTGACACTTCTTTCGACTCGCGGCTTCTTAACTACGAAAACTTGACACCACAACCTCTTCTGAGAACTCTCAGGGAACCTGACGTTCCTCTAGGTTGGTTAGGTAAGACTTCCTCTAGTTGGGACCCTAAAGAAACCTCCCCTACTACGACTTCGACTTTGAGGTCATGAAATCGGTGGAGTACGCTTCTCAACTGAGTAACCTTTTCTGAGACTACGACCCTCCCTAACCCCCGTCCTCCTCTTCCCCTGCTGGCTCCTACTCTACCGACCTACCGTAGGGACTGAGCTACCTGCACTCAGACTCACTTGAGGCCCTCAACCACTACCTGTCCCTCCGGACCGCACGACGCCAAGTACCCCAGTGGTACTCAGCCTGTGCTGACTCGTTGACGTGACTTTGACTTGACTTGACTTGTAGATTTACTGTGTTGGTGGTCACGGTACTCTCGAGACTCCGGTCGGTATTTTCCGGTCTCTCATCCACTACAGGGTTAAGTACCTTTAGAGACGGGGAAGGGGGTTTATTAACTTTATTAGGAGAGTAATCGAATACTTTAATGGGTCGGGTATTTTTGATACAGCATAAAACTCCGAGAGAGAGAACGTAAGACTCTACCGGGTATGAAACAACTCACACAAAGAGAGATTTATTTAGGTAAAGAATCAGGAGTGAAACAGAGAGTGTCTTAAGGAGGACGTGACTCTGTGTCCCTTGAACTCGGAGTCACTCAGGTCTGTGGTCCACTCACCAAGATTAATTTTCTGACATCCAAGTTTAGCGTTTGACACAAATCCGACCCAAGTTCAGGGTTCGACTTAATGCACCAAAATCTATTCTCTTCGTTTTTTCCTTTTATAAGACACGAAATAAGAAGTACTGCTTCAGATCACTTGTTTTAGTGTAGATAAAACGGTTCAAGTCTGTAAGTCGATTTTCCCGTCTTCTTTGAGGTTAACGCAAGCAACAACTGATCCAACAAAAACATCGTCGTTTGGAGTACGACGTTTACGAATTTCTAACTTTTTATTTCCGAATTAAACCAACGAATCCGAAAATAATCCGAGTTTTACTAGTCAACCAAAAAAATAATTTACCATTTCCTCACAAGTCGAGGACGCTTGTTAGTAGAGTTAGTACAACCAAAGATAAAGTAGGGTACTACTTATCATTAATTAATGTGCAACTAGTAAAAGTAGGAATCTTGGTGTGACTCTACACACTTATGTAAATATATATCGGTCATTACGGTTACGCTAGGAGTTAATCGTCTTTCCCCGACTTTACGGAAACCAAACACGTTGTGACTACCAACTAACCGAAGAACAATACGTTTATTTCGAGGGGTGACTCTCTCCTTTTCTACTCTTATTTTTTCACAAGATGGGTTACTTCACCTGTAAGAGACACATGAACACACACACGGAAAGGTCAAAGAGAAGGCATCTGTAGTGGGAGAAAGAAAGTTGACCTACTGAAATAAGTACTTTCTCAAAACCTCATTCGGGATTTTAATTCCCGAATAAATAAAATTGTTATAAAACACGTCTGAACTGTAGACCCCTTTAGTTCTCTTAGACCTTGACGATCGGGGACGGGGGGTCATCGACAATGTCGTCGGTAGAAATGCAGTAAGATTCGATTACTCACCCTCCTAATAAAGTTAAAATGCAAACCAATTTGAAGTGATACACATATGTTATTCAGGGGATGTGCACTTTGAAGTTCAAAGATTGAAAGTTTCTACGTTTGATCGATGAATCCCTTCATTAGTCCCTTTTTTCAACCCTTTGACGAGACTATCACCTCTTTTTACTCCTACTCCCTTTCACCGATTCAGATTAACGACGTTATCAATAGTAGTAGTAGTAACTTTTATAACACATATGTAGGGGACTTAATTAGGAAGATTGTCAGAATTCCTCATTCTTGACAATCAACCCATACATCCGATTGAATAAACCTGAATTGCTTACACGAGAGTCTTGTCTTGATTAAACATACGTCCCCTGAATGACATAACGATAAGTAAAGATGTTACTTTAAGACAAAATTAGACTGAGACACGATCCACAAGCCATCCTCAATACCCACTCTGTCACTTGTTCTGTCGAGACCAGAGACTAGGAGGTCTTGAGTCACAGATATTCAATCTTTATTTAAACACGGGACTGTCAGAGACTACTCTAGATAGTTCTATATAGTAAAGGTCTTGTAACGATCTTTCAGTCATATGTACACGACAACCTATGTCCACACTATTGACTCCAGGTCTTGTGATCCCGTCCACCGGTTGTACCCCGAGTCTGACCTACTTCAGGACTCAGGTTTGTTCACAAGGAGGAACAACGGACGGTTGTATATAGAATCCGTTTCTTCCGAGACGTTCAAGCAGACGTACTACAGTCCTAAAGATTCTGGTAGGGTCCCCTCTTTACGTGGTTCATTACTAATTTTACGTTAGTAGTGGGGTCTATAAATTTTAGTAAAAATAAAAACTAAAACTAAAAACTATGTTAAAAATTTCCAACGTGAGGAAAATCTCAATAATGTTTTATGACCGATATAAGGGACTCGACAAGTTATATGGGAACATCGGACAGAATGTGAGTTATGAAACATAGAGGGAAAGTAAGTGTGGTTGTCGAGGGGAGGCTTGAAGGGGTGACCATTGGCAATCAAACAAGAGATATAGACACTTAGACGGAGAAAAAACAAAATAAGTGATTAAACAACATAAAAAATCTACGGTGTATCTTCACCATCGTAGGTCGTAAACGGAAAACGAAAGACTGTAAAATGACTCGTTCTACGGGGGGTTCAGGTAGGTACAACGACGTCCACCGTTGTAAAGTAAGAAAAAGTACTGACTCATTATAAGGTAACCCGGATATGTGGTGTAGAAGAAATAGGTAAGTACACAACTACCTGTGAATCTAACGATGGTATGCAACCGTTATTTATCACGACAATACTGTCCCACGTACATAGAAAAGATCAATCACAAAAACTATGAAAGTCTATATATGTGTTCCACCCCAACGACCTAGTATACCGTTAAGGTAAAAATTCAAAAAGTCCCTTGGAGGTATGACAAGAGGTATCACCGACGTTGTTAAATGTAAGGGTGGTTGTCACATCCTCCCAAGACAAAAGACGTGTAGGAGAAGTCGTAAACAATAAACACCGGAAACAAATTTTAATTAAATAGACAAATAACTTCCTATTAACGAAATGTCTTAAAATAACAAAAGACAGTTTGGAGTTGTACTTAGACGGTAGTCAAGTCGAGTCAAGTCAGCGAGTCAGTACAGGCTGAGAAACGCTGGGGTACTTAGCGTCGTGCGGTCTGGAGGGACAGGTAGTGGTTGAGGGTCTCAAGTGAGTCTGAGTGTAGGTAGTTCAGTCACTACGGTAGGTCGGTAGAGTAGGAGACAGTAGGGGAAGAGGAGGACGGAGGTTAGGGAGGGTCGTAGTCTCAGAAAAGGTTACTCAGTTGAGAAGTGTACTCCACCGGTTTCATGACCTCATGAAGTCGTAGTAAGGAGGGTTTCTTTAGGGTCCCGACTAGAGGAACGTCAGGTTCGCTGAGAGTTCTCAGAAGAGGTTGTGGTGTGAAGTTTTCGTAGTTAAGAAACCGCGAGTCGGAAGAAGTGTCAGGTTGAGAGTGTAGGTACGTACTGGTGTCCTTTTTGGTATCGGAACTGATCTGCCTGGAATCAGCCGTTTCATTACAGAGACGAAAACTTATATGACAGATCCAACCGGTGTTTAAAAGAAGGTTCCTCATTCGCAGAAAATTAAAGTACCGACGTTAGTGGTAGACGTCACTAAAACCTCGGGGGGTTTTATTTCGGACTGTGACAAAGGTGACAAAGGAGTAGATAAAGGGTACTTCACTACCCTGACCTACGGTACTAGAAGCAAAAGACTTACAACTCGAAATCCGGTTGAAAAAGTGAGAGGAGAAAGTGAAAGTGGTTCTCCGAAAAATCAAGGAGAAGTGAAAGACGGTATTCACACCACAGTAGACGAATAGACTCCACTAACTATAAAGAGGACCGTTAGAACTAAGGTCGAACACAAAGAAGGTCAGGTCGTAAAGAGTACTACATGAGACGTATATTCAATTTATTCGTGCCACTGTTATATGTCCGAACTACATGAGGAAAAGGATAAACTTTGGTCAGACAACAAGGTACAGGTCAAGATTGACGACGAAGGACTGGACGTATGTCTAAAGAGTTCTCCGTCCAGTCCACCAGACCATAAGACGGTATCAAAGACTCGGAGGGAGGGTAGGAAAAAGAGGTGTGTGAGAGGTTATAAATAAAAAACATCTGAAAAACTATTACCGGTAAGACTGACCACACTCTACTATAGAGTAACATCAAAATAAACGTAAAGAGATTATTACTCGCTACAATTCGTAGAAAAGTACACAAACAATCGGTAGACATACAGAAGAAACCTCTTTACAGACAAATCCAGAAAAAGGGTGAAAAACAAACCCAACAAACAAAAAGACCATAACTCAACATGCTCAACGAACATATAAAACCTTTAATTAGGAAACAGTCAACAAAGTAAACAATAATAAAAGAGGACAAGACTCTCAACAGAAAAGTGGAACGAATATCGAGGGAAACGACACGTTTTCGAAAATTCAAATTAGTCCAGGGTAAACAAATGAAAACAAAAATAAAGACAACAAGATCCTCGACCCAGTACCTCCTAGAACGAAACTAAATACAGTAGTGCACAAGACGGATACAAAAGGAGATTCTCAAAATATCAAAGACCAGAATGTTTATCCAGAAATTAAGTAAAACTCAAATAGAAACACATACCATAATCCTTCACAAGACTAAAGTAAGAAAATGTATGTCGAAAGGGTCGTGGTAAATAACTTCTCCGACAGAAACGGGCTAACATATAAGAACGGAGGAAACAGTTTTTATTCCATGGTCATCCACGTACCCAAATATAGACCCGATAGATAGAACAAGGTAACCAGAGATAAAGACAAAAACACGGTCATAGTATGACAGAACTACTGACATTGAAACATCATATTAGACTTCGGTTCTTCCAACTAAGGAGGTCTGGGTAAGAATAAAGAGTTCTGACGAAACTGATAAACCCTAGAAAACACAAAGGTATACTTAACACTTAAAAAAACAAGATCAAGACACTTTTTACGGCAACCATTAAACTATCCCTAGTGTAACTTAGGACATCTAACGTAAACGATCATATCAGTAAAAGTGTTATAACTAAGAAGGATGGGTCCTTGCACCTTATAGAGAGGTAGACAAATACACCAGAAACTAAAGAAAGTAATCACAGAATATTAAAAGACACATGTCAAGAAAACGGAGGAATCCATTCAAATAACGATCTATAAATTAAGAAAAACAACGTTACCACTTACCCTAACCAAGGAATTAAAGAGAAAGACTAAAAAGTAAAAATCATATATCTTTAAGTTCACTAAAGACACATAACTAAAACATAGGACGTTGAAAAGATTTAAGTGACTAATCAAGATCATTAAAAGACTATGATAGAAATCCCAAAAGATACACGTCATAGTACAGTAGAAGTTTGTCACTCTCGAAATGAAGAAAAGAATAGACCTAAGGAAAATAAAGAAAAAGAAGAGACTAACGATATCGATCCTAAAGGTCTTGATACAACTTATTATCGCCTCTTTCACCCGTGAGGACAGAACAAGGACTAGAATTCCCTTTACGAAAGTCAAAAAGTGGTAACTTTTATTACAAACGACATCCGAATAGTATATACCGGAAATGATACAACTCCATCCAAGGAATATACGGGTAAAAAACTTTTCAAAATTAGTATTTACCCACGAATTAAAACGGTTTCCAAAAAATACATAGATAACTCTAATAGTGTACCAAAAGTAGAAAGTTAAACAATTATACCATGTAGTGTAACTAACTAAACACATATAACTTCTTAGGAACGTAGAGACCTTATTTGGGTTGAACTAATTCCACATACTCGAAAAACTACACAACGACTTAAGACAAACGATTTTAAAACAACTCCTATAAACGTCGGTACTACTATCCACTATAACCGGACATTAAAAGAAAAATATACAAAAAGACAAATATATAAAAGAAAAAAATATACAGAAATCCAGACTTCACCCAAAGAACATCTGTCGTACATATACCCAGAACAAAAACATACGTAAGTCGGTCAGACACAAAAAACAAACCTCGTAAACTAGGTAAATGTAAATTTCATTAATAACTATATGTACAAGGATAGTGGTAAAAATTTTAACAAACCCCAACTAAAACATCTAGAAAAAAGGAGAGAACATAAAGAACTGATATATTCAAGGAAATTGTAAACAACATTTCGACCAAACCACCATGACTTAAGAGTGAAAACGAATTGACTTTTCGAAAACTAAGGAGGTAGTTAAAACTTACTCTAGGAACGGTCCATGTCATTAGAACCAACATCTAAAAAGGGAAAGTCTTGAAATTTATATAGAACGGTAAGGGAAGACCGGACGTCTCAAAGACGACTTTCTAGTCGACAATTGGCATACCCCAAAGGGCACATACAATGGACAACGAAAAAGGAACGACGAAAATTATAAAAAAGAAACGTAAATCAGAAATAATCAAACTAATCACACATAGAACCGTACAAAGAGGAACCCAAAAAGGACATACCCTGACAAACACGGAGAACCTGAACTAACTGATAAAGGAAAAGGTAAAACCTCTTTAACAGTTGATATTAGAGAAGTTTTTAAAAGAGTATGGGAAAGAAAAAGAGAAGAAGAAGACCCTGGGGATATTAAGTTTACAACTACATAAACTATAACAGGGTCTCCAGAGACTCTGATAACAGTCAAGAAAAGTAAGAAAAGGAAATAAGACGAGAAGTCTTCGATAAAGGTGGTAAAATAGAAGGTCGAGTGACTAATCAAAAAGACGAAGTCTATAAGACGATAACTAAGGAAGATCTCGTAAAAATTAAAGTCATTAACACAACAAACAGAGATATACAAATAAGAAATTAAGAAACTCCAGAAACAATTAACTAAGAACGTAAAAGAGGTAAAAGAAAAGTTCCAAAAAATATTAGAAATGATAGTAATAAGACTTAAGAAAAAGTCCATCAAATGGATAAAGGAGAAGTAAATAAACCTGAAGACACAAAGATTAAACAAGGAAGTAAACACATTATAAAGAGACGTAAAATTAAAAAAAAATTGAATGACACCGAACTCCAGAGGAAAAGGGTCCGAAGTTCTAACTTAAGAAAGAAGGAAAACCAAAGACGGGAGGATTCCAACCAGGTCACCCAACACATTCGAAGGAAATCCCACTCTAAACAAGACTCAAAAAACAAACAAACAAACAAACAAACAAAAAGGAAACTACCCGTTCCGACTCACTCCACCACTAGGACAGACGACTACTAACCCAAACATAAAAACAAAGTAAACAACAAATCTACTCCGTAGGACGTGTCCCACGATGACCATCAACCCACTACGGACCAGAACACAAGTTCACTAAAGGAAACACACTCAAGAGTGATACACTATGAAGGATCCCAATCAAGAGACCATCAGATCCCAGAACCTCAGTCACGAGGGTGAGGTTTCCGAGTCCCGAACTAGAACTTCGGTTCTCCCACCACAAGTGGTCACGACAATAACGTTGACAATCTAAGGACCGAAGAGTCGATACTACAAGTCACTGGAGTCCGTTCAGTAATAGAGGAAGAGAGATTACGAATAAAAACCGTTGATTACTTAAGTAGACGGGTCCTGTCGGGGAGGTCTCCCTCCATTTGTCAAGGTCCGAGAATCTGGGATAGACGATTCATTTAGTCGTAAACACCAGGGAAAGTACTACTGGTAAGACTGTCTACACTCCACCATAGAGAAACATCAAAACTAAACGCAAAGGGATTACTAATCGTTACAACTCGTAGAAAATTACACGGTTAGAACTAAAAAGTTACATGAGAAATAAGAGTAAGAGTGGATCGATACAACACGAGGACTTGGTAGACCACTAAGGGACATCTGTATTTTAGTCAGTAAGTAAAGAGAACAAATGTGTAGTGAGGGGTAGTCGGGGGAGTCTTGATCCCAACGGTCACTGTATTCCTGTAGACTGATTTAAACTTAAAGTGTACAATACTTAAAAATCATACACGTACGATTCAGTGAAATCAGTACAGGTTGAGAAACACTGGAATACCTGACATCGGACGGTCCGAGGAGACAGGTACCCTAAGAGGTCCGTCCTTATGACCTCATCCAACGGTACGGGAGGAGGTCCCTTAGAAGGGTTGGGTCTCTAACTTGCACACAGAGGACGTCGAGGACGTAACGTCCACCTAAGAAATGTCGACTCGGTGACCCCTGCAGGTCAAAAATCATATTCTTACAGGGTCTATAACGAACCTTATATGGATATAATTTTAATAACTAATGAATAGACTTTAAATTTAAATTGACCCCCTAGACCGTTAAAATGAACCATTTAGACTAGTAAGAAGGGTATTGTAGAAGGAAGAAAAAGGTGTTTCGTACTTGTCACGGATGTATTAATAAGAACAAAGTGAAATACGAGAAAGAGTAGAAATCTTTAGAGTTAACTATTTTCTTGATCTACGATCCCTCTTTATAAAATTTATTAAAGAAAGATGTAACTAATAAACGTGGAGTTCAGAGTTTCCTTTTTCTTTCAGTCTGATATTTCATGTCCGTGTTAGGTTCCTGGGTTACGTTTTGAGATAAGTAAAAGAAATTATTTATCGTCAAAACTTTTGATCTTAAATATTCCTCTATTATATAAAAACGTTCGAAATTATAAACTTACGTCCCAAACTATAAAGGTCGGAGTTCTTTACTTTAAGATTACCTATTTTCTGTTTTTGATCTTAGGAAAACACCTTTATATATTAGTCTTCGAAAACTATTATTATCCCGAATAACTCTACGAATGAGATGTGTATGTTTTCCTATCTAAATACCTCCAGTCCCCTTGTAAAACCCCTAAAAGTCACCGAATTATCAAATTTTTCTAGATATTTCGATATTCTAATATAATTCGTTTTCTTTATTAATCTAAACATTATCTATTTTCATCTCAAACAAACAAAACAGTACGTCGTATACCCTAGAATCAAGGGTCTCGTCCCTAACTTGGGTGTGGGAAACGTAACCTTTCCGTCACAGAATTGGTGATCTGGTGGTCCCTTGAGGGGTTTCACAAAATTCTATCGGAGGAAAGATGTCACCTTTATCCCGTCAAACATAGTGGTATCAGTCCCACACTGGACCGAGCATCGGTAGTATTATAATTCTTGTATTTTCCCCTTAAAAAAAGTGTGATTTTATTGATCTTACAAATTAAAACGGAGAGTTGAAGGACAGACCCACTTCCTAACCCCCACTACACCCTCACCCCTCACTACAGTCCCATGTATCTCTTCTTACTGTTGTGAATGTAACTAGGGAATTAGTTTATGGGATGTACCATTGTAGACAAAGTCAAGTAATGATCCTTTTTCGTTGAACTAGAACTACTAAAACTCTATCACTTTACCTACACTTGTCGACGATTATTTTGTCCTATCGTGAGTTTCTGAAAAATTCTTCCCACTTCATTCGTTTCTATTCTTTTTCAATATCCTGAAGGGACTACCAGGTCACCAATTCTCAGGTGGACGGTCAAGTCTCCTGTGGTCAAACTAGAGACCAGACCTTTCTAGGGTGTACCATGACTCGTTGATTCGGGCTCACGGCGTTGATGACTCGACCGTTTTGCTCTCTTCGGGGGCGTCGCTCTGCTCTTCGGGTACGTAGTGTTGCTTCTCATCGGGGGTGAGCGACGTTGATCTCTTTCGGACAGATGTAATTGTTTCTGGGTAGTGTCAGTTTTATTTATTCATTTTTTTACAAGTCTTTCTTTTTAATACCCTCGTCATTAGTACCAGTAGAAAGAACTCTCCAGGTAGGAGGATCAGACCGGTGTGACGTTTTAGGTCCACTTCGAGTACTAGACTGGTGTTGTTTGATGTCGACTGGGAACTTCTTACTCCCTAATCCCTACGGCTGGGAGGTTAGGTACATATTGAATGTCAACTGGGAGACATAAGTGTTTAAGTTGGTTGGTACTTAACACATTTTGAGTTTATAATGAAGGGAGGACCGGGTCCACCATTTCTTAGGTGAACGTTACTCCCTCTGGACCCAAACTAGGGACCCAACCCTTCTAGGGGACCTCTTCCAGTTCCGATGGGTAAGGTCATAAGATCGGATCTCTTAAGGTACCTGACATATCAGGTAAAAGAGTGTTTCTCAACCTGTGCTGACTCACTGAAAGTGAAAGTGAAGTGAAAGTTCATAATGACTCCCCACCTCCAACCTCACACACACCCCTTTGTACATATTCACCTAGGAACGTCAAGTTCAGGTCCAACAAGTTCCTAGTGAAGACATAACACACTTTTTATAGAAGGTATTGTCTCGTTACTTGGTGGACGGACTGGGAGATTCGGTCCAAACCGTACTCTGTCGTCTCATTCGGCAGAGAAACATAGTAGATAACGGGACCAATCCCCCGACGCACACACGATTCAGTGAAGTCAACACAGACTGAGAAACACTGGGATACCTGACATCTGGTAGTCTAAGGAGACAGGTCCCCTAAGAGATCCGTTCCTTTGACCTCACCCAACGGTACGGGAGGAAGTCCCCTAGAAGGGTTGGGTCCCTAACTTGGTTTCCGTCCAAGAAATGGTGATCGTGGTGGACCTTTCGAGTTTCCTAGTAGTGTTCTATCGAGATTCTACTCTTTCATCTCGGTATTTTAAAGACGTCTGTCGCTTTGTCACAGGGGGACACCTGGATATGGGTCAGGTTCTTTTGGTTGACGTTCCCTAAAGGGACCACCAGGTCACCACTTCTTAGGTGGACGATTACGACCCCTGTGTACAAACTAGGAACTAGTCCCCTCTAGGGTGTACGGTGCACCGTTGATTCGGACACGTGGGGTTATGACTTCGGACACCCGGGACCTCGGAACACGAGGTGACGTGCTCTTCGGTGGTGTTACTTTTCGACCACGTGGTGTTGCTTCTCACCGGGGACGAGTAACGTTGATCTCTTTCGGGCTCGTGTCCTTGTTCCTGGGTCGTGTCGGTATTTGTTTCTTTCTTTCTTGGTTGGCGCTTTGGCAAAGTTCACCAGTTTGTCCCTCAGTGCAGTTCTATGTTGTAACAGACGTGTCTTCGTCCCTTTTGTTGACAGTCGAGAGTTTCCTCATCTGGTATTAAACCTTTTTGTCCTACGAAGTAAGATTACGTTCAGTAAAATCTGTGTTGTAAGATTTTGTAGGTGTGAAGCCCCTTATTTTGTGTACTAATAGTCTTTAATAAGTTTACCTTCTGTTTCGTCTTAGCGGAGGGTAGGACACGACATTTTTGTGTCATCTCTTCGGTGATATTTTTATCGGTACGCTTACCAACAAAATTCGAAAGGTGTCGAATAAATTCAGTATTAAACTTCCGAAACAGAGGCTCCTTCCTTTCTTCATAGACGTGGTCCTGGACAAGGTTTTGCCGAGACTTTAAATGGTAGTGCACCTCCCACGATTTCTTTCGGGGACCGTCTTAGTTCGAGGGGGTCGACCCAACCGGTCCCTCTTCTGATCTTTACCTCGTTTCCCACTTTGATACTTACACAGAGTCTACTCTACCAACCTACCGTCGGGGTTGGGTTTGAGTAAACGAGTACTCAAACTCGTTTAAGACCCTCTACTACTTCCTACCCCTTCGGACCGCACGACGTCAAGTACCCCAGCTTTTCCTTTTGTTTTCCAAGCTATGTTCATGACGACCCTTTTGTCCCCTTGAGGGTCGTTAACAGAGAGGAGACCCTCCTTAAGTCTCGCGGAACATTCTCAGGGCTGTTAGTTACTTAATAAAAGTCCTGCATTAAAGTGTTAATCCGTATTATTTTTACTTTGCAAGTGGTGAAATTTTTTACATTGTCTTACCTTTTGCCGTCTTGGTCGTTCACCTCTCTTTCTTATTCTCAGATTGAGTTTAGTAGGACCTTTTCTCCCCCCTTGTCCGTAATCTTTCCGTCTCCCACGTTCTCTTTGTTTGACTTTACAGATAGCAGAAGTATAGTCCACCGTATAGACATTCCTTCCTCTGGAACCCTTCTATATACGTCTCCGGTAAACCCCCATTTTGGTTCGAGGACTTACATTTTGTTAGTTTTTGCGAAAAGCGTTAAGAAGTATTCTACTACCTCGAAGGGTCCACCGTGTCACCATTTCTTAGACGGGCGGTTACGGCCTTATCATTCTCCACGTCTAAACTAGGGACCCAACCCTTCTAGGGGACCTCCTCCTTTATAGTCGAACGAGGTTATAAGAAGGGACTTTTTAAAGTTCCTGTCTCCTTGGACCGTCCGATGTCAGCCACCCCAGTGTTTCTCAACCTGGGTTGACTCGTTGCCTCGTGTGTGTGTGTACACTCCACTACTCTCCTTAAATAATCACTAGGAAACACTTTTGTTCTACTCGTGTCTTTATCTCCCCATATCTGCCACCCTCTCCTTGACTCCTCGGTCGGATGTCCCGTGAAAAAAAGAAAAAAACTAGTACGGGGTTCCAAACGCCCTAGAATCAAAGGGTTGGTCCTTAACTTTGGAGACGTACCCTTTGTACCTCAGAATTGGTGACTTGGTGGTCCCTTCAGGGTTCTGTGGAAGACACACAATGTTCCCCAGGTAAGTAGACAAAGTCATGAACCACCCGTCTCGTCCTCGACGGACGGTCCGGGGGGTGACGAAGGAGGTGAACCGTAGACACGTTTAAATGCCCGTCACTAGTTCCACCTCTGTCTTCAACTTAGTTGGTCTTCACCCGAGGTTCCTTTCCGAGGGACGGACTTCTGGGTCCGAGTACATTTCAGGTCTGACTTCTCAGTCCCACACGCAAACCGAGGGGCACTTCAGTAGCCGTAACGACACCACATTAGGGACACGAACACTGAGGGTCGAAGGAGGGTATAAGCTGTCTCAGAGAACCTGAACGTTTACGAACAGTCCTCGTTATGAAGACCCGTTTACCCCGTTCCCCGACCGACCACTCGAAGACCAGTGTCAGTAACAAGATCTTTATCTCCCGACTGGGGATCAGGGTGATCTAATCACCCGACGTCCTTTACTCGAGAGAGGACGTCTTTGGAACGTCTTCAATCTCCAGTGGAGTCCTTCGTGTTTGACAGGTATAAAATCGTCCGAAGAGTTCCCCATGATCACTATTCCTTAGGCGAACGGTCACGTCTGATTCTCTGGACCCAAACTAGGGACCCAGTCCTTCTGGGGGACTTGTTTCCGTTGGGTGAAGTCTTAAGAACGGACCTCTTAGGGTACCTGTCTCCTCGGTCCGTCCAGTATCCCAGAGTGTCTCAACCTGTGCTGACTTTAATGAATCGTAGTGTGGCCTGCCAAACACTACTGTTGACGGGTAGGTGCGACTCCAGGACAGCCAAACCACTTATTCCCGATTGGTTACAAGAAACAAAAAGATTACTGTCGTAGGTCTTTGAGTCTTCGTTATTGGACCACGTAAATATTTTCCACGGTAGTGTTCGTCACGAGAGAATGGGTGCCAGGTGTCTAATACGAACTACCGACCTGTAGTGTAGACGGTCTACGAAACGTCGATACCTGTTGCAGATAAGACACCTGCCTTGGTAGTCGGGTTACGGAGTCTCCCCGACTCGGGTCTTCCAGGTCGGTCCAGGGAGGGGGTAGGTGATGGGTTCGACGTTGGTCTCACATAGGGTCCCGAACCACCCTGGATGACTCTTTGTTATACGAGAAAAGACGACCTGAAAAGACGGACCTCCTTGTCCGTCGGGTACGACGGGAGTACTCCCTTCTAGGACGGACTGTTGTCTTGTATGTACCGTCTGTCGTTCTTTACTCCAATGCCCTGAAGGGACCACCAGGTCACCGATTCTGAGAGTTACGTCCCCCGGGCCCAAGCTAGGGACCAGTCCTTGGTCTAGGGTGTGTGGTGGTGTTTCTTAAGTGTGCGGAGTTGATTCTGATTCTCGTCGGTTTATGTATTTATTTATCTAAACAAATCTTTCTTTCTTTACTCCAATTCTCGTTGAGATAAGACTACTCGGGGACTTAGATCGACTTGGAAGTTCGGTTTGACAAGTACTTATGAAATCGTTGTGTTTTACATAAAACACAATAAACACATTCGGTCAAACTTAACCTAACTGACAATACTTTCTTTCTCCGGTTGCACTATGTATATTTAAGTCCTGGTACATATCGATTGGAGTTAGAGGGAAGAAACATCTTATTGTAGATGTCGGTTCACCTGTATCCTCACTCCCCCTACCTTCCCCCCTTACCTCAACCCCACCTTCAAAATCGTCTTCCTGGTCGGACTCTTGATCCCACCCATATTTACCCACCAGAATATCAGTGGTGGTCCTTTTGTAACACAGGGCTACCACGTACACACGATTCAACGAAGTCCACACAGACTGAGAAAACCTGGGATACCTGACATCGGACGGTCAGAGGGGTAAGTACCCTAAGGGGTCCGTTCTTATGACCTCACTCAACGGTACGGGAGGAGGTCCCCTAGAAGGGGTGAGTCCCTAACTTGGGTTCAGAGAATGTAGAGGACGTAACCGTCCACCCGAAAAATGGTGGTCACGGTAGACCCTTCGGGTAAGTGCACCATAATGGGTGATTTATTTTACGAGATACTCCGAATAGGTAGAGAGGGTACCCAAGTAGTATTGATTTGTTGGTGGAAAATTTTCATATGATAAAACTTTCTTTCATTAAAATCAACGTACCACTTAATGTGCCTGGTCACCTGAAACTTTTGTCGGATAAGATTTGACTATGTGACCTTCTTTTGTAAAGATTTTGTTAATTATGACTTAATCTAACGTACGGAGTAAACCCTAAGTCACACCTTCTACTTCTGGGGTCTTGTCTACTGAGTAGGGCCTATTAAGGTTACCGAGGTGGGAGGGAGATTTACAACCCGAAGGGACTATCGAGTCAACCATTTCTTTGGCGGACGTTACGTCCTCTGGGGTTAAGTTGAGGACCAAACCCTTCTAGGTGACCTCTTACCTATCCGATGGGTGAAGTCGTAAGAACCCGAAGGGACCACCGAGTCGACCATTTCTTAGGTGGACGTTACACCCTCTGGACCCAAACTAGGGACCCAACCCTTCTAGGAGACCTCTTGCCTTTCCGATTGGTGAGGTCATAAGACTGGACCTTTTGAGGTATCAGATACCCCAGTGTTTCTCAGTCTGTACTGACTCGTTGAAAGTGAAGTGAAGTGAGGCACACTTATGACTTGAAATGCTCCCGAACCTCTAGGTCTCTTTGGTGCAACCGTTTCGAAGTCTCAGACAAACAAACAAAAAGACCCTTTACCCGGAAATAAAGTGTATATCCGTGTATTTGGTTTTGGTTTGTTAGTTAAGTTACGAACTTTTGAAGGTACAGGTGTCTTCTTTTTAGTAGACTTTACAATTCCTATTACAAGCAGTATAGGGATCATATGATAAAAGAAAACCGGTGTGTAGTTTATGCATCTACTTCCTCCCGTCTAGTACAGTGGGGTTTCACCTAGGGAAACCCTACAACTAATAAAACTTAATTTCAATGATTTCTTTGTCAACCACGTTCTTTCTACAAGACTTGGAGGAAACAGGGGGGTTTTCGTCCTTTATATAGAGGGGGTGCATCCTGAAGGGACCACCAGGTCGCCGATTCTGAGGTACGTCCCCCGGGTCCAAATTACGGACCAGTCCCAAATGGTCCACTGTGATCACCTTTTCTTGGGTGGACGGTCACGTCCTCTGTATTCTCTGTATTCTGTCCAAGTTAGGGACCCAGCTCTTCTAGGGTGGGTGAGGTCATAAGAACGGATCTCTTAGGGCACCTACCTCCTCGGACCGTCCGAGGTCAAGACGGTCAGGTATCGAAGCGCCAGTCTGAGCTGACCTCGCTGAATTGTGTATACGTCTCTTGATCTGGGGTGTACGGTGTTGACTTTCTACGGTACACGGAGTTGTTTCTGGACCACGTCGGTTTATTTACTTGTTAAGAAAAAAATTCTCCTTCTTTATTCGAAGTGATTTTATGGGAAGATAACCCAGTCCGGCGATTCGAAACCCCTAATATACAACGACTTTGATCGTTATAAAATAGATTATGTCCTGTCGTATCTTATTATCTATGGAGGATGTTTGCGTCATACGGAAGTCATACTTTAAATCGAAGACGGAGATTTGTAAAAAAAATTATTTTCAAAAATTTGAGGTCTTTAGTAATTTTCCTATTAAGATAATAGATCTTGAAGGTCGTAATTTCTCAAAACTTTCAAAGACCACGAATAAAAATTGGTTTTGTGGGAGAATAAATATTCTTACTATAAATGTTCTTAAAAATACTCTTACTGGTGTACTTGTATCGTCTTTAATAATCTGATTGACCAGTCTCTTTCATTATACGAGTATAAAGTAAAAATAAGGTTGTTTTTAAGAATATTTTCGGTACATTTGGGGGATAGTCCTTTTATGTAGTCTGAAAATAATGGACGTAATTACAAATAGTTTTACAAACATATAAATTTGGAAAAGAACGATCTCTTTAGGAAAGAAAAGAGAGACACCTTGTACATAAAATACCACGTAATTCGGTTGTTCTGTTTTTGACTAGACTACAAATGAGAATATACACTAAATCATATTTATACGTACTCAGAGTTTATATATCAAAAAGGATATTGACGTTCGGGTTCATAAAGAGAGGATGTCCGAGGTCCTTTCTAACAATTTTATCGAAACATTAATTAGGAAGGGGTATCTACTTTAAAGAGTAAGGTAACGAGAATAATGTTAGGGGTAGAATTAGAGGATAGTGTAAAGTCCTTGGTTTTCTTTAAATCACTTTCCAACTTCTTACCCGGTTTTTAGTGACCACGTCAATTATGCTTGTAAGATTCTTCCTCTGGGAGATTTACATCCTTTCATGAGGTAGACTAAAAGAAATTGGAAGATGAGGGACTTGGTTTTCTTTATATGACTTTCCGACTTCTTGACCGGTTTTAGTGGAGATATTAATTCTAATTATTTTCTTTCTCTAGGAGATTTATGTCTTTCGACGATGTAGACTAAAAGAAATTGGAAGATGAACCCTGAATTGTCCGTCGCGATCACCATTTCTTGGGTGGACGATTACGTCCTCTGTATCTCTACACCCAAACTAGGGACCTAACCCTTCTAGGGGACCTCCTCCTTACCGTTGGGGGAGGTCATAAGAGCGGACCCTTTAGGGTACCTGTTTCCTCGGACCACCCGGTTTCAGGTATCCTAGCGTGTCTTAGCCTGTGTTACTTTCACTGAATCGACGTGCACACGTACGTTGGAAGATGAATGACTAACTTCATTCATGAAACTTAACTCCCGTCAGTGACAAATTTGCGTTACGTGCATTATAGGTCGGACCCAAGTCAGACGACCGATACTCGAGTCTAAGACCTAAGTCTATAAGACCCATATGTGGGCCCGAGGTACGAAGGAACGAGACCAGACACGGGTACCCTTCACGTGACGTCTTGACGTCGTCGACACTCCTAGTGTCGTTACGGTCGTCCCAGTTCAATTCTCCTTGAGTCGAATGTCAAAGTGTCTCTTTAATTTACTCTGGAACTAGTTCTGAACGGGCTTCCGGTGGGACGTCGACAAGAAAAAACAAATGCTCTTGGTAATTTAAGAGAACCAATAAATTCAGTTTAACTCTTACCTAAACGCAGTACCCCTTGGTGTTCGTGGGATCGGACACGTCCGGGTGTCGGTTGTCATGAACTGGAAAGACTCTTTATATCGGACAAGACTTCTTACCCGTGTCCAAACCGTTGTATTGATTAACACACAAAAGATAAGTACAGTGTAATGCTTCACAAGACTTGAAATCCAGTGAGACTAAAGTGTCTTTTCTCCTTGTTCTTTTTACACTTTTCTTTTTTTAAACGAGTTTCTTCTATCATCTTGCACCCCAACCCTCCTAATGTTTGTGAAATACGTTCTTTCCTAATGGAGGATACAGTCGTCGACAGGACCTACAGGACGGGTTAGATAAAATAAAGGAGGGTCTCTCCAGGAAGGGTGTGAGTTTTGTAAAGGATTAAATAGACATCAAATTTTTTTTTTTTTTTGGAGGACTTAGACGTACACAATTACCGATACACTTTCCTTGTACCTATTATTTAACTATCTCTCTTTCATATCAGTTTCGATACCAGAAAGGTCATCAGTACATACCTATACTCTCAACCTAGAATTTCTTCCGACTCGTGGTTTCTTAACTACGAAAGCTTTACACCACGATCTCTTCTGAGAACTCTCAGGGAACCTATCATTCCTCTAGGTTGGTCAGTTGGAATTTCCTTTAATTGGGACTTTCCTTTAGTTGGAATGTGGATCCTTCCTCACTACGATTTCTACTTCGAGGCTATGAAACCGATGTGCTGAGCTTCTCGACTGAGAAACCTTTTCTGGGACTACGACCCTTTCCTCTTCTTCCCCTGCTGTCTTCTACTCTACCAACCTATCGTAGGGACTAAGTTACCTGTACTTGAACCCGTTTGAGACCCTCTATAACTCCCTGTCCCTTCGGGCCACACGACATCAGGTAACCTAGTGTTTCTCAACCTGTGTCGAATCACTGACTTGTTCTCTTTTTCATAGAAAAGATATATCGGTAATCCTTCCTTTCCTAATCGTCTCCGAACGTCAGGTGAGAGAAGGAAATACCCCTCGTAGACCCTTCCTTCTTTCTTGTGGGTGAGAGTGAAGAGAAAGATTGAAGAATAAAACATAACCCCATATCGGTAAACGTTACAACACTATCAAAGTCCACTTGTCTCTTCCCTGAGTCGGTATGTATATGCACATAGATAAGAGAGGGTTTGAGGGGAGGGTAGGTCCGTCGGTGTATTGTAATTCGTGTCACATGGTGTGTCACCCAGGAGCAACCAATGGGTAAAATTTATGTCACCACACATACACAGGAAGGGTTCGAGGGTCTGATAGGGAAGGATATGGTGAGAGTAAAGAATCATTTGAGTCCTCTACCGTAACGGTCTACTTTATGTCGGTCGGTCAATGTAAACTAAAAAGTCCATTTGATAAAAAATCATATTCACACGGGGGTCACAACGTACCCTGTGTGAATGTACTTTTTTTTGATAAGGAACAAATAGATTTAAGTTGAACATTGACCCGTAGAATACAAATCTAAACAATTCAGACTACTAGAATAGTCCTTTCGAAGACCCTTTGTGTTATTACCATAAACGATCCCCAGCGTGTCTCAGCCTGTGCTGACTTCGCTGAATCGTCGTCGTCGTGGTCGTCGTCATCGTTTTCTTTGGAATACTCAACCGTACTATATGAAACAGATACTACGCATACCATTTATGTAGACCTTAGGGACCTACATACTCCGTAAGTCTCTGGGTCCCGGGAAGGTTGAGTACTCCTTCACGAGTCGGTAGGAGAAGTAGACCGGTCCTCTACTCCCTTCTTTCTCGTACTTCCTGGGTCGTCCTCCATCGTACCTGGTCTCGATCTTTACGTATGTAGCACAGGGAAACCGATCTTGTCAGATTCCTTCGACTCTTGTAACAACTCGATCTAGAGGACCCCCGGTCCTGGTACAAAACATTGGTTTATCGGTCTAAAATGAGAGACAGACGGAGTACTAGATTATTAATCATCGACAAAAAAAAAAATAATTCCGAAGGGGCCACCGAGTCATTATTTCTTAGACGGATGTCACGTCCTCGGTGTCCTCTGGGTCCGAGTTAGGAACCCACCCCTTCTAGGGGACCTCCTCCCGTACCGTTGGGTGAGGTCATAAGAACAGACCTCTTAGGGTACCTTTCTCCTCGGACCACCCGATATCAGGTATCCCAACGTTTCTGAACCTGTGCAGACTTCGCTGAATCGTGTGTGTGTAAGAAAATAATCCATATGTTTAACCTAGACTTTTATTAACGTTTGTTCGGGTCTGTGGATCATTCGTAACCGACAATGGTAATAATAGTCCATTAATAAAGTATCTCCAACATACACTCGGAAAAGACATTTCCATCACTCGGTCCTCACCGAGTTTCATGAGGACCCCTGAGAGGGGATCACCAGGTCACCAATGAGGTGTGAAGGTGACGTCCCACACGCACAAGCTAGGGACCAACCCCTTGACTGGTGTTCGATGTGTCGTACCAGTTTTTTTCGAGGACCTGTCCTTTTACTCACGTTTGGATGAACTGCAAAAAGACTTCTGTTTACGTATACTTTGTATGAGACACTTTTCCGTCGAAGGAATTCGTATGTTACCTCGAGTCTAGGTTCTAAAGGATAAAGGAACTTCAAGATTCGGTAAAGATACCTTACTCCGATTTCATAGGATATCCACCACTTTTTTCTTAACTTAAGTCTACGACCTCCCTGAAACCTCCATTGTCTCATAGAGAAGGAAGGTAAGAGTTTCCTCCTCTTCCGTTATTTTCTCCAATACTTACAGATCTTGATAACCGTCCTTGTCTAAAATTTATTGTGTAAAACTAGGGTTTAGAAATAATATCGTTTACCACCTATAATCTAATTTTATGGAGTACATAGGAGTTATTTCCTCGTTACCACGAAAGTTGGGTAAACTCGATCAATTCGAAAGTACCTAATTTTCGGAAAATTATTATAGACGACTTTTCATACAGAGAGGGTCTAGGTACGTCATTGTTTTTAGTAACATGTTGGTAATACACCTCGAACCTGTCCTTTCTATTACCAGAGTCAAAATATTTCAACCTCCCTCACTATCTAATACGGGACTTCAAAGTCGCCACGTTAAGATAAATTATTCGTAAGTCTTCAAGTTTACAAATAGACTTAAAGTCCTGGACGTCTCTGTGTGAAGACGGGTAACCGAATAGGTCCTCGTCAAAATAGAGAAAACCTATGATTCCTCGTACCAACCCACCGTACTGTTCTCTTTTTGCCCCTACCTCTCTTTCCCAGTCCCAAAAGGACGAGACCGAGTATGTGGTCTCTACCCTCACCTTTGGTCTCCCACAGGACGAACGTCTACTTTGTTCTTGGCGGGGTGGGTGCCGTACGAGGTTGGAGGGAGGGAACCCCTGGGGATCTCTGTGGGACCTGGGACCTTCCCTACGTCCCGTCAAAAAGTCCCGCCCAGTACACGACTACAACGGGACGGAAGGGACCTAGGTCCACTCGTCTGTAGACAGGTCGAAACGGAAGAGGCGTCATGGACTTGGGTTCGACTCTTAGACGATCCTCGTCTTGGGAGGAGATCGCCCCCTTTCTCTCCGACCCTACTTGACTCTTTCATCGTAACGTTATATATATAACGGTACACACTTTATCTATCGATCACCCTTCGACGGTATATTGTCCCTCGGGCCGGATCGTGAGACACTACTGGATCTCCTCACCCTACCCCCCTACTCAACCCTCCCTTTGTGTTTTCCCTCCTCTATATGTATATCAATACCGACTAGGCACAAACATTTCACCTTTAGTTGTGTTGTAACGTTTCGTTAATAGGAGATTAATCTTTACAAAAAAATTTTTTCTTGGGAAAAAGGTCGTCTTAGTTATAAAGTGATAAGTAATCGAATAAAACGGAAATTTGATTGAATTAAGTTATTTGGGGAAAGAGGAAGGGAGGGAGGAGGGGAAAGGTGGAGAAAGAAAGGGTAAACGGGAGTTGTAGTATAAGAGGAAAGACATAGCAAACATCTAGTAGTCTGAACTTTCAACTCCCGGAAACATCGACAAGGATTTTCGAGTATGTCTACACATAGGAAATGGTCCTAGTGATGAGACACTAGTATTTGCGAAAGACTAGAGGTAAAGGAGGGTCATAGTCCCTGGTGAATCGAAGACAGATCTTATTGTCTACTTTTGGTTTCGATATTTGACGGTATCCAGTTCTGAGGGATTATGGTTCTATGTATGTGTGTGTCGGGATGGACTTAGACCCATCGCTAAAAAAAGGTGGGTCGTAGACTAAGGAAAGTTATAAGTGGTTTCTTTGACACGTTTTGGAAACCTTGTGAGACATTCTTCGAAATTGGATTTACTGTAAGTATTACAAGAAAAGGGTCTTCACAAGGTAAACTCTCTTGTCTTGCCTACAAAAGGGGAAGGGCTAGTTTTGCATTGGATAAAAACTCTCACAAGAAATGAAGGAGTTACCTTTTCTCAGAATTGTAACACCGTATTTATATTCTTGTCTAATTTTGATAAGAGGTGAAAGGAAGTCTCCAGTCCTCATCATTTAAATATAGGATTCTATTATATCCCCGAAGGAACCACCAAATCTGTCATTTCTTAGACGGACGTTACGTCCTCTGGCCCAAGTTAGGGACCCAGTCCTTCTAGGGGGCCTCTTCCTTTACCGTTGGGTGAGGTCATAAGAACGGACCTCTTAAGGTACCTGACCCCCCAGACCACCCGATGTCAGAACCCAGTGCCTCTCAGTCTGTACTGACTCGTTGATTGTGTTTGGGTATCCTATTATATACCCGATGATCTCTTTCCACAATTAAAGTTAATCCGTCTTTTAATTCGTAGGAACATCAATAACATTTTTACGTCAGTATTTTTACTTATTCATATTGAACTTGGGTTGTATATCCAAAATCCCTTCTGGAAATTGTCCGTTTTAACCCCCCCTCTAGAAGTCCCGTACACTGTAAGGGTTCTAACCAACCACCTCTCCATTGTCCACTACTAGGTCCTTGGAGTCAGTAGTCAGAGGACCAAGGTTCATCACACTCCATATGTACGAACACGAGTCGGACGTCAATGGTAGGAGGTGGATCCACCCCCGGAATCAACGATATCTTCTGAGTCTCTATACATAATCTAACAAGGCACATAGGAAACTTCGTTGAATCGTCGTCGTCGTCGTCACCACATAGGAAAGTCCTCCTTGGTCCTGGGACGGGGTGTCCGACGTGATAACAAAAACCTACCGAGGAGGTAATCCTCGACAAACTTAGACGGGAAACCAGGTGGGGTATCGGAAAGGGTACTCGATACAAGAGCGGTATGCCACGTCTAGAAGGTCTGTTTACCCCCAGTGAGATGTCGAGGGTAGGACCAGACGTGGGTTCTTCCATTAATCCTGGAACTCCCGAAGGGTCCACCACGATCACCACTTCTTGGACGGACGGTTACGTCCTCTGTATTCTCTGTGTCCAAGTCAGAGACCCAGTCCTTCTAGGGGACCTCCTCCCTTACCGGTGGATGAGGTCATAAGAACGGACCTCTTAGGGTACCTGTCTCCTCGGACCGATGTCAGACATCCCAGTGTCTCAACCTGTACTGACTTCGTTCAATCGTGTGTGCTCCCACAGAGTTCCGTTTCCACTCTACCTTCTACCCTGTCGTCGGAGGGGTCTGTGTAATGTTGAGTCCTTTTAAATGTGTTACAGTCAAGTCACGTGTATCAACCTAACTTTTTTCTTTCTTTTGTAAAGACAAATTTCTGTGTTTCTGTGGGACTTCTAAGTACGTCTTACCGTCCGAAAGTCAAAACGTCGACGATCCCCACCCCTCGTCCTCTTACACTCCTACAGTTGGAGGGATAAACGAATATCTACTATGTTCCTTCTCGGAAAACCTAGTAGACACTAAGTCTCTTGTCCTGGTGAGACAGGAGACTTCCTATTTGGTCTTGAGGAGTCTTCAGGGGAAAGGGTCCTGAAGGGACGACCAGGTCACCAATTCTAAAACATGAGGCTTACGTCCCCGGGGTCCCAAGATAGGGACTAGTCTCTTGATCTAGGGTGTACGGTGTCGATCCTAGGGGTGAACGGTTTTGATTCTGGACCGTGTCGGTTTATTTACCAAAAAGAAAATTTACATGGGGTTGGGAGGACAATGGTAAGGATTGACAATGTTTAACTTGACACAAGGGGGTTTAAGTACACAACTGTAAGATTGGTGGTGGTCGTGGGGTGGGTCATTTCAACTTACACATAAACCTTTATCCCAGTGACACTTTGTCCTCCCTTCCCCCGTCCCGTGTTGAGAACTTTCTTACTACATCGGACTCCTGTGCTGTATTTGACTAATCTTAGTTTAGTCACGCTCTACCATCTACTCCTGAAGAGACCACCGAGTCTAATACCGTTTCTCAGGTGGACGTTACGTCCTCTAGACCCAAGTTAGAGACTCAGTCCTTCTAGGGGACCTCTTCCTTTACCATTGGGTGAGGTCATGAGAACAGACCTCTTAAGGTACCTGTCTCCTTGGACCACCGGATGTCAGGTACCTCAGCGTTTCTTAACCAGCGTTTCTCAACCTGTGCTGACTCGTTCAAAGTGAAAATTCTACCATCTACTCAGCTGAAGGTGAACTCGGAGTCGTATTCAAGTAACATTATGTTTTCACTCTATTCAGTGTGTGTGTGTCCATGGGTTTCCCAAGGTTCGACTGGTAGTCCTAGTTTTTCCCCCACCACCGGTTTAAAGACCTTTAGGGACGGGAAAGGTTTATTGACCTTATTAGGAGGGTGAATGGATACGAGGGGTCCTCCAAGTCACCATTCCTTAGGTTAACGGTTTCTTCCTCTACGACCTCTGTACCTGAGCTAGGGACCCAACCGTTCTAGGGGACCTCCTCCCACACCGTTGGGTGAGGTCACAAGAACGGACCTCTTAGGGTACCTGTCTCCTCAGACTACCGGATATCAGGTACCCCAGCGTCTTCTCAGTCTGTCTGACTCGTACGTGTGTGCGAAAGTAATACTTTAATGAGTCGGGTATTTTTGATTCGTTTGACATAAAGTCCCGGAGAGTGGAAGGCTCTACCGGGTGTGAGACAGATACCTCACACAAAGAGAGATTTATTAAGACGAAGAATAGGTAGTGAAACAGAGAGAGACTTAAGACAGACGTTACTTTGTAGTTCTTGGACTCGAAGTAATTCAGGACTTTGGCCCATGTAGTAGAGTCAATTTTCTGGTACTCAAGTTCAGGGTTTCACCCAGAGTGCCAAAGTTAACCTCTACGTTATTCAATTCTTCTTGTCTGAACACCCCTCCCTCCTCCACTCTGTTTTACTAGTTCATCGGAACTGTACGTATTCTAAGTTATTGACCTGTAAACGACATACTACGTCCCTCGAGTTTTGACCACGAAACACTGTTAGGTCTCCCCACCCTACCTCACCCTCCATCCTCCTTCAAAGTTCTCCCTCCCTTGTACGTATATGGATACCGACTAAGGACGACTATATACCGTTTTTGGTTGTGTTATGACATTTCGTTAATAGGCGGTTAATTTTTTATTTAAATTTAAAATTTTTTATAAGTTTTGTTCTGTTCCTGTACGACCTCGTCCCATCCGGGTCTACACCATAGGTCCTAGGACCCGACCGGGGTGACACGAATGTGTCCGAGTCTTATTTTTGACTCAACTGTGATCTTTCTAGTCCTTCTCTGTACGACAGGTACATTAGTTTATTTACACTAGTGGTGTTGTGGACACATAAGGAGAAGAGACTCGTCTCTCCTCTGTGGGTGACCCTTCTAAAAGAAGGAATAAAGGAAAGAGTCTCAAAGGTACGAAGAGAGATATGTCCTAACAAAACACAAGTCTGGACAGTTACGTGTGAATTAAAGAAAAATAAACTCATGTCAACTAAATGTTACAACACAATCAAAGCCCACATGTCGTTTCACTTAGTCGATATGTATATGTATATAATTATGTATATGTATATAAGTGTGTCAAGTGAAGTCAGCGAGTCAGTACAGGCTGAGACGTTGGGGTACTTAGGGTCGTGCGGTCCGGAGGGACAGGTAGTGGTTGAGGGCCTCAAGTGAGTCTGAGTGTAGGTAGCACAGTTACGACGGTAGGTCGATAGAGTAGGAGACAGTAGGGGAAGAGGAGGACGGGGGTTAGAGAGGGTCGTAGTCTCAGAAAAGGTTACTCAGTTAAGAAGTGTACTCCACCGGTTTCATGACCTCAAATACGAAATCGTAGTAAGGAAGGTCTCTTTAGGGTCCCGACTAGAGGAAGTCTTACCTGACCAACCTAGAGGAACGTCAGGTTCCCTGAGAGTTCTCAGAAGAGGTTGTGGTGTCAAGTTTTCGTAGTTAAGAAGTCACGAGTCGGAAGAAGTATCAGGTTGAGAGTGTAGGTATGTACTGGTGTCCTTTTTGGTATCGGATTTGATCTGCCTGGAATTAGCCGTTTCATTACAGAGACGAAAACTTATACTATAGATCCAACCGGTATTGAAAAGAAGGTTCCTCATTCGTATAAAAATAAAGTACCGACGTTAGTGGTAGACGTCACTAAAACCTCGGGGGGGTTTTCAGACTGTGACAAAGGTGACAAAGGGGTAGATAAAGGGTACTTCACTACCCTGGTCTACGGTACTAGAAGTAAAAGACTTACAGCTCGAAATTCGGTTGAAAAAGCGAGAGGAGAAAGTGAAAGTAGTTCTCCGAAAAATCAAGGAGAAGTGAAAGACGGTATTCCCACCACAGTAGACGTATAGACTCCAATAACTATAAAGAGGACCGTTAGAACTAAGGTCGAACACGAAGAAGGTCAGGTCGTAAAGAGTACTACATGAGACGTATCTTCAATTTATTCGTCCCACTGTTATATGTCGGAACTGCATGAGGAAAAGGATAAACCTTGGTCAGACAACAAGGTACAGGTCAAGATTGACAACGAAGGACTGGACGTATGTCTAAAGAGTTCTCCGTCCAGTCCACCAGACCATAAGGGTAGAGAGAGTCTTAAAAGGTGTCAAATAACACTAGGTGTGTTAGTTTCCGAAACCGTATCAGTTGTTTCGTCTTTATCTACAAAAAGACTTTGAGAGAACGAAAAAGGTACTAGGTCGTCTACAACCGTTAAACTAGAGACCAAGGTGACGGAAAAGATTTTGGTCGAACTTGTAGTCCTACAAGTGTCAAGTACATAAGGACTTCGGACCGAACCTCTTAAAACTCGTAATGAAATGATCGTACACTCTACTTACGTTAACACGCCATCAAACTCGTAAGAAACCGTAACGGAAAGAAACCCTAACCTTACTTTTAACTGGAAAAGGTCAGGACACCGGTGACGACTCGAAAGGTTTAAACGACCTTATAACTCACGTCGTGAAAGTGTCGTAGTAGAAAGTCCTAAACTTTGTCGAGTTGACCTTAAAGGAGTGGAGGTGATCGAAACAAGCATCACTACGAAGGATTCCGGGTGAACTGAAGTGCAAGGTCCTACAGACCGAGATCCACTCACTAGTGTGGTAGCACTAATAGACCCAGCACTTCTAGAAAAAACATGTCAAGAAGACACATAAGAACGGTGGAGAAGAATTATAGACGACGAAGACAATCCAGGTATGGTAAAGACAGGAAATAGCTCGGGTAGAAACGTACTTTACAAGGGAACCATAGAGATTAAAAGAACTTCTCTAGAGATCAGAAAGGGTAAGACAACAAAAGGAGATAAAGAAACGTAACTAAAGACTTCTTCCGAGAGAATAGAGAAGAACGACAAGAGACCTTAAGACATAAGTCTACGAATATAGAAAGTAAAAGAGGAAACGAAAAACGAAGAGAAGAAAAGTGTCGATAAACATTCCGGAGGCGTCTGTCAGTAAAACGAAAAAACGAAAAGAAAAGGTACCCCTACCAGAACTAGGGACAGAGGACATGTTACAGTCCTTGGAGTCAGGTATAAAGTAATCCGTGAGATAGATAGTCTAGATCCGGGGATTTAGATAAAGAGTGAAGGTGACATATTAGTATTCCCTAAACTAAATCCAGTATGGGCTTACCAGATCTCCAAAGGGGATGAAAGAAGTTAAAGTAAGACTTAAACCATTATTCCTCAAGTACTAGACTCGGTGTCAGTCGAGGACCAGAACAAAAACGACTGACATATCTCGAAGAGGTAGAAACCGACGTTTCTTATATTAGTTAGACTAAAGTCACAACTGGTAGACCACTACAGGTACATATCTCAGAAGAGAACACAACAACCTTCTCCCACAAACGATACTAGTCATGTAAAAGAACCGTTTTGAGATAAATAATCAGAAACGGGACGAAGTAAGGCGTAAGGTTCCGGTTTAAACGGACAATGAGGTCCACAAAGAACTGAAGGATGAAAACATAAGGTCAGGGGATATTGTTTTTCCTGTAGAAAACCCCCACAATTAAGATTTTCCAGAACATCCAGAAGTATCTTGACGAGTTGAAGTCGAAGAAGTCACAACGACCAACCCCGTGTCTGAACCTAATGACACTATCACTTACCAAACGGAACCTTTGCTTGTCTCTAGAAAGACAGTAAAAACTCTAACGTAGGTTCATGACGTGAAGCCTGAGAAAACAAATGGTACTACCGATGAGGTAAAGAAGACTCCCTAAGGACGGACGTCATCATCTATATTACCAGTAGACTCAATTTAAGTGGGTAAGGTCAGGTAAAATCAAGTGACTAAGGATCTTACAGCTGCAAGTGGGAACGGTAGAGAACAAACTGGTGAAGGTTAAACGGAACTAAGTACCTGGATTGTAAGGTCCAAGGATACGTTATAACGAGAAATGTCGAAGCCTGGAATGAAGATAGTGGTCAGTGTAGGTGTCGACCCATAACAAAAACGAAACCGAGGTAGGGAAGTAAGAAAGACCTCAATAAAGAGGTGACTAGAGGTCATCGTACAACCCGTGGATGACTGGACCCCTCAAGGAGAAAGTCATCGGATAGTAAAACGGAAAAGTATGACAAGTACCCCAAGAGTTCCGTTCTTATGACTTCACTAAACGGTAAGGGAAGAGGTCACCTGGTGTAAGACAGTCTGGAGAGGTGGTACTGGGTGGGCAGAACCCACCGGGGTGCCCCTTACGAATCAACGTAACTCAATCTGTTTCGACACCAGGATCACACTAATCTAACTGATCAAAAGACACTCATACCACAGTCACACAGAAGGGAGACTACGGCAGAACGTTGTGGATGACAGAATGAACCCAAAGAGAATGGAACCCGTGCCCTATAGAGAAGTGTCGACGAGGTCGTTTCGTGTCGACGACGAGGAATGGAACCTACTCCCCATAGAGGAGTGGCGACGGGAAGGACTGGAAGTTGTACCCTATCGAGGAGATCCGGGAGGATACGGGCGTGGTGGTATATACATATATATGTATGTATTTTCTAAGTAAAGGGTATATCCATTAATGTCTCATAACTCATCTCAAGTGACACGGTACGTCATCCAGGAATAATCAATAGATAAAATATATATTATTACACAAATACGGTCAGGGTTAGAGGGTTAAATTGGGGAGGGGACGAATAGGGGACCATTGGCATTAAAAGATATAGACACTGAGATAAAGACGAATTATGTGGAAATAAAATTAATAATAAGTAGAGGGGAGCCAGTCGCAAGTTTAGAAGAAGTAGGAAGGTGGAGAACATGAATCATATCTTAGACCGTATAATTAAGTAGGCAAATGTGTAAGTCGCCGAAATGACGTGTGGATGTCAAGAACTGGAGTTGTATTTTCGGCCCTTGTATTGTCCCCTACTTTGACCTGGGTGAGGTCCTCCAGTGTCAAAGTCGCCCCTTTGTTTAAAGTCAGTTGAGACGAACATTTCCACACATTTTGCTCGTGACCCGTTTCCGTCTCCGGACGCCAGGACAGTAGTACATTTTGTCGCAGTACCCTAGTCTCGTTGTTTCTTTTAGGTGTACCAACGGATTCTTACATTTTATCACACCGAACTGGACGAAAACGTCTTAGTTTCGTCCAAGGGATTCTCTCACCTTAAGCTCTACCCTATGGACCTGCCACTTATCCCCGATTGGTCGATTGTCGTTCTCTCGTTGCAAGCCCTGTGTCCCTTGGACACTTGATTTCCTTTACCGTCTCCTCCCGAACACCGACCCGACACCTTCACGTCCCCACGGGTCCCACCCATCCCCGATCTTCTACGGACCGAAACTACCTTTTCAAAAATTTTATAAATGAAAATAAGATTCTTGTCACCCTTCCGTCTCAACCATCCCCTTTTTCTTATCCTACTCTAAAGGTACATTTTTTACTAGGGTGTCCGATATCGTGTCTCTTGTCTAAACTCCCAGGTACTCCCTACGCCCCCTGATTAATCTTCCAAGGTCTGGTACTTCCCCACAATCGATGTTCAGACCTCCCTCACTCACTCTCCCTTACTTTACCCCTCGTTCCCCCTTTTCGTACTTTTACCCCCCTACGTCTTTCCAGGTATGTATGCCCTACGGACAAATTGACTCATATGCCCTCCAATGATAGGATCCGTGGAGAATCAAGAGTACTCTTGATATACCTACTCTTCTTTACCACTTGTTTACTTTTTTTAAGCTACTTAAATTCGTCTAAAGGAATGACGACCTGTAGTTTAAAAATATAGGACCACCAGGAACATTCAGTGAATTTATTCTATAATAAAATTTAAAGATGACTCAATAACCGTTACTTTCATAAAAAGAGTCTTCGGGGAGTAAAAAACCGGTGTTCCACCCCGAACGTCTTAGAATCAAGGGGTTGATCCCTAGGTTGGGTCCGGGGACCTTTACTTTCGCACCTCAGGATTTGGGACCTGGTGGTCCCTTAGGAGTCTTCGTGTAGAGAATTCTTCACAAATATGTTTTGTCTTAGTCCTTGAGATGGGTTGAGAGAGTACAACGTCCTCCCCTTCGCCCACCCAGACTTCTCCTTTTCAAAAGGTTCAAGAGTAAGACCCTCGTCTCAGTCTTCCCCGTCGAAGTCGTAGTAGCGAAAATTCCCCCCCAACAACGACAACAAAGTAGCGATTCAGTACAGGTTGAGAAATGTTGGGGGTACCTGATAACGGGTGGTCCGAGGAGATAGGTACCCTAAAGGGTCCGTTCTTATGACCTCACCTAACGGTAAAGAAGGAGGTCCTCTAGAAGGGTTGAGTCCCTAGTTTGGACTCAGAGGACGTAACCGTCCACCTAAACAATGGTGACTCAGTGGACCCTTCGGAAAATTTCCCCATCAAACCGAAGTAAGCTAGGGACCCAACCCTCCTAGGGGACCTCTTCCTTGAATTACTCTCAACCTGACACTTCTTTCTTTCGACTCGTGACTTCTTAACTACGAAAACTTGACACCACAACCTCTTCTGAGAACTCTCAGGGAACCTGACGTTCCTCTAGGTTAGTCAGGTAAGACTCCCTCTAGTCGGGACCTTAAAGAAACCTCCCTTACTACGACTTCGACTTTGAGGTCATGAAACCGGTGGAGTACTCTTCTCAACTGAGTAACCTTTTCTGAGACTACGACCCTCCCTAACCCCCGTCCTCCTCTTCCCCTACTGTCTCCTACTTTACCGACCTACCGTAGTGATTCAGTTACCTGTACTCAGACTCACTTGAGGCCCTCAACTACTACCTGTCCCTCCGGACCGCACGACGCTAAGTACCCCAGCGTTTCTCAGTCTGTGCTGACTCGCTGACTTGACTTGACTTGAACCGAAGTAAGATCGGGACCATGATTTAGGGGATTCCTAGGTCTTGACTCGGAAACCTCTCAGTGGGGAGACGAGTCCTGACGAAGACGTAAACCAGTTATCGTGGTAGGTGGACGGTTATTACTTCACTCACTTCAGCGAGTCAGCACAGGCTGAGAAACGCTGGGGTACCTGACCTCGGATGCCCCGAAGAGGCAGGTGCCCTAAGAAGTCCGTTCTTATGACCTCACCCAATGGTAAAGGAAGAGGTCCCCTAGAAGGACTGGGTCCCTAGCTTGGACCCAGACGGCGTAACCTCCGTCTGTGAAATTGGAGACTCGGTGGTCCCTTCGGGTCGGAAGAGGAGGTGGGATTTGTCTTTCGTAGTACGGACTTTTCAGTAAGGTCTCGGGTGACTTCCAAGTCGAGACTCTACGCCCGATACTGAAAAGACGAGAAGGAAAAACACACATACGTGGAAACACGAAGTTTCAGATGTCTACGAGAGAGGTATATGGGGGAGCAGTACAAAGGCTCACCATTATTTCCGCGACGGACAGGGTTCTCGACGGAAAAGACACGACTTTATTTTTCCTTGGTTCTTTATTCTGAAAACTCTTTCATGTTCTTCTTTTTCTCTGAAAGGTTAGGGTCCTTGTCAGTAATCTTAAAACGTGTGTTTTCTAGGTGTACCTCAAGAGTCTTCCGGTGGCTCTCTCTCTTCCTGTCCTCCTTTGTGAGGGTCATTTGTCTTACGTTGTAGTTACCGTATACAAACCGAAAAAGAAAAAAGACCTCACCTAAAAAACCCACTTTCTCGACATTAATTAATACCCGTTGTAGGTACAAGGTCTTCTTTAGTTACCGTCACCGGAGTCGTCGCCCGTCGGACGACCTTTAACTGTTTTCGACTAGTGTACGTCGGAGTGAATATATAAAAGAATTTATAAAGAAATAGACCCCGAAGCGTCACCGAGTCGTCATTTCTTAGGTGGACGGTTACGTCCTCTGTTCCTAAGGTAGGGTCCCAGCCCTCCTAGGGTGTACGATGTCTCGTTGATTTGAGTGCGTGGTGCTGATGACTCGGGTCCTCGACGTTGAGGGTCTTGGACGTGAGACGTTGTTCTCTTCGGTGGTGTTCCTCTTCAGGAGCTTGACGTTTTTCTCATTGGGGACGAGAGGTGTCGACCTCTTTTAGGGTTCCTTGTCACTACTTGTTCGTGTCGGTTTTTATTCATTTATTTTTAATTTTTATATATATATGCGACCTTCCCGGAAAATTTTTTTAAAATAAATGAATCAACACGGACCTGAATCGACACCGTACACCCTAGATCAAGGAGTCGGTTCCTAACTTGGGTCCGGGGGACGTGACGCTCGGGTCTCGGAATCGGTACCCTGACCCCTTCAGGGAGGAGACAGGAAAATATATAGTTCCAGTTGTTCACCAAAAAAAAAAAAGTCCTTTACGAGTATACCCTTTATAAAAAGTGAAACCCTCGGGACACCAGAGACAACAGGAACAGTGTGTTTTTCGTTGGCGTTTCCTATGTTTGCCTGCTGAACGACACAAGGTTATTATACAGTAAACACCTGTGACTTGAATCTTTAGTTTAAAAAATAAAGTTTTTAAATAGCTTCAAATCAACTAAATGTTATAGCACAATCAAAGTTCACATATCGTGTCACTGAGTCAATATATACATATATATATATATATATATATACATTTTAACCTCTCCAAAAGGGACCATCGAGTAGACCATTACTTATGTGGACGTTACGTCCTTTGGACTAAGTCAAGGACCCAATCCTTCTAGGGTACCTCTTCCCTATCCGATGTGTGAGGTCATAAGTACCCGAAGGGACCACCGAGTCTACCATTTCTGTGGACGTTGTGTCCTCTGGACCCAAACTAGGAACCCAACCCTTCTAGGGGACCTCCTCCCGTACCGTTGGGTGAGGTCACAAGAACGGAACTCTTAAGGGTACCTGTCTCCTCGGACCGCCCGATGTCAGGTGTCCCAACGTTGTCTCACTCTGTTAGTACGTCGGTTTGTTATCTGTTGTATGTACTTATACGTCCATATAGAACAAGTCTAAGAGAAGGGAATATTCAATAATGTTTTATAACCCATCTCAAGGGACACGATATGTCACAGGAACAACAATTAGATAAAATATACATTCGTAATCAGCGAGTCAGCACGGGCTGAGAAACGGTGGGCTACCTGACGTCGGGTGGTCCGAGGAGGTAGGTACTCTAAAAGGTCCGTTCTTATGACCTTACCCAACGGTAAAGGAAGGGGTCCCCTAGAAGGGTTGGGTCCCTAGCTTGGGTCCAGAGGACGTGACGTCCGTCTAAGAAATGACTGACTCGATGCTCCTTTCGGGTAAAATATACATCACCATACATATACAGTTGGGGTTAGAGGATTAGTTTACAAAAGGTACGGTACCTTATAAGAAAACTAACAACGGGAAGACTAGACAGAGTGACACCAAGAAAGAAATATAGAAATCAACATCTTTTACGAAGGACAATCAGAAGTGTAGTAAAAGTAGTTATTAACGAGGCATTTAACAACACTAAAACACCTTCCTTTTAATATATGGTCACCTTCCTCCACTCGACTCCCAGAAGACTGCGACGGTAACACCGGTATGGGGTCGATGATTCAAAATAACTAGGCAGTCACATAGTGCGATATGTAGTGTCAGAGGGACCCCATCCCCTGGTCCAGACCGAATAAATGGCTCCGTAGGAACCGTGACCGTTGCAGGTCGAGTACCTTCTGTCAGTCAATTAGAGATGGTTCATCTGTGTCCTTCTAGTCAGGTATATTTATCCTATGACTCACAAACGTTCTAACTTAGAGTCCTGAAGTCACCACCGTGTCACCTATTCTTAGGTGGACGGTTACGTTGCCTGCGTCCAAGTTGGGGACCAGGTCCTTCTAGGGTGTCCGGTGCTCTGTTGATGCGGGCACACAGTGCTGACGACTCGGACGCACGGCAGTTGACGACTTCGGGTTTACGAATCTCGGGCATGAGGCGTTGTTCTCTCCGGTGGGCTTACTCTTCGGGCACGTGACGTTACTTCTCACCGGGGACGAATGGCGTTGGTCTCTTTCGGACTCGTTTGTCACTCCTGGGTCGCGTCGGTTTTTATTTTATTTTATTATTTCAAAAAGTTTTCTAACTTAAAGTTTGTGCACGTAAACTTTGACACTTTATTTTACTAGGTAGAAAAGAGATTTGTGTCAAAAAGATTGATGTAAATCGGGACTACGACAGTTAAAAAGGGGCTCATGGTTGTCGATAGAAACTACAGAAAATGAAGCAAAAAAAAAAAGGAAATTGAAAATAAAGATTGAATTTTTTTTAGGGACAGATCACTCACTTACGTGTAAATGGTTTGTCCTTATTTGTCTACAGAGAGTAATCATGTTCTACCGAAAGTAGAAAGCGTGTTGAAATTAAAATAAAAGGGCAAATTACAAGTAGTTCTCTAGCATACCTTATTTCGGAAGTCTGTTTATTACGTTAAAATGTTCAAAGGTGAAACCGTTTTGAACGTCTCAAATCTGTCTCCTGTGACGTCGACGACAACAGCTAGACGAGCCCCTGGTTTACTCTGTGCTACGTGTTCCTTTACGCAGCGGTCATTGTTATCGCTTTTGTTCTACCATAGATACGGTAAACTCTAAAATAGGGGTTACAACCCTTCACGACCCGTAAAGGATCCATTAATAATTTATAAATCGTCTACTTTCTTAGTTGTTTTTTTCTTTCTTTTTCCGTACATGCAACATAAAACGAAAGGGGGAGAAGAATCAGGTACGTATGGGATTTATTAAAACGACAATGACACTAAGAATGTACAAATTTTAAAAAAAAAACCAGTCTTGGTGGAGGTCCTTCTGACATTGGGAGTCTTCAGATGGGACTGAAGTCACAGAACTTCGACTTATAACCCGTCCTAAATGTCTTTTTACTGACCCTTTACCTATTCTGTTCCCGTCTTTTCGTTCCTACTGTCCCTGATCGACTCTTTTTCGATTCCAAACCCCTATTGACCCCGTATTTGTTCTCAATGATCCTAGTTGCGTGAGGAATTGTTACACAATTCGATGTTCATTATCTTTTAGGTCACAATAAAGAAATAAGGTATGCCTATAAATAATAAATCATTCTTCGTGACGTCCCGTCCGTCTTAACCCAGTTGTTGGGTTGCTATAGGAGTCCCGGGGTCTGAGACTGGGGGTGGAGTCGTATGACCGAGTGTATGTCTTAAAACTTGGTGTACCATACCTCTGCCGACAGTATATAGGTCCGTAACGGAGGAGTATCGTGTCGGGGTCACCCTCCCTTTCCCCGTCTCTCCCCTGAAGAAGATTGTAACGAAAAAGAAAGTAGTCTCTTCTTTTTAAAAGAACCTTTTACGGTCGTCTGAAGCATTATGTAATGTCACGTAGGGTGCTAAGTAGGGTCGTGGTGACTACCCGTGTCTCCCTACCTTGCGGGGACTCACCGGGGAGCTTGGTTAGTCCCTGAAGGACCCACCAGGTTACCAATTCTGAAGCGGAAGGTCACGTTCCCAATCCCAACTAGGGACCCGACCTCTTGATTCTAGGGTGTATGACACGTCGTACCGGTTCTTTTATTTTCATTTAATTAAGTAACTAAAATTCTTTTTTCTCTTTTTTTTCCTGGGTACCCTGATCCACGGGTCGTTTGATGATGAATAGACTCGTTTTGACCCGTTTTTGGGTTGGTGTAGTCCCTGACAGTCAAAGGGATTGTCCAGGCAATAAGATTTCCGAAAATCTTATGATTAACACCCTCTCTGCCACTGTTCGATTATTTTCAGAGGTCACAATGAGTCTCCCTCGAGTGTATTGTGTTTTAAGTGTCGTTTCTTCACCAGGGGAGGGGTCAAGAAACCCCCCTAACAAAAAAAAAAATTAGAAATAACTTCAACAATATTATAATGAAGACAAAATACGAAACCTACGAACCGACGGTCCGTACACCCCAGAATCGAAGGACAAGTCAAGTCAAGTCAGCACAGGCTGAGAAACGGTGGGGTACTTGGCGTCGGGCGGTCCGGAGGGATGGTTAATGGTTGAGGGTCTCAGGTGGGTTTGGGTACAGGTAGTTCAGCCACTACGGTAGGTTGGTAGAGTAGGAGACAGCAGGGGAAGAGGAGTACGGAAGTCAGAAAGGGTCGTAGTCCCAGAAAAGGTTACTTAATCGAAGGACTCGTCCCTGGTTTACGTGTGAGGGGACGTAACCTTCCCCTTCAGAATTGGTGACCTGGTGGTCCCTTAGAGATACCCCCTATAAGATTGTAACAGAGGGGTGAGACAAACGAGGACGAAAGAATTCAAAGAAAGTTTGTACATGACCCTTAAGGGACCGTTAGGTGACCAATCCTGAGACCCGAAAGTGACAGTCTCGTGTCAAACTAGGGACCAGCCCTTTGATTCTAGGGTGTTCGGTGTACCACGTCGGTTTCCTTTATTTTGTTTTGTTTTGTTTTGTTTTGTTATTTAGGTGTATGAGTAAAGGGAAAAATCGTTTATCCTTCGACCATAAGCCTAGCGGAGACTATACAAAAGAAAAGTAACATAGATAAAAGTATTAATCCTCGAAGGGACCATCGAGTCGACCATTTCTTAGGTGGACGTTACGTCCTCTGGGGTCAAGTTAAGGACCCAGTCTTTCAAGGTGACCTCTTCCTTGTCCGATGGGTGAGGTCACAGGAGACGGAAGGGACCACCGAGTCGACCATTTTTCAGGTGGGTACAACGCCCTCTGGACCCAAGCTAGGGACGTAACCCTTCTAACGATTTGGTTATAGTCAAAGGGTAAATATCACAAGTGTATACCAAAGGAGACATTTTCAAAAATAAGTTCGTTATATAAAAATTTCCTTTTATAACAAATTACTTGTCACATTTACCGTGTCGTCCATGCTAGTAGTATTCCTACAGAGTATTTTCTGACTTTTAGTCCTTGGACCTACTCCCCCTATCCTCTTTTGCAAACCCCTGGAGGTTGTCGGAAATGTCATTGAATCTGGATAATCCGGTGAGGTCATGAGAACGGACCTCTTAGGGTACCTACCTCCTCGGACCACCCGACGTCAGGCACCCCAGCGACTCCCAGCCTGTGTTGATTCGCTGAAGTGAAAGTGAAAAGTGAAAGTACGTAACCTCTTCCTTTCCCGTTGGGTGAGGTCACAAGAACGGACCTCTTAGGGTCCCTGCCCCCTCGGACCACCCGACGGCAGATACCCCAGCGTGTCTCAGCCAGAGTTGACTTCGCTGAATCGTCGTCGTCGTCGTCGTCGTCTGGATAATCCCCTTGTCTTCGACGTAAGTGTAATTAAATTCCTGTTTTAGTTGGTTGTGGATTTCCAACATAGTCCAGAACAAACGGGGACTACGGTAGGACGGAGAGGTTTATTTGGGGTTTGTCAGGGCCCCCAACAACACCTAAGGACAGACCTGTCTCTCGTCCGACAAAATAATGAGTGACTTACGGTGCACTGGTGAAGAGGACCTCTCGACGGTGTTACGGCAAACAAAGACATTTCTTCGACTTCACACGTTCCAGTACTAAGTTCTCTGTAACTAAAAACAGGACTTTAGAACTGACGATTACTGGCACCTTCGGTGTTCGACTATGTAAGTACACTCACCACACACTAAATATAAAGCTACGACAAAGATTGATTTCGTCATTGAACTCAATGTCCTTTCACGAGTCACCTGTTTCAGGGACACTCTACTAACCCCACTTCCCACCTAAAAAGAAATTTGAGTACTCCTACTGTCTACTTACTAAAATGAAATTAATTTAAAAATAACCTCATATCAACGAAATGTTACAACACAATCAAAGACGAGATGTCGTTTCACTAGTCAATGTGTATACGTACATAGGGAAGAAAAAACCTAAAGGGAGGGTAAATCTAATGACCCCTCGTGACTCATCCTAAGAGACTCGATATGTCATACAAGAGTAATCTATAGATAAACTATGTATCATAGTTATCACACATATACAGGTAGAGTTAGAGATTTAAGTAAGGAGGGGTTGAAGGGGATCGAACCACAGGTATGCAAATAAGGGACACAGACACAAAGATAAAGACAGATAGGGTAAAAATCCCCGAAGGGACCACAGAGTTTACCATTTCTTGAGTGGACGTTACATCCTCTGGACCCAAGTTAGGGACCCAGTCCTTCTAGGGGACCTCTTCCTTTACTGTTGGGTGAGGATATAAGAACAGACCTCTTAAGGTGACTGTCTTCTCGGACCGTTCGATGTCAGGTACCCAACGTTTCTCTGTGTTGACTCACTAATAGTGAAAGTGAAAAGAATGGTAAAAAGATCTAAGGTGTATATACAAAATTATACACTATAAACCAAATTATACACTAAAAAGAGAGAGACTGTTCACTTACTGGCTGTAGACCCTTCCAGTCTCGAGTCCGTACGTCCCTTTAAACCCCTCTCCAGTTTTGGGGCAAGTCTGTCTTACAGTCCCGGTTTCTCTCGGGACGGTCATTGCGCACCATAATAGAAAGGAGGGCAGAGGTGTCCCTTCGGAGGGTCTGAAGTCAGAGACCTTCAGAGGACTCATGGTGTCACACATTGTCTCACACTTCACTTGACCGTTTCACGTAGTGTTTTATTCGTACAATTCGTTCTCACAGTAAAAGACGTCGGTCTTTCCTGAGGTCATGTGCCGAAGTGGAGAGGTAGATCTGTTGAACGCTAAGAGAAGTAGAGTCTAGACGCCAAACTCGGTTTCCGATTCCTATCTGAGAAGACCTTCTCAAAAAGTGTCTAGGGTCTTTTCGTCGTACGCTGTTCACCGTTGATCACTTCCGTCCAAGGATAACGGAAAAAAAATTACTTATAAATACAAGGGAAAAAGTTTCGTTTACTCAGGAATCTCCTCTTTATGTAGTCTTGGAGAAGTTAGGACTGAGGTACTCCTGACTTTTTCAAATTTCGTAACAATTCACAATCAGCGAGTCAGCACGGGCTGAGAAACGCTGGGGTACCTGACGTCGGGAGATCCGAGGAGACAGGCACTCTAAGAGGTCCGTTTCTATGACCTCACCCAACGGTAAAGGAAGAGGTCCCAATTTCCTAATCTCTACACTTTCTCTTTGTATTACAAAAATGACAGTTTAAGTGTACCTTCCATTAAATTTATTGTACTTGTTTGTAGTTTCGGGTTGGTAAAGTGTATTATCACTGATTATTGTTATTTATTCTTACTTCACAGTAATAGAGTAGTCCGGGCTCTTAAAACAACAAAAAGGAAATTTTCAAACGTTATTTTTCGATGGGCACTGAGTATAAACAGGACAATTGAACCTATGAAAAAGAAGTAAGTAGTCTATAAAAGAATTTCTGTACCGTTGAGTGGAGTAGGGTCAATATTGAAAGTTTAATTGGTGTAAATTTGGTCACCCCAAACACCTTAAGACGTAACTGTCCAATCGATGTGACTACCTTTTAGTGTCCTTCTAGAAGTTACAACAACCAAAAAAAATAACTTCATATCAACCACATGTTATAATATACAATGTTCGCATGTTATGTCACTAAGTGGTACAAACATTAAATAAATAAACCGATGTAGTGAAAAAAAAACGACATAAATAAATAAATAAATAAAATTATATTTAAATAAATAAAATTAACCTCCGATTAATGAAATGTTATAACATAACCAAAACGGTATGTAGGGTTGTACTTAGGAGGTGCCTACATGTGCACAAGGGGTAGGACTTGGGGGGAGGGAGGAGGAAGAGGCATGGTAGGGAGACCCAGTAGGGTCCTGTGGTCGGGGTTCGTAGGACATAGCTTGGACCTGACCGTTAACAAAGAATATAATATAATATGTACAAAGTTACGGTAAGAGGGTTTAGTAGGGTGGGAGAGGGAGAGGGTATCTCAGGTTTTCTGACAAGATATGTAGACACAGAGAAAACGACAGAGCGTATGTCCCAATAACAATGGTAGAAAGATTTAAGGTATATATACGTAATCATATGACATAACCACAAAAAGAAAGACCGAATGAAGTGAGACATATTATCTGAGGCCTGAAGGGACCACCGAGTCTCCAATTTCACAGACGGACCTTACGTCCTCAAAGTAGGTGGAGTAATCTTGTCTAAGTTTACATAAGAAAAATCATCGACTCATTATGAGGTAACACTTATACATGGTGTCGAAAGAATAGGTACCTATTCTACGACTACCTGTAGATCCAACGAAGGTACAGGACCGATAATATTTGTCACGACGCTACTTGTAACCCCATGTGCACAGAGAAAGTTAAGACCAAAGGAGCCACACATACGGGTCGTCACCCTAACGACCCAGTATTCTGTCAAGATAAAGGTCAAAAAATTCCTTAGAGGTGTGACAAGAGGTATCACCGACATGATTAAACGTAAGGGTGGTTGTCACAGTCTCCCAAGGTAAAAGAGGTATGGGAGAGGTCGTAAATAACGAACATCTGAAAACCTAGTGTCGGTAAGACTGACCACACTTTACCATGGAGTGACACCAAGACTAAACGTAAAGAGACTATTGCTCACTACAACTCGTAGAAAAGTACGTAGTGTAAACTAAACGTCGTACTCCCTAGTCAAAGGGGCGTCGTACACCCTAGAATCAGGGGTTGGTCCCTAGCTTGGACGTAACGTTCTACCTAGGAATTGGTGACCTGGTGCTCCCTTCAGGGGTGTTTAAAAAACCAAAATCCCACAAGAAAAGAAAAGCACTAAACGTTGAAAAATTCAAACGTAAAGTGAATATCAATCATATTTTATAACCGGTATAAAGGACACAACATGATATATAGGAATATCGAATAAAACATGTATTATTAGACACGGAGAAGTAGGGGAGGAAGACAGAACGGGGAGGGGTGAAGAGAGAGGAATGATCATTGTTGATCAAACAAGAGATATTGACTCAAACGAAGAAAAAACAATATTATTGATCAATCAACATAAAAATCTAAGGTGTATATTCACTGTAGTATGTCATAAAGGGAAAGGTACCGACTGAATAAAGTGAATGGTAGTACGGGAGGTTTAGGTAGGTACACCAACGTTTACCGTTTTAAAGTAAGAAAAATACTGACTCATCATAAGGTGACACATATATACACAATACATATGTCGTGTAGAAATAAGTAAGTAGACAACTACCCGTGAATCCAACGAAGGTAGAGAGTCCGACGGTAATGGTTCGAGGTCGATACGGGATTCCATTAGTGTTGACACTCGCCCTGGAGACTGGGGTGAAATACCTACCCGTACCGCACTCCTGTGTGTGACCTGTGTTGTCTCAGTACGAGGGAGTAGTGGTCAGTGGAAGAAGGGTCCGGGTCGTCATGGGGTGGGATCCTCTTGATACTCCCATTGCTCATGGGGGGAGGTTTGTGGTCCGGTAAAATAGGTGGACAGACCCCAGTCTTCGACTTCGAAGGTCCTGTATCTGTGAGAGCCAGTCGGAGGGTGACCCTTTAGGGACTCTTTGGGGACCACGGGAGGAAGGAAACCACGGTCGTCTTTTTTTGAGTTTGGAACGTCTGAGGGTCGGGTGTGCCCTGGAAAGGGGGGTAGGGTGGAGTATCGAAGATCAACTAAACACCTGTACACACACGCATGAGTCAGCACAGGCTGGGGAACGCTGGGACACCTGATATCGGGTGGACCGAGGAGACAGGTACCCTAAAAGGTCCGTTCTTATGACCTCACACAACGGTAAAGGGGACCCAACCCCCAGAAGGGTTGGGTCCCTAACTTTGACACAGAGGACGTAACCGTCCACCTAAGAAATGGTGACTCGGTGGACCCTTCGGACCTCTGGTTTTCAGGTCGAGAAATATACTCTAACGAGCTTAAAATTCCACGGTGTTACTTATTTAATAAAGACGTGTAAAACTGGTGTCGTTCAGTCGCACAACCTAAGCCCGGTTCAGAGGCGGGACTAAGACGTGTAGAAAAAGGAAGACTGACTACCTACTTTATCTACCCCTTTGTCACCTTTGTCACCGACTGAAATAAAAAGACCCGAGGTTCTAGTGACGTCTACCACTAACGTCGGTACTTTAATTTTCTACGAATGAGGAATCTTCCTTTCAATACTGGTTGAATCTGTTGTATAATTTTTCGTCTCTGTAATGAAACAGTTGTTTCCAGGTAGATCAGTTCCGATACCAAAAAGGTCACCAGTACATTCCTACACTCTCAATCTGACATTTCTCTCGACTGGCGTCTTAACTACGAAAACTTGACACCACAACCTCTTCTGAGAACTCTCAGGGAACCTGTCGTTCCTCTAGGTTGATCAGGTAGGATTTCCTCTAGTCAGGACCCACAAGTAACCTTCCTGACTACAACTTCGACTGTAGTCATAAAATAGTTATAGAACCGGTGGACTATGCTTCTCGACTGAGTAAACTTTTCTGGGACTGCGACCCTTTCTAACTCCCGTCCTCCTCTTCCCCTGCTGTCTCCTACTCTACCAACCTACCGTAGTGGTTGAGTTACCTGTACCTAAACCCATTCGAGGCCCTCAACCACTACCTGTCCCTCCGGATCGTACGACGTCAAGTACCCCAGCGTCTCAGACTGTACTGACTCGTTGACTTGACTTGACTTCACTACCTACTTCCGGGAAGAACTCCTGGTAGGGATCCAGGGTAGAGTAGGGGACGAGATGGCGAAGATTTAGGGAAAAGGACGGAGTAGTCTGGACTTCTACGAGGCTCTTCCTTTTCCTCCGTCACTTAGTCATAAGTTTCTTCTATTACTAGTCATTGTCGAATTGGTCATTGGAGAGGGACCTCCTTGGTCCTAAGTTTCCGAAAAAGACCCCGCTACTACGAGACTGACGGGTGGTTACTGGGGTAGAGGGAGGAACGATCGTTCAGTGCAGAGTGTTATCTACGACTATGACTCAGTGAAAAGGTTTGAGAAACCTCTACTGTACGTTAGGTTACAGTCGGTTTCCTCTGCACTCTCCTGTGACTACCTCAGAAGACATTACAAGGGAAGAGTTATTTTTCTCTGTGTGTGTCCTACGAAGTGGAGACAACTTCGGTCCGGAGAGGAAAGGTGAGGGGAGGGGTCTCGATTAGAAGAAGGAAGGAAATTTACAATTACCTATTCCTGCACTACGATCCTCGAGACTGTCGGTGGAACACCGGCACTCCTCTTTTCAGTTTCTTAGTTGACTTTACGACTCCTCCGAAGAACCACACACTCTATTATTGGGGAGACCAAATTTTGAAAGGTCGACTTCGAAGATAATAAACCGTGATTGTGTCCCATCTCGATCTTACGGTCTCTTTGACTCTAGGACATACACTTTAAAGTTCTGGGTGTTATTCGTAGTTATATACTTCTGATAAAAGACCCTAACCCACATAAGAAAGAGTTTCGAGGTTGGTTTCCATGTTGTACCGAACACAGAGAAATATTTTAATTGTCTTCGTGTCAACGGGACATAAAAAAGGTTTACAGCACTCAGATTCATTCACGACTCCACACAAGTATGTTGGGTGAGTACTTTGACCTATTTGTGGAGACTACGAAAATGAGTGTCAAGTGTCGAGACTGGGTCTAAATGCCCTGTTTGGGTGCCACACACCTTAAATTAATATCCTCGGATCGTTAGACCAGCTAGGTAGGGTACACTCTCCATGTTAGAAGGGGGTGGTGGTAGACGGTCTTTTAGTGTTCCTTTTATAAGTTCGCTTTGCAGGAAAACAGTCAGACCGTTCACTGGGGTGTTTTTCGAGGTTCGGGGGAATCGGTTGACACTTATGTTTATTAACGAAAGGTCAAGTCTTTGTAAGTAGGAACGAGTCTTGGGTCCGACTGTCGTTCGGGGTCTGTAAGAGAGGGGAGAGGGGTCGACTCAGAAGAGGCCGTAGGGGACACCTGATTACGTTGGTAGTCTTTCGATAGGTAGAATCGAAGTGACGGACTATTTTCATCTCTACAGTAATTTGTCAGCGAAGTATTGTCTGGTTGGTCTATATTAAATTCCTCTAATTTACCCAGGTTAAAACCTGTAGATATCTTAATCGTAGTTCTTCGTCATAGTTTTATCTTTTACTCTGGGTCGGTTAGGGTACGGTAGAGAACTGACTTGTAGAATAGTAGCCCCGTAATTTCTGTTGTGAGAGTGGAGTGGGAGACTTACCGTCAACCGTCCGAGTGACAGTAGTCCGTTGGATGTCCTCCCTCGGAACAACGAAGAGAGTCTCTATTAGATGTTGTTTCATTCATGACTCTGAAGGGACCACCAGGTCACCAATTCTGAGGTGTAAAGGCGACTTCCCCTGTGTATAAGGTATAAGCCAACCTCTTGATTTTAAGACGGACGGACCCGTCATACCGGTAAAAAAATTTATATAATTTTTTTTTTTTTGTTATTTTATGTGTCGTACACGTGTCATCAGTTTGTTTTAAAGTTAATTAAGTCTTGAACGAGCGTTTAAAGGGTTCTGGCGAATACTAGTACTCAAGAGTCCCGCAACTAAGGAGGTGGAGGACTACAGTGCGATTTACCGGACGTGACTTTTACAACTACCCTCCTTTTACATAAACACGATCTGACACCAAACAGAGACACCAAAGTCCTGGTCTCCTTTATCGTATTAGGGGGCGAGGATTGGGGTTCCGGAGAAGAGGGAGGGAGGACCAACCCCCTCCACTTTAACTACCCAAAACGTAGGCAAAAGTCTCGCCGTACCCTTCTAAGAGTTGAGTTCCCTCAAACACCAAAGGAAGTAAACGGAGAAACTACTGTTGGGTCACGAAGGAGGTAGGTTTCGTAAAGTACTTACCGAGTCCTCTCTACTACTCAATAGACAGTGGGAAACGGGAGTCGTGCTGTCGAAGCGAGAGGGCGTGGGTCCCGTCGGTCCCCAGTGGGGAACACTCAAGACCTAGTCGGGGTCCCTAGTCTCCTACCTCAGGGTGAGTCCGTTAGGACGGTTGAGTGTCGTGGGAACGACGGGCTAACGGGGCGGACATTTCCGCTACTGTGGGTACGATGGACGTGGTATCCGGAACGTTTCTGGTTTACGTCACTCCACTCGCTCCGGACTGCTCCCTATTCTTCGTGGAGGGTGACACTTAATCGTAGGGACTGGAGGACACCAGTACTGGTACGTCAACATACCGGGGACCCCCTTCTATCTCGGGTGGAGTCGTTCCGACGGCCGAGTGGTCCTACCCTGTGGCCCCCGTCCCCCCGGTCTCCCCCGTTGTGTCGTTGAGACATTAATACTGTACCCGATACGTGTAGAAGAGGGTAGGGGAGGGTTCAAATGTGCACAGACTCTGTATCTTGTATGTTGAGTACTGTAGTTTTGTGTTACCAAAGAAAAAAAAGAAAAAGAAAGAAAAAAACCGGGATAAGTCGTCGTACCGCCTATATTCAAGGGGTTGGTCCCTAGTTTGGGTGTTGGGGACGCGACCCTCGACTCTGAGAATTGGAGACCTGGTGGTCCCCTCAATAAAACAGAAGAGGTCGGGGAAAGTTTTCATATTTAATTTCTTGTCTCTGAATTTCTTTTGTTGACATAACTAAAGTCGAGAGGCGACTTGAAGAGTAGAAGGTATTCGTCACTGTATCTGCTGTCGGTAGTTCTGAACTTTAACATAATACGATCTTTAAACAAATGTACGAAAACTAGAGAGGGTGTGTGTTTACCCGAAAGGTCCACCGAGTCACCCATTTCTTAGGTGGACGTTACGTCCTCCGTGTCCGTCTGTGCCCAAGCCACGGGTCCTCCCCTTCTAGGGGGGCCTCCTCCCGTACCGTGGGGTGAGGTCATAAGAACGGACCTCTCGAGGTACCTGTCTCCTCGGACCACCCGATGTCAGGTACCCCAGCGTTTCTTAACTTGTGCTGACTTCACTGAATCGTGTGTGTGCACGTCCACTTGTGTTTACGGAAAGAAAAAAAGTTTTTTTTACAAATTAAAAAATAACCTCATATCAACTAAATTTTACCAGACAGTCAAAGACGACATCTCGTTTCATTTAGTTAATCTGCATATGTATATAGGTGAGATAAAATCTAAGAAAAGGGTGTATCCGAAAATGTCTGATAACTTATCTTAAGAGACACGATATGGCATCCGGGAGAAATCAATATTTATCAACTATTTATCATCACGCACATAGACAGCGAAGGTAAGAGGGTTAAATAGGGAGGGGAGACGAGGGACGGAGAGTCCATTGGTTTTCAAACAAAAGACGTAGACGAAACATTTATTCAAGTAAACATGGTGCTTACGAGAAGAACTCCCGTCCTTAAAACGGAGAGAAAAGGGTGCGTCACAAGAACACAAAAGAGAGGAGGTTCGAAGTCGTAGATGGGGAGTAAGACGAAGAGTCGACCTTCGGTATGGAAGAGAAAATGACTACTTCACCTGTGTTGTTTCCTTTATCTCTTTACGGACCGAACACCATCTACGACTTAATTATAAACAAGATACTTTCTCTTCTAATCTTCATACAATAGGATTTCTTTTATACCCAAAGTATTTCTGAAGGGTCTACCACGTCACCGATTCTGAGACGTGAGGGTTCCGTCCCCCAATTCCAAACTAGGGACCAGTACCTTGATCTGGGTGTACGGTGTTGATTCTCAGACGTCCAGTGTGCGTACGTACGATTCAGTGAAGTCAGCACAGACTAAGACACGCCGGGATACCTGACATCGGGTGGTCCGAGGAGACAGGTGCCCTGAGAGGTCTCTTGTTTTCACCTCACCCAACGGTACGGGAGAAGATCCCCTAGAAGGGTTGGGTCCCTAGTTTGGTCACAGAGGTCTTGAAGGACGTAACGTCCATCTAAGAGATGACGTCTCGGGGACCCCTCAGGGAACGTATGGGGTTGTCTCTAGTTTCTAGGGTGTACGTTGTTGGGTCGTGTCGGTTTATTCATTTATAAAGAAACTTTTTTTTTTAACACTTGTGTAAGGACTAGTGACAGAGGATATTGGTTTTTGGTTTTTGTTTTTTTAGTTCGTTTGGTTTCCGTGTCCACTTCCACACTAGAAGCCACAGAAAGGACTTTCCACTAGAAGTCACAGAAAGGACTGTTATTGTCCTGCCTCAGGCCGAGATTCCTGGACCGGTCACTCTTTGCTGTGACGGGAGTGGTCTCAGTCCCTGCTTCTGTTGGACCGGAGCCCAGAGCTTGTCTTTTACGTGGTCGAGGGAGGTATGACGTCCCTACCCTCCTGGAGTGGTCTACGGGGGTCACACTATGTCTCGAGTAGAAGGGTTAGTCGTGACTGGGGAGTCTGGACGACTTATATTGTGAGTAACAATAATAAGACCAATAAATGACTGTCTGTGTCGTCAACCTCTCTTTGTGACCTTAGTGATAACACGAGTAGTAGTTTTACGGAGCAATCCCTTTCGCAAGGAGTTACCACGTCTCCCCACTGGTTAGATAGGTCGTAAGCAAGGCAGGCACCTTTTACTTCGACCAGCTTAACCTTGCTGCACTTTTCTTCAAATAAAAAGAGGACGGTTCCAACGTCAAAAGTTCTCGGTGTTTACAAAGACTTAGTTTACAACCTACTTTTGTAAACGGTGGGTCCTGTGCGACCGGCACCTAGACGACGACTCTCGTCAAATCCCCGAGTGCACGCCACCCTTTGATGTAAGTAATCACCCCACGGTAGGGGTAGTATTTCCGAGTGGACCACCGAGTAACCATTTCTTAGACGAACGGTTGCGTCCTCTGCACCCAAGTCAAAGACCCAGTCCTTCTAGGGGACCTCCTCCTTTACTGTTGAGTGAGGTCATAAGAACGGACCTCTTAGAGGTACCTGTCTCCTCGGACCACCCGATCTCAGGTACCCCAGTTTTTCTCAGTCTGTGCTGACTCACTGATCTGTTGTTGTCGCGTCGATAGGGGTAGTACCGGGACCCGAAGGGTCTCAGAGAAGGACGAGTTTCAGCGGTCCTCGGGGTCCCACAACAGTGAGCCGGTCTCGACCGACCGCAGGAGACTTACGGGTAGACCCCCGTCCGACGAAGACCTGACCGTCTCCTTGAGACGAGCGACCCCCCGTCGTGTCTTCGCCCATAAAAGAGGGGTCACATGGTGTCCCAAAGGGCCTTGGACGGACCCGTCGCGTGTGTCCTCGTTCGAGGCGAGGGTCTTCGACTACCTAAAGTAGGAAGTCCTTTATGGTCGCTTTAACTGTTCCCGCGACAGGAGATCCTCTAATTTTTAACCTCCTACTCAGACTCTCCATAGTCTTAACCTTCGGAGAGACGTAGAAATGTCATTCTTAAAAGGACACTGTCTGTGCCCCCTCCTATGTCCCGACTCGTCTCTCGGAGACTGGGGAGACGCTTCCTTTAGCCTTGTTCCCTGTCCTTCTCTTTCGTCGGTTATCCCCCTTCGTGATTCTAGGTCGTTGAAGAGAACTTAAAGAGAGAAGGGTTCCCTTTAAGCTTACCGTAGAGTGGTAGGGGGTTGAGGACGGTATAACGAGAGACGAAGACGTAGGTGAAATTAGGGACTAAATACTTATTATCTTTAGTCAGTCCGTACCGACTCGGACGTCACGACACAAGTTGCTGTCTCCAAAGGGTCCCATTAATGTTATCCTATTATTGTCTTTTTTACTGACCAGTTACCGTCGCCTAGTACTCGCGATATTTCTGGTTCCTAAAGTGGTTATTGTGACAGTTGGTCGCTCTTATCTGCGTCAAGATCCCGACCTTGGTGAGGACTTGAAGAGAGAGGACCAACGGCAGTGTCCTCTAGACACCACAATGGCTCCATCACAAATATAAGGACCAAATACGGGAATTATGGCAACCACGGAGCAACCACGAGTAGTTATAACCCAAGTCTAAACTGGAACTGTAGAGGAAAGGGGTGCCGTTCTTGTGACAAGGAGAGCCAGAAGACTGTCCCGAGTGACTAGTAGTAAAGGTCAAATTAGTTCCCGAGAACGGTGGGTGGGTGGGGGGCTGTGTGTGGGGGAGTCGTTTGTGTTGGTCGGTAAACCTGACTTCCAAACGGACCTGTCTGTGGTGGTAAAGTAGGTTACTACTTCGTCGTTGACTTTTTAGGAACCCTACTATTTACAAAATTTTGGTTAGGAAGGTTAAAGGACATGGAACCAGAGGTGACCCTTTGTCTCCAGTTCTTCGTTGTGAATCTTGGTCTGTACCTTATTGACTGAACAAGTTTTGACCCTGACCTCATACAGTTCCGACACATAACGGTGCGACGAGTAAATTGAAGACGCGTCTCACGTAGTACGCTTTTCTGCCCGACCTAATTTAAGTCAAACACTTTGACGTCTCTTTGTCTCCTTCATTGGAATAAGTGAAAGTCAACAAAGACCTCTGTGCGTGTAGGTCCCTTTTGGTCAGACCTTCTACCTCCTCCGTAAAGAGCACCTTGGGTCGGACACTAGGAGGGTTCATTGTCTAACACATCATGTCAAATAAACAAACGAACCAAAGAAGTACAATGGAACTGGACCAAAACGTCACAAACAATTCCTGTCAGACAAAGGGGAAGAACTCGTCGACTAATTCACGATGGGGGCGGGGTCGGTGAAGGAAGGGAATGTCCAGAGGGTCGGTGTCACAAGGAAGGAACCACGGGACCTGGTTCCTGGTTTATTGAGTTTCGTTAGAGATGAGGGCGACACACCGGTCCGATTGTCGAAAGAGAGTTTCATATTCACCTTCACCCCAGGCCTACGAGTGGTGAGTTTTCGGTTATTTCCCCGTTCAAACCACCTTTCCTTTCAAACGAAATAAAGTTCGGTCGTTGACCCCTCCCCCGTCTGAAGACAGGTTTCCGGTTGAAGGGAGAGGGAGGTCGGGACTGTTAGTCCCCCGTTCTCGAAAATATCTGTCTCCCTCCTCCGATGGATGGCTTTATCGTGTCAATCGAGACTATCAGGAGAACTTTAACCAGTAGTCATCAGACTAGTCGCAGTAGAACTAATTCTTACGAAGTAGAAATCAAGGTCCCAGTCAAACAAGGGTAAAGGAAGTACCGATGTCAGACGAGTAGTACATCGATTGAAGAAGGTGGGTTACCAAAAAAAAAAAAAAAAATTAGATGTTCTGTCGAGTGTCCTATACCGAGTCTTATAACAGAGATCGGGAACTCCTCCCTGATACGGACACACAGGGGGTAAAGACCTTCGGAGGATTCAGAAGATCATTGTCGCCACAGACGGAATCACTCAGATACACTACACACAGACCTTGACGAGAACATCGTCGGGGAACTGATACGAATTACTGATTTGATAATAATAAATCAGAACAATCCGACAAAAAGAAACAAATACGTAAAAAGAGTGAAGAGACTAATTCGAACAAGAAACCAATTTCAAAAAGGTGTGTGTTTTACGTCCGACTCGTGTTCCACTCGTCCCGCCGTTCCTGGCATCCCGGGACGAGGGAAAGTTGTCCTCGACGTTTAATGTCTGAAGACGGAAGGTAGACAGACTCTCCGTGACACAATGCAGGGCGACAGTCTTCCTAGAAACTTAGAATATTTAGTGACAGTCATAAACCCCAGATCTCCACCCCCTAGACATGGGATTGGTCGGAAGTCGACAGAGGGGTGACACATTGGGTCGGACAAGGAACAAAACGAAGAGGTAAAAGAAGACATAAGGAGTTCGTCTTAACCCCATCTGGTCCCGAATGAGAACTGAGACTGTAGGTACTAGCGTTCAGGAGTACGAGCATATTGATGTAGGGACACGTGGGTTGAAGGGAGAATTCCCCGACGATACACTCGTCAAGTTCTGTGTGTAGTGTGTCTGAGTGATTCCGTCGGCGGTGACAAAGATCTTCGGAATCCTTCGCAGGTCCTCCCCCGCCCCGTGCGTTCGTGAGTAACCGAGGGGTGTGTACGGTCCCGTGACCTTTGTCCTCTGTCTTCGGTTTACGAAGGTAGTCCCCTAGAATCGTCCCCTAACTCTCGTCTATATCAACCCCAGTCCAGGACGTAAGAATTTCGTTATTTACACCCGGAAAACTATAATGGAGGTTTCTTTCCCTGTACGGATCACTGTCTCGTTTGTCGGGAAGAAGTGCGGTGACTTTTGAAGGTAGACGTAAAGGACCTGACGCGACCCTTACTACAAGGGTTTAGGAGTTTCACAGAACACGTAAAACATAATATGGAAAACGTTAAATTTTTCGTAAACGAATAAGTTTACACTTGTGACTTTTGTATGGCGTATAAACCTTTAAGGTATATCCGAAATTAACAAAATTCATTTCTTTAGACCCCCGTCCCCCTCCTTTCTTTAAAATAACCGGACAGGAGAGAAATTTAGGCCCAAACTAAGGACCCAGTCCTTCTAGGGGACCTCCTCCTTTACCGTTGGGTGAGGTCATAAGAACGGACCTCTTAGGGTACCTGTCTCCTCGGACCACCCAATGTCACGTGCCCCAGCGTTTCTCAACCTGTGCTGACTCACTGATTTGGTGGTGGTGGCGAGAAATTTAGTCTCCGGGACTACACCGGTTCTGAGAACAGTTATTGGAACCTTTTCCCGGACACTAGATGGTTTTCAATTTTAAAGTTCGACTTAAGACCCAGGAACTCGTCCTCCAAGTAGTAAACTAATAATATTAATTATATAATATATTTAATATCGTAATAATATATAATTTGATATCTCTCTTAAGTAATGATCTTCACCACTCTTTCCCGTCTTGTATTTTGTTTCTTTTTCTTTCTGTCTCCCTCTCCTTTTTTCTCCCTTTCCTGTTCCTGTGTATTGTTCGCCCCATCCGACGAGACACTCTAATCTTCCCTTAAGTAGAGGCCATAACGTCTGGGACCATGCGCCGAGCGATCGTCCTGGACCGGGGTGCGCCACGCAAGGAAGGGTAGCTGCGATCTCCCGCGCGGGTGCGTTCGGGGCCTCTGCGAGATTCGCCTGCTGTCCCCCGCGACAATATCCCGGTCTCCCTCGGATTGATCCTGTCCCCTTCGGCCCTGTGGAAGGCCCACCTCCCTCCGGAGCGCCGGGACCCCGACGACCTGGCCCCTCCTCCCTCCAAAAGGGACATCTGGTTCCCCCTCTCTGGGGTGGAGCAGGTTTAGGGCTCCCGTGGTATACGAAACCCCTTCGACCTCCCTCGCAACGTCACTCGCGTCACTGGAAACATTTTAGCAGAGAGAACTACAGAGTCTCCGTCCACAAGGACTAAATCTTAGAGTCGAGAAGGGTATCGGTACGCTCTGACCTGTTCCTTCGGTGGAGAGACTTGGAGTCAAGGAAGGTGCGGATTCACCCTTATTACTGGTACGGGTCTACCGTGTCGACCCCGCTCTAAATTACTCTGGGACGCGGTGAGCTCACTGGTCACCGCTAGACCCCGTGCGTACACGTTCGGGTGAGACGAAACCCTATCTAAGACGAGTACTTCTCTTTACACGTGAAAGGGAATTTGGTTTATGACTGAGACGTGTCGATTAGTCGGACTTGGAGTAAGGAAATAAACAAGTACTAATCTAGACCGGTAATTAGGTTAAAAGGCCCAAATCTTAATCTGAAATTGGGACTCGATGCGTCTCAGCAAGAGACGTCGAGACTGTTGAATGGACCGTCGTCTTCCTGTAACCACACCACTTCCCACGGAAGGGGGCAATCGGAGTTCCTGTGGTCCTCGATTTCGCTGTCCACCGTTTCCTTTAGATTAAAGGGGGGTCACCTCGCTTTACTTCAGCGAGTCAGCACAGGCTGAGGAACGCTGGGCCACCTGACATCGGGTGGTCCGAGGAGGCACGTACCCTAAGAGGTCCGTTCTTATGACCTCACCAAACCTTTAAAGGGGGGTTCGGGATTCATTAGTGTCTTACAGTGGTATTCGACTTATAAATGGGTCTTCTTGCGTTGTTACACTACTGAGGGCTAGTCGGGGTTTCGAATTGACAGTAAATTTATCCCGTACCATAAACGTTATAATTGAAGTAATAGAAGATGACAGAATAGTAATATGTAGAGTTCGTAGTGTGCCTTATATAAACGTACACATTTCTTAGGTAGTAGTAACAAAGAGACACGTCTTTACCGACAACCAAACTAAAGACCTAGACTCGTAGTCCTTTCAGTACCCTATTACACAAAAACGTAGTTTCGAACGAATCACAACCTCTTTTGATGTTGTGTCCCAACTTTCCCGTCGGCCTGTTCCACCCGTACAGTGTAGGTAGTGACCGCTATGTAAGAACGAGAGACACACCAAACTATTGAGGGGGACGAGGGTTCAGTCGATGATCTTGTCTTCAGGGAAGTCTTAAGGGGTTTCAAGTTGACGTGAGTGTCGTCCTCGGAACCTGGACTGACGTTTTAAGAGTCCGACCTTAACGACAATGAAGAAAGTTAAGAGGACTAACATCTAAAAAGAGTCCCTTGTAGAATCGGAAGGTCCCTTCAGGACCCTGTAGGTAAAAATTACCTTCTTTGGTTCTGGGTTTCCGTCTGTACCAGAAGTGAAATGTTTTGTCTCCACCCTAAGAGGTTTCGTCGAACGGACCTTTAGCGGTTTAGCGGTGTAAAAGACTGTCTGTAGTGAACCTGAAAGAATAAAAGTGAGAGGAACCGGGAGTGAGAGAATAAAGTGAACAGAATAAAAGTAAGAGGAACCGGAAGTTCACTACCTCCGTGAACTCTGTTAAGTCGAACTTCACAGAGAAGAGTTGGAAATTCTTTAAGCGAAACGTACTAGTTTGGAGGTAAGACCTTACGGGACCACTTTAACGTTCTACTCGGAGAGACGTTTCACAGTGGAGGTGAGAAACTATGTGAAACACCGTAAACCCAAAGGGGGGTGTGACACCCCCCTTATTACCCGACGTGTCAGACTTACGGACCAGAGTTTAAAGGCTAAACAGTGGACGGAGACAACCAGACAAAATTGTAGATTGGGAATCAAAAGAGTTAACACTTTAAGTCTCCATTTAGCCTAGATTCAATAGTCCCTCCTAATTCAATTGTAGACCGTCGAACACAATAATAATTATATTCATAAGACTTACAAGAAGAAGGAAGTTTACAAGTCTGTTCCGAACTTTATAGGGGGTTTGCGCGTCACTCTACTCTGTCGGCCGTGCCTCACACTACAGTTCCCAACAAGTCTACGGGACTGGACCGGGGTCGTAAGGTGGTTCCCTGGTCGCCCCTACGACTTCGAGTGGACGTCCGCGAGTAGGTCCTGACCTACCAAAATCAGTACTGTCAATCCACGACTCAGGTCGACAACTGATCTGTACCCCACATGTGTCTTCCTCTTACTCCTCTTAATTATGTCTGGTCCCACTTAATTCATAGTTGGTAGAACAGAGTCGGGCAAATCACGAGGTGGTATTGGGATGTTCTCTCCCTATAGAGAGAGGTAAATGTCTGTCTCTTTGTCTAGTCCCTCCCGTTCAGTGCAGGTCACAAGACGTGGTAGGTACACTGGTGTAGACCTAAGTGTCGGTGTCAAAAGACTACGGTGCCAGGTACCACGGAGTTCTGGGTGAGGGTGGTGACCGAATGGGAGAAGACCCAAACCTTATAAGTCTGGGTCCCGTGATCTGACAGGAAGTAGGATAAGTCAGGAAGGGGTTAGCCAAGGGTTCTTACTGGTTGGAGCACAAGTAAGTAACAGAGTCGTCGGTGGTGAAGGTTCTGTAGAGCCGGTGGAAGGAAGGAGACTACAGGACGTCCGTCTCTATCAAAGGTGTCCACAGACTGGACGTGTCCATGTACACTGGGCCCCGAGTCTTCCCAGGGCACCAACCAAATTACGAGACCACAGTGGTAGAACTTTAAGAATTGTTAAAATGGAAACTTAAACACAAAAATTTCCTTCAGTCTATCTTGTAGTCCGGTGAGCACTCTCGTCTCTTATATGTACATTGAACACACGGACGACAAGGGACGGTGTATAATGTGGGTACTATGGTCTTATGACCTTCTCAGTAGAAGTTGACCGTTCGTTCCCGCGACTGGTTGGGAGAGGGAGTGAAAGGAAAGCTTGGACTTGAACGAAACTTACGTTTTTCTTCGTCGCACGACTCTTTGTGTTTGCCAGTCTCTTGGGGTGACACCTTAACGGCTGAGTACAAAGAAAGGATGTAATTGGTGGGTAACTGGGAGCTTTCCTACTGGGTCTTCTTTCCTCCTTTTATCCGGTTGCACCGTCAGGAAAAGAAAGGTAGGGAGGAAATGAGTAGTCGTTCGACTTCCCTCCCTAACAAGGATCTTATATACGTGGAGTTTTACACTTTATTATTGTCAGTTCGGCCAGAACACGTTCCGAATGTGACACGACCGTTCTTGTTTTATGTACACGTGAATTTAACATATTCTATGTCTAGAAAAGTTAAAGTCACGGAAACGGATGTTCAATTTACGTGCCCATAAATGTAAATCTTGACCAGAAATGTGTCATATTTCTAATTACTGTTTTAAACAAAGGTAGGAAGTGCTACAGACAAATGAATCTTATCGTGATTTCTCGTTTATTCTTCGTGGTATTCAACTCTCTTTTTGGGGTTCTTTTTAGCATTATAAATTAATGGAACTATGAAAATAGAGAAAAAAATTTTAGGGTGGACGTCTCATACGTCGATGAGACAGGTGTCCCGGCACACAATGGAGAAGTTGAATATGACGTTAACACTGGGGTAAGAGTTGTCATTCCGGTCATGGATTAGGTGGAAACGTTGTGGTGGTCGTTGGTTGTACTTTAAGTCAGGTGATTATCTACGAAAATAAACAAAGAACAAAACTTAAATCTTACTCCTCCACCCTCACCCACAAAAGTGGTGACCTAACTTTTTACCTCTGTAATTCGTCCTTTGATTAATGTGTCGAAGACTTTTATTGAAAATTCAAACCAAAGGTGAAGAAGAGGTAGTGTTTATTTACAAAAATTTTAGGAAATTTCACGGAGAACCGATATGTGTCTTTGTACGGACAGTCAACCTTTAAAGAGTAGGGACAGTTACCCTTTATAGAGGTGACGTTTATACTCTTTTGACCCGAACTTTATTGAATTTTTATTTCTGTTAAATGACTGAGTGTATTTCTATGTGTTACGTGGAGTCTCGTCGAGACAGGTCGTCAAGCCGTCATAAGGGTACCGGGACCGCACGAAGACAAAGGACGCGAAGAGGTATAAAGGTCGATGGAGGATCAGTGTCGGTGGAGTGCTAGTGTCTTACCGGTGGGGGTCCGTGTCCTCGTAGGAGTAAACATAGAGAAAAAGGTTCACACAGATGTCCCGGACTCGCCCGTCTTCCATTAAGATCTAGTTGAGCCCGGAATAGACACTGGTCGGAACAACAACAAGTCAACGAGTCGGAACAGACGAAGAGACGTTGGTACCTGACGTCGTGTGGTCCAAAGGGACAAGAAGTGATAGAGGGTATGAAACGAGTTTGAGTACCAGTGGCTCAACTACTACGGTAGGTTGGCAGAGTAGGAGACAACGGGGGAAGAGGAAGGACAGGAGTTAGAAAGGGTGGTAGTCCCACATAAGATTACTCAACCGAGAAACGTAGTCCACCGGTTTCGTAACCTCAAAGTCGTAGTCAGGAACTGACCTCTAGAATAGACTTTTAATCCAGGTATGTCTTCTTTTATATAGACTCTCTACTTCTTTCTCTTTCTCTCCCACCCTAAGTCTCAGAACTCTTATAACTAACTCGTCGGCCTAGTTTGACATGGACTTTGGTGTACGAACTGAAAAGTGAATACTCACGGTCATTTAAGGAACGACTGAGAAACCCCAAAAACAAACAAACAAAACGAACGAACTATCTAGACAATGACAGTTAGTTTTCTTAGGACTGTTAATATCTTGAGTAGGTAGTTGGCGAGTAAGTAGTTTGTCAGGAGTTCATGAGAAGACATAGTCCGTGACCAGAGACGAAAAACCTCGACGTCAGATCTCTCTCTCCTATATGGGTTTCGTTTGGACGCCTTCACTAATTAAGATATAAGCACTCTGAGACCCGTACAGTGTCTGTCGAACCAGTATAGTAGGAGGTACTCGGTGGACGGACAAAGTTAAAGATTTTCGGATCAACCTCTCTCTCGACGTTTTACGAATCCACTATATATTTAAGTCCATTTGGGGAATGAGAATGTACAAATTAAGGGGCGGGGTCAGGGTTGTAGTGTAGATTTTCCGTATCCCTAAAGGGGTCACCAGGTCACTGACCCTGAGGCACGAGGGTTGCGTCCGCAACGTCCGAACTATGCCTCTTCCCATATATTAAAGGTGTACGGAACGTCACGTCGGTTTTGTTTTCGGTATTTTACTATACAGATATTCAATGAAAGTAATTTATGTTATACAAAATATGGTCCCGTCATCTCTCTCCTTTATTTAGATCGTCAAATTTATGGGTCAAGAAGTAGCGACAGGAGTTCGAAGATGGTCCAAGACGTGACCTTGTCGCCCTTGCGTTCTTGGAAAACTACTTGCGAGAGTAAATTCGGGGAGGTCTATTTTAAGCGAAGACCATACATACAAGCAAAAAAGGACACAGAGACACGAAAGAGAACCAAGTGTTCTCGGTAGTCGGTTAAGAGACTTTAAAAGATTTGAGACTTTATTTACCTGAAGTTATCTTCTGTGACCAAGAAAGGAGGACTAAGATGAAGAAGACTCTCCACGCCGACTTAAAAAAAAGTACGGAAGACCTTTCAAAGAAGAGATAGAGGTGTAAGTAGAGGGGGACATTAAAAGACACGTCAAAGTTGTGTACGACAACCATATTAAGTTCGACGTAAAAGTAAAAGATGGTTTCAAATTTAAAAAGGGAAAGTCTGGTGCGAAAGACTGATGTCTCTACGACCAAGGACAACCCTCTCACATTAACTTACGACTCCCGAAACGACTAAACTAAAGGAGGACCATCGTATATATAAAGGGTTAAAAGGGAACGTGATTGAATCGACGTATTTCGCACCAAAGATGTTTCGTCGAAACTATACTACTTGGTAAAAGACTAAGAAAAAAAACATAGGTCCAACGGTGAAGAGTACCTCAAAGAACCTGTGGTAAAAACCGTCCAAAGGTAGTCTCTACTCGACTGGGAGTGAGAATGTTAAGAGATGTACGTATCTCAACGAACTCATGACAAGACAAGTTAGGTTAGGAAGAGAGAATAAAAGGGGCGAAGACGAAGGGCACTTTCGTCCGATCTGAAAGGACTTCGAGTCGTAAAAGGAGACTTAGTAGGTGACTACTATAGTCTTCGACAACGGAACGTAGGTTTTCCCAAATTGGCGAACTCTATAAAACGAAAGTCGGTGAACTCTGACCTCTGCTAGAAAATCCCTGTTATCGACAGGAACTTATACTCGATATGCGTTAACTTTACTTTCCAATCATCTGAGGTCCAGATCAAGAAACTCTTCCTGATAAAATAGGAGTCTATGCCTAAATAAGTACAAACCCAGTGAACGACGACTAAATTCGTAGAGATTGAACAAACCTCTTTCACTTTCAACGAGTTAACACAGGCTGAGAAACGCTGGGGTACGTACCTGATATCAGACGGTCCGAGGAGAGAGGTACCTTAAGAGGTTCGGTCTTATGATCTCAGCCATCGGATAGGGAAGAGGTCCCCCAGAAGGACTGGGTCCTTAGTTTGACTTCAAAGGACGTAACATCCGTCTAAGAAATGGTTGACTCGATGAACAAGTTTCTCCATTGGAGTTAACTTCCGTTGAATTCCAGAGGTATTTGACATTAGTTCAATTCGAACAGTGTCTTAAGATACTATACAAAATAGAGTACGTCTTTTAGAAGTGCGATGGTAAAAAAAGGAAGGAATTTTAATATATAATTATATTAGTTTCGTCAGTCATCGTAAACGGTGGTAGAGGGTTCTTTTGGGGTTCAACCCAGACAGATTCGGGAGGCTGTTGTAGTACGGTTGGACGAGTTGAAGAGGTCCTGCAGTACTCGTTGTCTCATACCACCAGTCACGACTTCCATCAAAGCCACCGATCAGGGGACGACCCGGTGTCGTCTGGTGTATCTCGGGGTACCTTATCAGGATAACCTGGGATTAGTTTTCGGACTGGTGGTCCCTCCTGGTAGGTACTCCGACTCTCCTTCGGTCGTCACGGGAATTCTTCACACCAGAACCCAGAACCGTCAGGTCACCACTTCAGAGGTACGAAGGTTACGTCCCCACTTCCAAGTTAAGAGTCAGTTCCTTGTTTCTAGGATGTGCGGATCACCGTGGTGGTTTTTTAAATTTTTTTCTTTTTCACAAGCACAAGACTGGAAAGAGATGGTTGTGTACACGGGGTGTGTACTACCTTTTTCACCTTTACTTATTCCTACGAAACTTCGGTCTCCACTAGTCGAGTACTTCCAGGGTGTCCTTCGGTTCTCATAGGTCTAATACAGTCAGACGGTGGGAGACGAGGACACCGAGTCTCACAGTTCCACCCTGGGAGACGTCCCCTGGTACACACACCACACAGTGACAGGGTTCGATACTGTACCGCACGTGTGGTAGGGGTCGAGGAAGGAAAGTAAAGTTGAGAAGGAGGTCGTCGAGGTTTTGGACCAGGACGGTTGTTTCGAGTTTTAGAGGGAAAGATTCCTCTAAAAGGAACAAAGTACAAAACCCCGTCTCCCTCCCCGCCCCTACCTTCTCCCACCTCTTCTCGTTACGACTCCGACCCTCTTTAGACCGGTGTTCACATTCCTGTCTTCGTTTTCCCCGGAGTAGTTCCTATAAACAACAAACGAGTGAAACATAAAAAAACTTATATTAAACGTATATTAATTTACCCGTCCAGAACCCACATACTATGTCAAACCACTTAAAAATTCAAAAACAAATAAAAAGTAGAAACGGACGGGACCCAGAAATGACGACGTGAGTCCGAAAGAGATAAACGTCTCTCACCCCCGATGAGAGATCGACCCCACGTGGCCGAAGGGTACGCCACCTAAGAGAACGACGTCTCGTGCCCGAGATCACCAACCCCACGTGCCTGAATCAACGGGACACCGGACACCTTAGAAGGGCCTGGTCCCTACTTTGGGCACAGGGGACGTAACCGTCCGTCTATGAATTGGTTATCCAGTGGTCCGAGTGGGATCAAGTCAATCAGTTGTGTGTGAGGTTATTTCCTTTTTTTCGACGAGACTAAAAATAGGGGTCTCCGGAAAAAAAAAAATTGGACAAGAACTTAAAGTACATTTACCTTGATATGTCGGTCATGAGAATCCAAAACGAAGAAAGTAAACCAATTCAGGTACTTCGACGTATTTAGCCTTCGCACAAGGATAAAACTCATCGTAGGGGACAGACTTTTTTCTATGTTACAAATAGGTAAGAGGACACCTACCGTCAAACCCAACAAAGATAAAAAACACACGTAATACTTATTTTGACGAGACTTGTACAGAAGGACACTTTAGTACAAAAGTAACGAGAACCTATTTATGGTTTCTTCCTAGAAGAATCGATTATACAATTCATATACAAATTGAATTAGCCTTTGACTGTTGTACAAAGGGTTTCATCACTATCATAAAGAGTCAGGGATGGCTGTTGCGGTCTTTTTAAAGGGGTGTAGCAACCGTTCTTGCCGACAAAGTAAGAAAAATTATCGTCGGTATTATCTACCACTTACGAGTCGTATGAGTCAACGATTCAGTACAGACTGAGAAACGTTGGGGCACCTGATTTCGGACGGTCCGAGGGGACAGGTACCCTAAAGGGTCCGTTCTTATGATCTCACCCAACGGTAAGAGGTCCCCTAGAAGGACCTGGTCCCTAGCTTGGGACCAGAGGACGTAACCGTCCGTCCGAGAAATGGTGACTCGGTGGTCCCTTCGGGTACTATCTACCGTACGTAAACGTAAAACACTGGCAACTTTGACTGTAAAGGGACTACTGTTTACCCCTTTCAATGAGTAAGAACACGGACAGGGTCTAGAAGGAAACCCTTTAAAGACAAGTTTCAAAACTGGGTAAAAGTTGTGACGATAAACAGAAAAATACCTCGAAGCCCGTAAGAAACTTATAAGACTTATATTAAGAGGACGAGACTCTTGCAAAAGAGGGTTAGACACCTAACGGACAAATAAAAGTATTACTACAGAAAACTTTTCGTCCAAAAAATCAAAACTACTTCAGTTTAAGTAACTGTAAAGCGAATGTGATTTACTAGAACACTGGACTATTTCTTTCGAAATGACTGAGGTTCCAACTGTCTTTTTATAAGATACAAAAGAAACTCTTCAACATTTAACATCAAAAATATAAATCCAGATAGTTCCACATAACTCTACGTAAAATCTACATAGTTCAAAATCCATGTCGAGTTGGAACTTTCGTCATCAGAAAAAAAAAAAAAAAGAAAAACCGGACCGACACCGAATGTCCTAGAATCAAGGGACTGGTCCCTAATTTGGCTCCGTGAACCATAATTCTTGGACCTCAGGATTGGTGATCTGGTGTCCCTTAAGGGACTTACGCAATAAGACTCACTATCTCCAGTCAGTGTTTTGGGGGTAGAACACACTAGGGTAACGGTACTTTACATGTCTTTTGGTCTTGATACGTGAGTTTCAGTTAGTCACCAAAGGGCCCGGACATCCAACCTCTTGAGCCCTTCACTGGACCGCCACCCATACCCCAAAGGCAATACGGACCACTCATATAAGATTCTAACTAAAACCACTTTCACACTTATATGATTTTCGATGACTTGTCATGTGAAATTCACTTAATTACCACACCCTTCGTTTAATATAGAGTTATGTCAACAATATTTGTTTGTAGTCTCTTGTTCATTTTCGTCGACTGAAGTCAAAAGATTACGCTTACAGTAGAATCACAAACCCAGTTATACTCTGTCTAAGCAGGAATATTTCACCTGAAAATTCTTGAAGGGACCGGTAGGTCCCTAATTCTGAAGCGGAAGGTTACGTCCCCGACGACCAAGCTAGGGACCAGTCCCTCGATTCTAGGATGTACGGAACACGGTTTTTTGGTTTTTCGTTTTTTCTTCGTTATAACATTGTTTAAGTTATTCCTGACAATTTTACTAAGAGTAGTTTTTTTAGAAATTTTTTGATTAAAAATACTTTCTTAAATGGAAGGAATAGAACGATTCGAACTCGTCCTGGGTTTCAAAGAACCCAAGTCGTCGGGGATCTCTATGGAGTGAATGCCTACCCACAACACTATACTGAGTCCAGGGTTTCGAAGGGACTAATGTCTAGACAGTAAAATTTGTGTCGTTCCTTACTCAGTCGAGTTTTCCCTTCGTTGACAAGATTTTAGTGAGTCGTGAATGGAGGCGTCAACGGGATCGGAGAATGGTGTAGTGATGGAAATAAAGAACTCTTGTAACCGTTGTAGTGATGGAAATAAAGAACTCTTGTAACCGTTCTATTTTTGCTGTATCTTAGACGTAATTGCCATAACGATCTAACGAAGTCTCTTCCCAGAAAGTTTCACATGTTACGTTAGGTAATCTCAAAATTATCGAAAATCCGTTTTAATTCGTTTATTAGTTTAATTACTTATTGAATAATTCTACCTTTTTTCTTTTGATTTCACTCACTGAATACCTCTTACTACAACTCCTTATGAACTTTGTGCACTTTACAAAGAGAAATTCGTCTGAAGAGTTTTGGAATTTACATCAGACTTTTAAAAGTTCCCCCTCCTAATTTTTCGTAAAAAGTACCATCCTATACAAGAACCTTACTAAAAAACACATACACACATATACACAAGTTATAAAACTTAAACAAAGGAAAAAAGGGTGGTAGATTAGACCGGTTCAAAGAAATAACGTTGTGCGAATTCTTTACGACGCAATTCTCCAATGACGGAATGTTGGGTTTGAACAGAACAACTAACACACACACACAATCGACGAATCAACACAGACTGAGAAAACACTGGGGGTATCTGATGTCGGGTCGTTCGAGGAGACAGGCACCTTAAGAGATCCGTTCTTATGACCTCACCCAACGGTAGAGGAGGAAGTCTCCAAGAAAAGTTGGGTCCCTAACATGGGCCCAGAGGGCGTAACGTCCGTATAAGATATGGTAGACTCGGTGGTCCCTTCGGGATCGGGTTGTTATGAAAAAAAAGTAAATCTTGAAAGGTCTTAAACCCGTCGAATACGGATCTAAATCTATAGATACTTGTTAAATCTCATCTTTATAGGATCGTACGGTCTGGGTTTGGATCTCGGGATACACATGGATCATACAGAATTCAAACAAATAATTTTTTTGTAAATATATAAAATTAATAAATAAATAAATAAACCGACACGGACAAGAGTCAACGTCGTACTTCTTCCTAGATCAAGGGGTTGGTCCCTAGTTTGGGTCCAGGGGACGTAGCCCTCGAATCTCAGAATCGGTGACCTTCATTTCGCTTTCAGTCAGTCAACACAGGTCGAGAAACGCTGGGGTACCTGATATGTCAGACACCTTAAGAGGTCCGTTCTTATAACCTCATCCATCGGAAAGGGAAGAAGTCCCCTAGAAGGGTTGGGTCCTTAGTTTGGTCCCAGAGGACGTAACCGTCCGTCTAAGAAATGGTTGACTCCATAGTCCCTTCGGGGGAATCGGTGACCTGGTTGTCCCTTCAGGAGTCCAAATAAAAAAATTTTTGGTTGATCCAGCGTAGAGAATAGACGAAACGCTCTTAGGACTAAGTACTCTTAGCAGTAAGTTTTAGATACGAACCGGTACTTCGAGGGGGTAGGTTGGTCCCAGGGAACTGGGACTCCCAGGTTCGTGTACCTAGAAGGACGGAACCGTACAAGACAAGGGAGTTCGACCATGTGATAAAGTTAAAATGGACGGGCATTCCTGGGGTGGGGTTTGGTGATGATGGTCGAGCGCGACAAGACCTGTCATAGTCCCTGGACGTCTGTACCTCAAAATCAGGGAGAAACGACATAGGTACTGGGTCGTTGTTTCAATTGTAATACTTGGAAATGACAATACAATTAGTTTGCTCATCAATAAAACCGAAAAGTACCCAGTAAAGTATACTCACTCTTATAACGGGACCTACACCTTTTGTTAGATCAAAAGAACAAAACAGGATATTAAAACACAATGATATTTCATTTCGTATAACCACTAAAATTATAGATCTTATAACGTCCGATTCCATTGTATCCAAAAATTTTCTCATAAATTATTAAAGGGTTGATGTCTAAGAAATAATGTACATCAGTCTATTTTACACTTCACTATTTTACATAGAAATCAAAGTATTAAATGATTAACCAGAGAATTCCGAACACAGAAGAGACTTGGGTGTGGAGTAGTAGTCCTTCTCTTATAAGATCTACCAACCAAGAATCTTTATCCCAAGAGAGTTCCCGAGTCATCTGTAGAGGACACGGGGTGGAGGAGGGTGGAGGGGTGGGGTTGGTAGTGGTTTCATGAAGGTAGATCTCCAAAGTAAAGTTCAGTAGAACTTGTAAATACTATTTTAGTACACACTTACACTGGACACTAACAAACTACCTTAATAATGAAGTGGAGACTTTTATAATCGAAATTCTTTGAGTAGTAATAAATGTTAACCGATGTAAAGAACCACTAGTGGTAGGGTGGAAGTCTTTAAGAGTCTTTCAATAGGGTGGTCACTTAACAAAAGTTTTCAGTACTTTTAAAATATCCAAGATTTGAAGAGTTACTTCGATCGTATTATAACAGTACGTCCGTAAATTTACACAGATACTCACCTTTGTCACCTTTGGCACAGTCTGAAATAAAACCCCCCGAGGTTTTAGTGACGTCTACCACTGACGTCGGTACTTTAATTTTGCGTGTTTGATGACGTGTTAACGTGAGTAGAGTGTACGATCAGTTCATTACGAGTTTTAAGAGGTTCGGTCCGAAGTTGTTATGCACTTGGGACTGCAAGTTCGAACAAAATCTTTTCCGTCTCCTTGGTCTCTAGTTTAACGGTTGTAGACGACCTAATAGCTTTTTCGTTCTCTCAAGGTCTTTTTGTAGATAAAGACGAAATAACTGATACGGTTTCGGAAACTGACATACCTAGTGTTATTTGACACCTTTTAAGACTTTCTCTACCCTTATGGTCTGGTGGACTGGACGGAGAACTCTTTGGATATACGTCCAGTCCTTCGTTGTCAATCTTGACATATACCTTGTTGTCTGACCAAGGTTTATCCTTTTTCTCATGCAATTCCGACATATAACAGTGCGACGAATAGATTGAATATACGTTTCATGTAGTACTCTTTACGACCCGACCTCTTTCGTATTCGACCTTAGTTCTAACGGCCCTCTTTACAGTTAGTGGAGTCTATACGTCTACTGTGGTGGGAATACCGTCTTTCACTTCTCCTTGATTTTTCGGAGAACTACTTTCACTTTCACCTCTCACTTTTTGAACCGAATTTCGAGTTGTAAGTCTTTTGCTTCTAGTACTGTAGACCAGGGTAGTGAAGTACCCTTTATCTACCCCTTTGTCATTTTTGTCACAGTTTGAAATAAAACCCCCCGAGGTTTTAGTGACGTCTACCACTAACGTCGGTACCTTAATTTTCTGCGAATGAGGAACCTTCTTTTCAATACTGGTTGGATCTATCATATAAGTTTTCGTCTCTGTAATGAAACGGTTGATTCCAGACAGATCAGTTCCGATACCAAAAAGCTCACCAGTACCTACCTACACTCTCAACCTGACACTTCTTCCGACTCACGGCTTCTTAACTACGCAAACTTCACACCACAACCTCTTCTGAGAACTCTCAGGGAACCTGACGTCCCTCTAGGTTGGTCAGATAAGACTTCCTCTAGTTGGGACCCTAAAGAAACCTTCTTGACTACGATTTCGACTTCGAGGTTACGAAACCTGTGGAGTACACTTCTCAACTGAGTAACCTTTTCTGAGACTACGACCCTCCCTAATCCCCGTCCTCCTCTTCCCCTACTGGCTCCTACTCTACCGACCTACCGTAGTGCCTGAGCTACCTGTACTCAGACTCACTTGAGGCCCTCAACCACTACCTGTCCCTCCGGACCGCACGACGCTAAGTACCCCAGTGTTTCTCAGCCTGTCCTGACTCGCTGACTTGACTTGACTTAAAGGAGAAACATGAACTCTCAGACCCATACCCCTAATCCTGAGGGGATTCCGGTCCCGCCCAGAGGGCTCCAGTATAGACCTGAACACTAGGAACGTAAAATCTGTCCTTCAAACCTCGGAGGGACTCTCCGTCTGTTTCAAATCCTGCCTTCTGGAGTAATCACATAATCCTATAATCCTAGGAANGTGACGTCTACCACTAACGTCGGTACCTTAATTTTCTGCGAATGAGGAACCTTCTTTTCAATACTGGTTGGATCTATCATATAAGTTTTCGTCTCTGTAATGAAACGGTTGATTCCAGGCAGATCAGTTCCGATACCAAAAAGCTCACCAGTACCTACCTACACTCTCAACCTGACACTTCTTCCGACTCACGGCTTCTTAACTACGCAAACTTCACACCACAACCTCTTCTGAGAACTCTCAGGGAACCTGACGTCCCTCTAGGTTGGTCAGGTAAGACTTCCTCTAGTTGGGACCCTAAAGAAACCTTCTTGACTACGATTTCGACTTCGAGGTTACGAAACCTGTGGAGTACACTTCTCAACTGAGTAACCTTTTCTGAGACTACGACCCTCCCTAATCCCCGTCCTCCTCTTCCCCTACTGGCTCCTACTCTACCGACCTACCGTAGTGCCTGAGCTACCTGTACTCAGACTCACTTGAGGCCCTCAACCACTACCTGTCCCTCCGGACCGCACGACACTAAGTACCCTAGTGTCTCAGCCTATCCTGACTCTCTGACTTGACTTGACTTGACTTAAAGGAGAAACATGAACTCTCAGACCCATACCCCTAATCCTGAGGGGATTCCGGTCCCGCCCAGAGGGCTCCAGTATAGACCTGAACACTAGGAACGTAAAATCTGTCCTTCAAACCTCGGAGGGACTCTTCGTCTGTTTCAAATCCTGCCTTCTGGAGTAATCACATAATCCTATAATCCTAGGAAGTCAAATCATTTCGAGCACAAGGAGTTTTCTTGAAATTCCCGATCGTTAAGGGTTAATTTGTCCTTCCTTAGAGGGGACCCATCTAGACTGGGTGCACCTCATCGTCACTGTTATTCATGCAAGGTAGGGAACAGAGAGACTAGTGGAAGGGTTACGTGTGTCCTTCTCCGCAATAAGTAGGTTGACTGTCTGAGGTGTTGGACATGGTATGTTTAATGTAAGACTAAGAACGACTTTCTCCGTCTCAAGGATCCAGTCTCTACCAGAATTTTAAGACCATTTGATTTTTTATCTTTTTTTATGTTAGAGAGGGAAACAAAATACTTTTTTATTTTGATAATCCTTCATAGTTGAAGTCATGACAACGATTAGAACGGTGAATTTTGTTTTGATAGACCCTGAAGGGGGCACCAGGTCACCAATTCTGAAGTGGAAAGTCGTGTCGTCCACACCCAAACTAGGGACAAACCCCTTATAGGGTGTACGGCGTGCCACGTCAGTTTTTTACTTCTTTCTTTTTTATTCAAACGGTACGAAAAGAGATTAAGACTTTAAGAGTCGGTTACTGACAGGAGTTCTGGAACTTCTGACGACACCTTGTATTTGTGAAGAATTATAGAAGAAAACTTGTTGATAAACTCCTACCCTATTAAAGAACCTCGGATGGTTATCTGACAAAATGATACTGTTCCTTAGTAGGTCTTGTAAAATAAAGAAGTAAAAGTCTATCAAGCCCTCACGGAAATGTCCATGTAATTTATATGACACTTTCTCTATGTTGTCTAGTATGACCTTCGACACCCATGACTCTCTGTCCAAGTAATGTGTTAGCTTTTCCATCTCTCTGCGTCACAACATTACCGCACGAGACAAATGTTATCGACTACATATGGTCCTTTGTTCTTAGGTTGAGTCTTTTTACCCTTTATCTTCTAATGTGGAAAAAAAAGGGCTTACGGAGCTTCGGTGGGTTCTCCCGTCTTGACCGACCCGGGACACCCAAACCGAGGAAGGACACAAGAAGTCGAGTCTAGCCTAGGTGGGTTCTTCTTAGGTCCCGACCCTGGTCTACCGACTCCTATGTCTAAATTTAGTACTCGTTCTTGGAGGGACCACCGGGTCACCAATTCTGAGGTACGAAGGTGAAGTCCCCTACACCCAACCTAGGAACCAACCCCTTGACTCTAAGGCGTACGGTGCACAACGTCTTTTGTTTTGCGTTGTGGTATTCACCACTCGTTTGTCGTACGGGAAATCTGTGTTCATTATCTATTCGTCTCTACTTTTTTACCAAACGGCGTCCTCTGAGGACATCCAGGGAGGTTCTCCTACCTAGACGACATATTATGAGTACACGTTCCCTCACAGAAAGTCACAGAATCTCGATGAAGAGAAAAGGACCGAAACTAGTGAAGGAATAAAGTACGAGGAGAGAGTCGTAATAGAAAGAATAGAAAGAATCAAACCCACAAACGAAGTTGGACGTCACTACACAGATCTTGTACCTGACAGTACCCCCGGCCCGTTACCCAACCCAAAATTTAATTACAGGAACGATCTTCGGGTCTTTTTAAGAGGGTCACCTTCAGTCGATGCCTTTCCCTTAGGGGATGAGTCACCAGACACTGGTCTCCTTCGTGAACCTAGAGAGACAGACGGTCAGGACCGTAGAAAGTCGTGTACCCGACCACCACGACTTGTTAAGTGACGAAGTCTCATCGACCATACTATGTATCGTCTAGGTTACGTTTAAATGTCTGAACAGGTCACCTTATCATTTAATTTGGTTGGTCTTACCGTTTAATTCTTAGACCTCGGTACGATTCTTGGACCTCGGTACACTGGGAACGGTCGGATTTTATAAATACCCTTATTTCGTACGAGTATGATACACCCTTATATTCCCATTTACCTCTATGATGTCACTAATGTCGTTCCTCTTTTTCCCGTATAAGAAGTCCCTTCGTAGAGATTCACTTCTTTACGGTAGTATACCCTTCACAGATGGGACCGTAAAACCCAATAAAGTAAACCACTGAGTCTAAGGAGATTTCCTCCATTGATATCTAATAAAGTCGAGGTCGGAATAGTACCTTTTTAATTTGCGACAGGTACGAGAAACCTCCATTTCTTTCTTCACAGTCCAGTGTGCACTGAATTTCGTAGAATCTCTTCATTACGACAGTTCCCCCACATTTCCAGTTGTAGTGTACCTGGGACTTAGGGTTTCGTTGTGGGTAGAGAGACATCTCACGAAAGAAGGTTACCCGTCGTATCTACATATTTGACTGGAGTCAAAGACGTTGTGGATTTCTCTAACATCAGGAGTTCTATTTTCATTTCCAAAGTAGCCTTGTTGACTGGAGGTTATGAGACCGGTTGACTACACTTCCCGGTTGAGTGACCTTTTCTGGGACCACGATCCCTTTTAACTTCCGTCCTCCTCTTTCCCCACTTCTACTTTACCAACCTATCATAGTGGTTGAATTGTCTTTACTTAAACTCCTTTAAGGTCCTCTACCACTTCCTGTTCCTTCGGACTGCACGACGTCAGGTACCCCAGAGTTTATCAGCCTGTACTGAATCGTTGACTCGTTGTTATTGTACATTACACTTCTACAGGTCAAACAGTCAACTACTGTAACAACGAAAGAATGTTCCTCCTATTAATGGGATAGTCTGACCTTAACAAAAAACGGTGAACCTTTTCCCCTATTACAGGACTAGTAGAACTGAGAATCTACTCCGATATTTGTGACGTTGGTCCAATCTTACAGAGACGTGTAAAAAACTCAAATCTTTTTTTTTACACATTTCGTTTGTGTTTTGTGGAGACATTGACTAGATTTAGTATAGTTTGGTATTTCTTTGATGGAGACATTGACTAGATTTAACATAGTTTGGTATTTAATGGAACATTGACTAAAGTCGACATAGTTTACTATTTCTTTGATTGTCCATAATTCGTAAAGGTATAGTTTACAACGTTTATGTTACAAACGTAAAACGTGTTTATCTTTAGATTTAGATTTCGCAAATAAGAAAACGATCGGAGTAAAGTTTGAAAGAAAAAAGTAAGAGAAAGTCTTTGACTGAAATGATTTGGTGTATGTACGTATAATTCTGGACTCTTCTCCGAAACCACCGACACCAAGGAAGGAGGAGTAAGACTCTTCTACTTACACGACAATCACCCTTTGTTGGTGGGTTTCACACTACCCCCAGCCCCCGCCCCACCCCCTCACCTGTAGACTCTGTCACAAGTCCGAGTAAAAACTTTGGACGGTAACACGTCTAAAATAAAGGACTGACTAAAGGTTAGTTAAACTAAGGTTTAGTTAAAGGTTTAACTAAAGGTTAAGGGTCCAACTACGAAGTAAGGAGGTTACTACAGACATCCCGGGTCACTTTCTAGTACGAACCCAACCCCGTAAAAAATCCTGTACAGTTTAATGACGGTATCTCTGTGGGGAAAGTACGACTATTGTTCCTCACTGTAAACGGTTTTACGGTGTCTACTACGACCGTAACAGTCTTACCCATGTAAGTGGTGTCTCTCGGTGTCCCTGAACAGTTGCGTGGGCAGTCGGAAAGTCGTCTCTGTAGTAGTTGGAAGATCCTTCTTAGGAGTTGAGACAAAAAAAAAAAAAAAATTACCCAGGTCTCGAGACGGTCAAGATCCGGGAGTCGTGGGGTTTGGGGACGGGGTTTATACCTGTGTACTCACCCAGTGTCCGTTTATTTCTGGTTTTCCTCCTTCTGTCGTCCCTGGCTACGTGACGTACAGTCGTGACTTAGGTCGTACCAACCTGTGACCTGTCCCTGGACTCTTTATCCTCAGGAGGAAGACTCTGTAGGTCCTTCCCCACAGGGGGATAAACACTGAAAGTTCTTTGTAAAAGAAATCCAAAGGTAAATAACGACGTAGTTTCCATAATTTTAGAGACCGATTTTTCTTTTTATGTATATCAGTTTAGTATGTCGACGACGTTAATATTCTCTTTTTACACCTATTTTATTACGTTGGTGACCTCTTACAAATTTACAAATAAAAGTACAATTTTTCCTACTCAATGGGACACCAATCTTATATGGAAATACGACTTTTTGTTTCAGTGAAATAAAGACTTTATCAAGACCCTTTTTTTCTTTCTTTTTTCCTTTTTCTTTAGGTTTTCATTCCTTCTCATTCTAGTTTTACAAGACCGTCCAAGGTAGGTGTCAGGGTTGTCTTCGGTACGGGAGATTTCCGACGTGGAGATTAAGTCACGTAAAGTGCTACAGCTCAAGACTACAAAGGGTGGTAGTCAAATCTATAAAGACTCGCCCTACAGACATGTAAATTTTCGATGTCAAAACGTACGAAAATAAACTTTTCCATAAATAAGGTTGTGTGGAAAGTCACAAAGTCATATAACGGATATAATGTATGTTTTTATAGACGATAGGTATAAACTCGTATTGAAAAGGTGGTGGGTATGACAAGGAAGTGTACTGTCCACTGTGTGTTATGTAATGTGTATGATGTCAAAACTCCCTCCTCTACCAACGACCCAAATATCTGGTGGATAGAACAGTAAACGTCTCTGATCTTACCTCTAGACTCCGACAAAAACTCAACCACTCTCATCTTTCCACTACCTTCCTAAGTCTGGGAGGCACCAGTCACCTCAACCTTACTCACCAGAAGGGACTGTCTTTGAAATGACACTAGGGGTGTAGGGTTGTAACCCTTCTGTAAAAGATTTTCTCACTCTGCTCTTTCGACTAGTTGTACGTGCTAAGGATTTTGAATTTTAAAGGGTCCATGTTTTAGGAAGAAGGTGTCTACACCGTTACCCTGTTTTCAACTAGGTAAAAAAGGGGACGTAATTAAAAAATATTCATTTTGTGAGAGACGGATGTCAGATTCGTACTAATGTCAGACCCTTACGTCGGACCGGTCACACGTTGTCTTTTGGTGGTCCCCAGTTACTAAGAGAGAACCAAGTGTACCTCATAAGACTCCAGTCGATGGAATACACAAGAAACTCCTTTCAAAGACCCCTTTTGAAGGTCACAGAAAACAAAAGAGAGTTTACATTGTGACGTCCAAATTTGAGGTCATTAAAGCACACGGTCGACGAGGAACTATCGACATACGACCGGACCTCTGCCATCAAAGTATAGGAGGTACCAACATCCAGTGGACCAGGAGTGCACCGTAGACTTAACGGGGAGTACACTAAGTGCCTCGAGTGTCGGACGACAGGGGTAAGCTCCGACGACCACAGACGGAGTCGCCCTCGGACCCGTAGGGCAAAAATACCCTCTCTTTTCCTAAGATAGATGTAGTAAATAAAGTCCAAAAACTGTGGTTAGGAAACGTATAGAGCCGGTATTTTTGGACCTTTTAGGTCCGTTTACGTACGGAGGGGGGTGGGGGAGTCTCTTGGCATAAAGTTCCGAATGAATTAAATGTAGTAAGGGGGGTAAGATCAAATTTATGAAACCTTCATATCAAGGATAAACAAAATTTAATTGGCCCAACCTTTAGTTCGTCTGTATCGTGTACCCAAGATCAGTCATCCTTCATAAATCTTGTCTTTCTCGAAGCCACTTTAAGACAAGTCGACTCATCAACAGGTACGGGTTAGACTCTTGTTGACTGTCACAACTAAGGGTGTTTATTGACTTAAAGACCGAGAAGTGATAAGTGTGTGTGTGTGTGTGTGTGTGTGTGTGTGCACCCATATTCATACATACACACTCATATTCCTTCACACACAACACACCATTTTCCCTGGGAAGGGGGCTTTGGAAGGTAAACTATAAATAAAACTCGACCGACTTAGAGTTGTGTTCGGTCGTTTCCACCAAATACGTCGGACGTAGTGAGACCCCCTGCGATCGAACGCATTGGTGTCCCCCGCGGAAGTCCTGGTGCCAGTCGAGGGTCGGGACAACTCTTTGGTTCACTTTCACTTTCAACGAGTCGGCACAGGCTGAGAAACGCTGGGGTGCCTGATGTCAGGTACCTCAAGAGGTCCGGTCTTATGACCTTATATATAGGAAAGTAAAGAGGTCCCCTAGAAGGGTTGGGTCCCTAGTTTGGGTCCAGAGGGAGTAACATCCGTCTGAGAAATGGTTGACTCGATATTTGGTTCCCAAGGAAGATTAAGAGGGGTCACACAAGAAACGTAGTGCAGTTCGTGAGTCCGATATCTTGCACCGGATTGAACATACGAGGACTTATTCCGAGGAGTACTGTTACCATCCAAGGAGAAGGGGACTTAAGAAGGGTACCTTTGAGAGTAAAATGGTCACCCTCGGTCGGACGACACACACACTCTAAGTGAGGGACGTAGTCAACTCCAAGGAGTCAAAATCTTTGCTTTGGGGATAATACAGACCTGACAGTTTACCTTTCTTTTAACTTTTATAGAATATCCCCCTCGTCCTGAGTATACCTGTCGAGACGAAGGTAATCCTACACTTAAAGAGAGGTCGGGATGTGTCAGCCAAAACTCGTTGGAGGGGTGGTTCAGGAAACTTTTCGTCTCCGTCGAAGGAAACCGATGGTCTCGTCGAGAAGGATTTTCCACAGTCGGTAGAGAAACGTTTGAGGAAACCCTCGGTTGTGGACCCAGAGGACTGAAGTAAAGGGTTAGCTTGACCTTCTAAACCCGTTGGAATGGTCGAAGTCAAGGATTAGGGGCAAAATTTGTGTTCTCGTTGACTTGTGGTCGGGGACCTCCAGTCCGTCACGTAGTGACCATTGAATCCGTACCAAATATTTACACGACATCAGGACACCCGTCCTCTGTGTCCCTCTTGCGATGTAGACGGTACCGCACCGACCTCCTCCGATCGACAGTACAAGGACAGGTACCTTGGGATATTCTCTTGGTGACTTACTGTGGGAATATTTGTCGGGTCAGTAGTCGGTAGCTTCTCAGTTCCTTGACAAAGTTGTGGAGGACGTCCAGGACCGGTGAAACCCAGAAATTTGAAGATGAAGAGACTCTACGTTTACCAAGTTCTTTCGAACCTTACTCCGTATGAGTAGGTCACAGACAAAAAGGTCGATAGTGTAGGATTATCTTACAACGGTATCAAAGGATTAGACTTGAAGAACGAAACGAACTCTGGTCCGTACGACAAGAAACTTTTTTGTAATAAATAAAATTTTAATACGTCCTTAGTACGAAAAAAAAAGGAGAGAGAGAACGAACGGTAAAGTTAAAGGGTTATCGATACCAAAAAGTAGTGTTGACGAAGAGTTCGAAGACCTTATCAGTAAATAAAATACTTAAAAAACCCTTTTTTTTTTTTGGTAACGAAAAGAACTAATTACATGTGGGACATATCCAAAATGGAGACGGTCTCAGTACTGATCCCTCTATATATATATATATATATATATATATATATACAAATATATACTCGAAAAAAAACACCACCCCACCTTTAGTAACTTACCCATATAAAGATACATAATGATTCAACTTTGTAGTAAGGTGAATGACAAGATTATTTCAAACCGAGACCATTTTCTTTTCAAAGTAGACTTCCATGAAGGATACGTTAAAGGAAAGACACGCATAGTAAAGATCTGGAACTATAGTCAAACCTATTGTTTGTCACAGCTGGTGTTTCGTAATCATAGTTATGTTGATAAAACTCCTGACGAAACGGGAGCCTTTGCGTGAGGTTCTTCCTCCAGGAGCACTGAGGACGTTCGTCTTCTATTTTCCAAGTGTCAAGTATTAAAAAGAGGTTTCAAAAATTCGTAGTACATCTTTTGACATTCCCTCTACCGGGGGGAGTGTCATGTAATTGTAAAATTCATTTTAGGGTGCAGGGATAGCTCTGTTGTTTCAAGTTGGTGTTTTTTCCTTTCTGTCGTACTCCTAATCGAAGAATCGATAACGGGGATTCACTACTTCACACCTTTTGACCTTTCTGGGACTTGAGGGCGTGTCTGTGGGTCCTTTATTGTCCTGTACCGTTTAGCACCCCTGATTTTGAGTATACATTTAGTTTGTCCAGAGTCTCTTTTCTTACCGTAGAGAACAGAAGTACAAAGTTTTTCTTGACGTCTCCAGTTTCCTTGGTCCACGCTCACGTTTCTATATATTTTTATTACTCGTTACGAGCATTGTTTATACCCGCCGATGTAAGTCGTAGAAAGTCCATACAGGTTAGAGTCCGGTTCCCGTTCTTTACAGGTGACACGAAATTTTCCAGATCCTCATCTTTTTAGTTTGGGTTCAGAAAAGATTAAGGTGTGCCGACAAAACGGTGCTCTACTAATTGTTACAGACACCCCAGTCCAAATAAGATGACCTTGACTCGATCATGGTCCGTCGTCTATTTTAGTAACAGAATCTTAAAGAGATCCTGGGTGTGCACCGGCTGAGTCTCTGTCACGGATCGAAGTTTGGGTCGACGGAAACGAGAGAGACTATGGACGAATCTTTCCCTAGGGCGGTCTGGCGGTGTTTACTTCGAGACAATTTAGTAGGGGATAACGACTAGTCTGAGTGCCGAGGTGGTAAGTTTTTTGTCTTCCGTATTTCCACTTATGTTTGTACTCTTTCCTCAAGTGTAGACCAGGACGTCGGAGAGGTACATCAGAGACTTCGGGACCCTGAGAGGGTCGGGGTATAGACCCGTCTGGGTGACCTACAACAGTAGTGACAGTTTGTCCTACCTCAACCACATCCCCGGCGGCAGGAGACCCTCCTACCACCACATCCTTCATTTGAACTGGGAGAAGGAGAACCCCGGACACCTTGAGTCTCCCAGTAAAAAGTACAGAAAGAGTATCTGTATCAGTCTTCCAGACTCGTCGACTGATACCTTTCAGAAGACCCTTGGCGGCAAGTCTTCCTTCAAGGAGAGGAGCTTGACGTCGGGGGACAGTTAGTACCACCACGTGAGGAGGCTGCCCTCCCAGTGCAGGTGGCCCAAGAGATCTTCGAGGTGCAGTAAGGGGTCGGTCTGGGTCAGTACCCTTACCCCCTACAACGGAACGAGCGAGTGCCGTTTAGAAAACACAGACATAAAGGTTCGTTTACGGTGTGTCAACTAGTTCTTCTGGTTCTACCGATCCGTCTTCTGCGTCTCGTCCCGCATGTACGGCTAGAGGTTCAGTCATTCGGGGGACCTCCAGTGGCACTCCAGTGATCCTAATACCCCAAGGCCACTGAAGGGAACTCGCCCCTTCGAACACTTCCGTAGACCTGGTGGCGAGAACGCGCAGAAGAACAGAAAAGGGAGGTACCCTCTGACGCCCCAACACGAAAACAACCATAAAAGGAGCACCGGTTGTCTCCGTGGTACGACCTTGGTGAGGACTTGGCGAGAGGGGACCAAAGGGAGTGCTAGATACCACAATGACTCCACCAGAAATATAAGGGCCAAATACGGGAGTTATAGCAACCACGGAGGGACCACGAGTAGTTATGACCCGAGTTTAAACTGAAACTGCAAGGGAAAGGGGTGCCGTTCTTACGAGAAGGAGAACCAGAAGACTGTCCCGAGTGACTAGTAGTAAAGGTCAAATTAGTTCCCGGGAACGGGAAGGGGGAGACGTTGGTGTTGACCGGTAAACCTGACTTCCGAACGGACCTGTCTGTGGTGGTAAAGTAGGTTTCTACTCTGTCATTGACTTTTTAGGAACCCTAGCATTTACAGATTTCCACAGTGACTTGGTAGCGACTTGTTTTAGGTTCTTGACTACTACCGAAGGATTCTCTTTACTTTGGTCTCGTAATCCAATATTAGCCCAAGGAAGTTTTGGACGTTTCCATTTATACTAAAAGATACATTGTAATAAATTTGTATGTTTGACTCTTAATTAAAGACACAAAATAATAACACTTGTCGAGAACCGAACGGAACTTAACCGTACTCGGTATTCGGTGTCGGGATGATTACATTCTTTACCTGTTATACGAAATCGATTACGTGATTTCACATAAAATGTTATTCAGGGGATGTATACTTGCAGGTTCAACGCTCGAAAGTTTCTACGTTTGCACACACGTACAGGTCAGTGGGTTCAACCAAGAACATAGACCGTATATAACAGTGCACGTACGTGGGAGATGTTCACCGACACGAAAGCACATGAAGTGACATATCTCATGCCACCGTGTCGTAGAAATAAAGTTCAGGTCCTACAGACCTTCGTTCACATTTTCGCCGCTGTCACTACATCGACCATGACATGACATCCTAATTTTTACAAAAGAAATGAAAAACGAACAAAAAATACATAATAAACACACTTTTCATAATATTTTACTGACGGAAAGTCATGATGTATCGGCTAACACAATCAACCCATGGATCCGATTAAAACAATTTGAATCCTTGTTTGACCTGAATACTTGTGTGAGAGTCTTACCTTGACCACGTATACATGTCCTGAATGACATTAAATGGCGTACGGTCTGTTGTTTTAAACTGAGACTGGGAAGATTTTTGTGAGACTTTCTAGTTTGTTAAATAGACTTAGTTTAAGTCCACGTTGCTTAACCCGCGGACGAGTTCTCTTATAACGAAACTTGAAAGGAATAATCCTTCGGTCACGACTGTCTCGTTTTGTACGGGACCGACCTGTACGAATACCTTCCTACGGAGGACTCTGGTCAAACGAACTTTCCGTGTCACGGGACCATAGAAATAGTTACTGTGCAGTTTCAAATTTCTCCCCCTCCCACACTTTCAACCGTTAGTAACAGTTGTCACCGCTGACCTACGGTACGAATAAGTTCATCGACTTTACTTTAAAGGTTACAGTTATCCGTGGACGAACCCGTTTTCATTCTTATACCCTCGGGAACCAGTACCAGATCGTCGTCTGACACAGATTTTGTCCATTCCGACGAGATTTCGTTCTTCTTGTATGTTCCTTTTACCCAGATTCTGTAACTCATGAAAAGAGCCTCTATCCTGTCTAACCTATTCTTTATCCTTCGTCGAAGTTCTTAGTGGTCAGGGTCAATACTCACGAGATAAATAGAGGAAACGTTCTACACTGTCTCTTTCTTCGCCAGGGTTAGCAGGTCGTTGTTTTCCTGAGACCTTAGAATGGACGACACCCCGAACTTCTTGTAGGACCCGTCGACGACAACTCTGCTACCGAGAAAACAGGTTGGACACTCCGACGTCCCTTTCTCTGTTCGGCCGGTGGTCGACGTGTGGGTCCAGGTGCTATCACTGGGCCAGTAGGTCCTGCCAGTGCCAAAAAAGTCGGTCCTACCTCAGTCTCTCTCCGCTGTCCTGGACATCTCAGTCACCCTTCGGAGTCACAGACGTAATGTGGTAAGCTTTGAGGACTCGACTACGAGGGGGGTTTCACAAGAGGATCAAAGGACACTGCACTGACATACATCGCTTTAACACATACACTCGTTCAGTGCTTACACACGCACGGTTCAGTACTAGGACAAGTTAATGCGAAAGGTTCACTTCCTCAAAATTCATGTTTATAGTAGGGCCGGGTGAAGAAAGGAAACTAAGTATAGTACTATTGTCATGATATAAAAAAATTCGAACTAAATTAAATCTCCGTTATTGATTTTTAACGGATGGAACCATGATCCGTGGTTTCTGACTGTAAAAAGGTTGTTTATTATGAATCAACACTTTTACCGTCTTAACGTCATTTTCGAGAAAGTTTCCGACCACGAGCCGGTAGAGAAGGATGAGGATGAGGAAGGTCACTCGTAATCGACAAGTGATACCTAGTGAGTGGGGACCTCTTCCCTTACCGTTGGGTGAGGTCATAAGAACGGACCTCTTAAGGTACCTGTCTCCTCGGACCGCCCGATGTCACGTACCTCAGGGTTTCTCAGCCTGTGTTGACTCACTGATTGTGTGTATGCGTACCTGGTCACTAGTGGTCACACACCCGACGGCACAGTAGTGACCTATTCGGTCCACTCGTTTCACCCTTCCTCTTAGAATGAGAGGATTCTTTGGTAAAAAGAATTAAATGGTAGATCGAACGTTCGTCCATCACCACCACCAAATCGGCGATTCAGAATAGGTTGAGAACACTGGGGTACCTGACATCGGGTGGTCCGAGGAGACAGGTACCCTAAAGGGTCCATTCTTATGACCTCACCCAACGGTAAAGGAAGAGGTCCCCTAGAAAGGTTAGGTCCCTGGTCTGGGATCAGAGGAGGTAACCGTCTGTCTAAGAAATGGTGACACGGTAGTCTCTTCGGGAACGTTAGTCCCCACTTATAGTTTACTTCTCAATATAGATCACCTATCTTAAAGATCTGGATAGGGGGGTTTCTGCAAGACAGGTTAGAGAGTTTGGACACTTATACTACTCTTTAGTGGGAGGGTTGAGACAATATCCTATACCGTGTCAACCAGAATTTTATCCCTCTGGTATGACCCAATCGGTCCACCCAGAGTACCTTAGTGTGCTCGGAAATTTTAGTCTCGTGAAAGAGGGACTGACCATCTTCTCTTTCAGTCTAAGTTTCTCACTCTTAGACCACCACCTAGACAAGGTATTCCTCCCTACGTCCACTGGAGATCCTCTTCTCTTACTGGAGACCGACTTTCAGGTGTCCCTTCGTCTCAGGAGTCAGAACGTTGTGAAGAAGTTTCTGGGTGTACTCGGGTCGGACTGGGTATGACACTGACGTCGGAACGTTATGGGACTGAACCATGGGGTTCGAGTTGACCTGAGGGTTGTAAGTCTTGAGACTCAATTATTTAATCGCCACGAAGTACGACCCTATACAAACCGACTAAACAATGTGTCGTTTCTTTCTCACTACGTCTTATGTTGTGACTTAGGTCGAAACAGTTTTTAACTGAACCCGTTGTGGGTTTTTTAGACTGAAACACTTGATACTCGTCATTGGAAGATTAAACAATAATTTTTTATACGACGTAAGAAAGACGTCTTACTAGGACAGGTGACCGATCTTTTATCAGAATGACAATGATATCATTTCACCTCTCACCAAAAATAATAAAAATCACGTTATGTAAATTTTTTTAAAAAACACAGGTGACAAGTTCCATTTTATCTCGATTTACCAATTACGAGTTCAACTCCTTTTATTTTGATCGAAAGTATCCAAGATGACAGAAGACAATCACTGTGTATTTTTTATTTCTTAGTGTAATCCCCTTTCTAACGAATCTGACACACAATTTAAATCGAAGCCATTTTCCTTACTCTATAAAAAAGAGTCGAGAGATTTTCCGTTTGTAAAAAGAAACTAATAAGAAGTTCCAAAAATAAACGATGAGATCTGTTATTCTAAACTTTTACTGAAACTGGAAACCCCCTTTTATGTTATATTAAAATAATAGTAATGAAATATAGAAAGTTAACAAGACATTTAAAAATACTTAAGATAACAGAAAATATTTTCATAAGTAAATAAATCAATCAACGTACCCCAGAATCAACGTAGTACACCCTAGAAAGCAACCCCGTGTGCCTGAGAGATCAACACCGATCGCCTGAGACCTCGGGTGTCCGAATCAACAAAGTTAAGATGACCTTAAGGTCAAGGAACAGGTCCCTAACTTAGGTACAAAGAACTTGACGTTCCATCTAAGAATTGGTGATTAGCGACCTGATAGTCCCTTCGTAGAAATTTTGTTTTTTCATTGTGTTTTAAATTAAACTCAAACTTGACAATCTTAACTGTTTGGGAGATAGTGACGGGTATTCAGAAACTACGTGTGTGTGTGTGTGCGATAGGAGGTCGTAGACGGACCTGTGAATAGTTGTGTCTGGTCCCAACCCCGTCCACCGCTCACGACCCACGGACATGGACGTGCCACCACTACGGGCCGAGGGCCGGGTGGTCCCAGGACGGTAGGACATAGACTCGCTAAGAGCCGAGAAGGTGGAAGTACTTTAGGTAGTGCTCCAGCCACTACAGTTTGACGGTCAGTCCCGGGTCGTACATCGAGTCGACTGGGCTCAGTCCCCTGAGTCGGTGCTTGACCCACTCCTGCGCGTGCTCCCGCACGACCATGACGTCGCTCGTGGGAGAGGGGAAGAAGAGGAGTAGGAGGAGCAGAAGCGACAGAGCCCACCCGGACCCTGTGTGTGTGTCTCGTCTCGGTTGCAGTAGGACCACTTCTTCCCAGAGGGGATGGAGGAACAGGTCTAAGGGGTACTGACACTACGAAGCACACTTGACCTAAAGGAAGGACGGTCTCACGAGTGGTCGCCAGTGGGCGGTGGACGACGAAGCAATGAGGGCCTGGGACACACCACCAGTGACTCGCAGTGTACACGACGGTGTCGGGACGGAGTGAGCGGGTCCCGACCCCTAGTCGGGGCGGGTCCGGGTCGACGATTGTTTTGACTTTGTACAGACTGTGCGCGTAGGACTGAAGAGGAGGAAGGAGCCGCGGGGCCGGGAAGGGGGACAGGACTGTGCTCAAGAGGAGGTGAACGGACGGGTACTGGACGGGACTCTTTGGAAGAGACCGAAGCGATGAGGTGTTTGAAGGGGAGTTCTACTTGGACAGGCCGCAGGGAGCACTCTCCTGGACCGAACCACCGACGACTGACCAGACGTCCCGGGAGCCACCCGACCCAGAACACAGTCCCCTCCCTCCCCGTCTCCGAGTATACAGGACTCAACCTTATGCACGGCCCAGGACGGAATGGACGAGGACATTTCACTTATTTACGATAGAGATCTCAAGACTGACGACGTCCCACATAGTGAAGTGACTTAAGAACCTTGTTAAGATAAGTCTGTGAGATGACAGTAGAGGTTGAACATCCACTTCTTTATCCTTCTCTCTTCAATTTTTTGGACTGGTTCCAGCGTGCCGATATGTGCCCTTTCACTTTCAGCGAGTCAACGCAGACTGAGAAACGTTGGGGTACCCGACCGACATCGGCCGGTCCGAGGAGACAGGTATCTTGAGAGGTCCGTTCTTGTGACCCCACCCATCGGTAAGGGAAGAGGTCCCCTAGAAGGGTTGGGTCCCTAGCTCGGGTCCAGGAGGTGTAATATCCGCCTAAGAAATGCTAGACTCGGTGGTCTCTTTGGGTTTGTGCCTTTTCGGTCTCACTTTTGAATCACTGGAATAAGGTCTCAAGTGTCGAATCGGTGACGTGACACGAGGTGATTCCTACCAACTTAAAAGTTCGTCCTTTGACTCTTACCTATTACGTCCTTTCTTGTGATCCCGTCGCCCCTTATCTCGAGAACGGGTTCGGTCCGGAACACGACACACGAAGAATACGCAACGTAGTAAAATAACTTAGGATCGTTGATAAGACACTCCATCTATTATACCGTCATTTGGGTGATGTATTCTTACTCAAGGCAAGGTTCGCACGTAAGTAAATTCATGTTAAGCAAACATTCAGGTTGATACTATCGGATCCATGCGTTGATTGTGTTACCCGAAATCTCATCGAACGGCATTATCCAAATATTGTGAAAAGTACGTTTATTAAGTATTTTTGTTTGTCTTTTATTTCTTTTATAAAAATTAGAACGTCGTGTCCTGGAACTTTTCATGTCATCACGTCATGTTGTCGACCGTGAGGAATTGTTATAGTCGATACAGTGGTGACGAAAATACGAGTGAAGGTCTGTAGGACCCGAACTTTGTTTCTGGGACATGATGACATGAGACATGTCATGTGTTTTCGTGTCGGTGAGCATCCTCTACACGGGCACACTGTCGCGTACGGCCTGTGCACTTGATCAAATACCCTGCCCTGATGTGCTTGCACGTAACCGTAGACACTTTCAAGTGTTGTGCTCCCAAGCATACATCTCCCGAATGATATAGTGGGGTAATGTTAAAGGTGGACAGTCTCATTCCTGGGTTCAGTCGAGGTAGAATTGAGACAAGGGTAATCATGGGCGACATCTACGTCAAAACGACCTCGGAGTCAGGGACTCCTGCAAAACGGAGTCTCGACTCGGGGTCCTCGGAGTCTAGGTGTCGGGGGAGACTCCCAGTGGGGGAGTGGGAATCAAGGAGTGGAAGCTAACCTCCGGTGACCCTAGGAGGTAGGAAACTAGACCGAGTCGAGGCACAGGCTCTAGAGTTGGACGTCCCCCTCAGACCCGTGGGTCTGGCACTGGAGATTGACCCTCCACTTCACGACCACCCACTTCAAGTGCTAGCACAGGTGAAACGAGAAGTAGAGGAAGGGTAAGTGTTTTTGACTTAGTGTCGGCAACCTCTGGAACCACCTCCCCTGTCTTAGCGGTCTACGTAGTCGTCTTTTTCGTGTACACGTTGGACTGTCATTTTCGAGTACTTGGTGTTGTCGAGAATAGACACACCGGGGTTCTGTTGGTCCTCTTGCACCGAACTTGTTTTCCATTAAACATCCGTGATTAACCACTGTTATGACTGTTTACCTGAGGTCCTTTTGGTAAGACATAATGTTTGATGACTGTTCATTTTGGTATTTGTATTAAATTACCGCAAGGTATTGGAAACAACGGAAAAGACACACAAAAAAAGGAAAAGGAGTGGAGAAAAATACATGAGTTTGGTGGTGATTAGTTTGGGGTCCACGTCGTATTCACGACATAGACTTCTACAAATTTTCCATAGGTATACAATGATTTTGTTGTGAAGTAAACTCGGCATTTTCCCTAAAAAAAGAAGACTCTTTTTGGTTCTCTCGAAACGTGATCTAATTCTGGGAACATCTTTATGTGAGTACTTTACGTAGTCTTTATATCTATGTTGATAAAAACGGGGTAATGTAAAACGTAATTAAAATGTCCTACCTCTACTCCTACACCGTAAGACGATACCTGAAGACTGAGTCGTGCACCCCGTCCGTGGGAAAATTGTGTTACGTAAACGTCCAATCCATAGTCTGTTGCATTCGGGGGCGCCGTGAAGTGTAGAAGGTCTCTTCGTTCCTTTTACAACTACCGAAAGAACGGATCTGGTAGTCTTCTTACTTACAGAAAATGTATAGACCTACCCCTCCCCCTCTAGTAGTGAAATACCCGTCTTCTGTGTTTTCGTTGTTAGTCAAATCGTGTCTTAGTGTGTTGACGACCCCGGACGTTGGAAGTAAAATGTCTACTTCTTGGGCTCCGGTCGGTACACTACGCCGCGACCGAGTTCTAGTGTGTGATGAAAATCCCTATGACCGGACGACCGTCACCAGGGGTCGAGTGGACCTCACGGGGGTTCTCCGGACAAAGGGTTCGGTATTCACTTCCGAGTGAGTACTGGAAGAAAAGGAGTGGACTTAGTCATGGACGCTGGGTCGGAGGGAAGGGTCGGGGTCCCGTGTCCAGGTTGACGAAGGAGGCACACTGGTCCACTTGCCGGGTCTCGTTACGGTAGTCACAGTTCCACGTTTGAGATTCTCGTTTGGAGGTGCAACAAACCCTACTTAATAGTGGTGGACAGGAGAGGGGGATCTTTTTCCTGTAGTTACACGTAAACGAAGGTGTTCTTCCTTTTCTACTCGAACCAAGTGCCACCTCACTTTAGTCTGACTCCTCTTTTATTGATTTTACTACGAATGTAAGAATGTAGTCTTAGTGTCTGTGTCCGGGGACAGTAACGGTGGAGTGGTACAGTGACTATAGAGACCCTTAGAAATTCGTCTTAATTCGTTCCGGTCATTATCCTTCTACCCTACTTCGGCGTCGCTGTGATTGGACTGTTGGCACCCAATGTTTCGTTATTTGTCCCCATGACTACCCAGTGACGCGTAGTCCGACTCAAGTAAGCCCCTCGGGGAAGGGTGGGAGAGTCTCGAATCGGGAGGTCTCAGGGGACTGGAGGTCCGAGGTGATGAGACTCGTCGTTTTTAAGACGGGGGTCTACCGTCACCTTTCACCGTCAATTACACAGACAGGGGGACTTTAAGGTCACCCTCAGCCTTTTCTGTAAAGGTAGTGAGAAGTTTCACATTTTCTTAGGTGAAGCGGATAGAGAGAGACAGACGAAATGAAGGATTTCCTCTCTTGTTTTTACTACTTGGTTCGTTTGGTCGACAGAAAATTCCGTACAAACACCCTGCATTTAGACATAACAAAACGGGTCCTGACATTTCGCTCGTTGGTCTCATTCTAAAAGTTAATTTCGTCTTTTTGCTCACCTCTCGACACAAAAACAAAATTTTAGGACACTCCGTCTGTGTTACGACTCGGTTGACGGGAAGGAACCCACCGTCCGGACAAAATCTCTTTGAAGACGGAAGGGAGACCTCGTGACGTCACCCTCTGTACGCTATTCTGGGGATTTGTAGGGACCTGAGTCACCGTTATCGTCTGGATAGTTCTCTTGTCGCAAGGAGTGACTGTTCTTGCGACGCTACCTACGTAATCCCAAGACGGGAGTGGAAGAGGGTCGAGTGCACCCGGAGTGGGTAACGATCTTGAAAGGGGTTGGAGGGAAGGAGATATCTGGAGTTGAGAGGACTTAGACGTCCTAATAATATTGGATACACTCTACGTGCATACACACACACAAAGGAGATCTTCCTTACCAAATCATAAACAATACAGTCACAAACGTCCCTGAAATATCCTGTATCGATCACATTTATTACTCTTAACTAACGTCATTCCTAGAGATTACCCATGTCCTTGAGTGACCGACACTCCAAGAAGGAGAAGAGACCTTCGTAATTAGGGGTGTTATTAACGCACACCGTCCGCGGTACTGGAAGTAACCTGGCTCTGACTTAGGTCACAGTTCTTTCCCTTGTAGTGAAGGGTCCCGAAACGGATACACACATTGCTACGGTCGGTCGGGAGTCCTGACGACTGTGGACGAGAAAGGAGACGGACGAGTGCGGTCAAGGGAGATCTCTGAAGGGAGCGACGTGTCCTGTTTCAGGTTTTAGAACTAATGTCGAATGTTCTGGATTCCTGTGCCATGACCGTCGAAGAGGTCCGAGGGAAACGTGAGGAGAGGGACGGGGACGTGTCCGAGAAGGGAGCACCCAGTACCCAGAAGAGAGGGACTTCGAGAGGACTTGAATAGGGGTTGACTTGTGGAACGTGGTGGAAGGGTACTGACTTACTGACTCTAGACAAACGGTAAGTGTAGACTCCGTCTATCTTGATGACAGAACCCGGTGGGTCTGTGTGTGGTCGTGGGGACGGGGTAGTGTGTGTACGTGTGTGTGTGTGTGTGTGTGTGTGTGTGTGTGTAGAAGGAGAAAAGACAGGTCGGTTAGTATTCTTGTCCCGAAGGAACCACCGAGTCGCCATTTCTTGGGTGCACTGTTTCGTCCTCTGTGTTGTCCTCTACACCCAAGGTAGGAACCCAGTCCTTCTAGAGGACCTTTTCCTTTACCGTTGGGTAAGGTCACGAGAACGGACTTTTTAGGGTCCTGTCTCCTCGGGCCGTTCGATGTCGGGTACCCCAGCGTGTCTCAGCTGGCGTTGACTCGCTGCCTCATGGTGTGGTACAATCAATGAGACCTAAGGAGACACAACACAAAATATTAAATGAAAAGTTATAAATAGTGAGAGACTTACGAGGACCGATAAAAAGTGAACAAAGAATAGGGACGAGAGGTGGACTTTCATTGGACGAACTCCGGTACCCGGACAGAGGAGAGTAGACGACACAGAGACGAAGATCGTGTCTCTACTGTCTATCGTTCACAGGTTATTGATCTACAAGTTGCACTGATACAGTGGTCAAAGGAGGTCCAGGGTAAGTAAGGAGACGAGGTACTCATCGGACTTAGACCTATTCTTCCCCCTACTCCACCATATGTGGTCCAATAGTGTAATTCCTATAGTACTCTCCTCCGTCTGTTCATCTTCTTTGGATCAGGTTTATGAGTCCCTCAACTCCATTTTTTAGACTATTTAAACCTAAAGGTCGTTACTCAAACCGGAAACCCGATCCTTGACTTTCCCTCTAGAGACACAGTACAGTGTAACATCTCCGTACACACAACCCCTTCGTCTGTCTGTCTGTCTGTGACGTTCCATTCCTAGTCTCAGTCCAAGGATGGTGAGTGGCATTCCTATGGGGGTCCCGAGAGACTCCGGGACTTCGTTGTGGTTTACGACACATAAGATTACATTCTTCTCGACCCCTGCCCTTACACTTCTGCCTTTAACTGCCGAGCACGGTGCAATTAGACACTCGTACCCGGTCTACCGAACAGTTACAGTAGCGTCCTTCCGACGGAGATCTCCAAGTGGCGAGATGACAGTTTAGTGTGAAGACGTCAATGTCATGAAATCTCATTATCCCCGTTTGTGTCACATTTATCGAAAGGAAACCCATAGAACATTCTATGTAGTAACCAAAGCAAAAGATAAATCTTTTCTTCGTTCTTGACTCAGACACATAGTCGTGGGAGGGAGACTCAGACGGTGTCAACTACATAGACGTAGATGTGGTGTCTCTGATATCCCGAAGGGAGGACTGGAGAGGGGGTTGTACCTCTTTACTCAATCTTTCTTTTTTTTCAGTGTGTCAGTTCTCATTACCGACGGCAGATGAAGGAGCTGTTGAACCGTTGTCGTCAAATTCTTCACATTTGCCACAAACAAATTCGACTTATTTTAATTTCCCACGGAAGACGTCACGACAAATATCACTTTCATTTTTTATAAGAGATACTTTACGGATCAAGTTATTTATTGTCACGTGTGTTTACTTTGTACACCTTAGTATGTTATTTAAATTTATTTTAAATTCCTTTCCCTTTATATTAGTCCTTTATTATAAATCACTTTTTACTACCTCAATTTTAATATACCTGTGTGAGTAAGATTAAAATATTTATATACAATACACACGCGTAATGACTTCTTATTTTTCTAGACTCATTACCTCCCTTTCGATATATTATTTTCTTATACAAAGTGTTTAGTATTATTTACGACTTAAGGTATACTTCTATCCTTTTTTCCTTCGTACATTTCTTTTTTTGTAGAAAGTTAAGTTGACAGTAGTTTAATTTGTAAGACATAAATAATGGTTCAACTCGTTCACGTAATACTTTGGGCGTCCTCGTCGCCCATGAGTTTTTTATAAATAAACTGGAACTCCCAAATATAGAGGTTCTTTATGTTTTTTTCTTTTAGTTATCGATAGTACATAACTCACGAATGACCGTAGTACGTAAAAAAAAAAAATCTTGAAATGTATCCTACTATCGGTAGCTAAGGAGACTTATGGGACAAGTACTTCACAAAACAGGGATGTAATGTCTACCCCTTTCATTCCGGGTCCTGTCCGTGGAGGACGTCCCTAGCGTCGACCACTGCCCCGTCTCCAGGAGACTTACCCCCGTGTCCCAAGGAGTCTCACACACAATGGGAGTAGTATGTCGGGTATCTTCCTCCCGGACTGACCCTTTCCGCTCTGGAGTCATGTGTGTGACCCTGTAAAATACTGGGAGTGACTCCACATTAAATTCAAGTTACGTGTCATAGGTAAACCTCCCATGTCGACCTACTCAACCCACCACACACGTGGTACTTTGGTGACGGTGTGAGTCTGTGTCTTATGAAGGTGGTAGGGGTTTCTAGGGACCACGGGGAAAACTCGGGTAGCGAGGGAGGTGTGACCGGGGTTCGGTGGTCACTACACAGTAATTCGACCTCCATACCTAATCAAGGCCTCTTCCGTTACCGTGGGGTGAGGTCATGAGAACGGACCTTTTAGGGTACCTGCCTCCTCGGACCATCCGACATCAGGTACTCCAGTGATTCTCAGCCTGTGCTGACTCGCTGAAGTGAAAGTGAAAAGTGAAAGTACGTAACCTCTTCCTTTACCGTTGGGTGAGGTCACAAGAACGGACCTCTTAGAGTCCCTGCCCCCTCGGACCACCCGACGGTAGATACCCCAGCGTGTCCCAGCTTGTACTGACTTCGCTGAATCGTCGTCGTCGTTGTCGTACCTAATCAAGTCTGATCGAACTATCAATCACGAGTTCAGGTCCCACTCCCTCCACGTTTGTCGTCAAGCCACGGAGTCTGACTTCCGGTCATTGGACCCAGGAGTAGGTTGAGAAGGGGAGTCCTGTGACTTATTCAGTGAAAGGTAGAGGTCCGAACCTACGGGGTAACCATTTGAGCTCCCATGGACTTTAAAGGTCGAGCATGTGGGAGGGTAGGATAGTTACCTCCTACCTCTCTCGTTCGAACCTCTGGGTGACATCAAACTGTAACGAAAAGAGACAGTGTCTGGAGAGTACACATTTTATTCCTATTTAGTAAGTAAGTAAACTATTTATACATAAATTACAGTCGCTTCTGGGTCCTTGACAGGATCCGCGACTCCTATCTCACTATTTTTATGTCAGGAATGAGAAGAAAAAAAAAAAATTAAAATAAATAAATAAATAAATAAATAAAAAATGTCAGGGATGAGAATGCCTCGACTGGTAGGTCACCTCCTCTGTCTGTTTGAACTCTGTGTATCTATATTTACGTTATGATCTCTAGAGAAGTTCTTTTGACCTCTATGGTTCCCTTGTAAACCACGTTTATGCCCGTGTTATTTCCTGTCTTTTTCGTTCCTGGATTGTCTTCACCTTCTCTAATTCCTCTCCACAGTTCTTATTTGTCTTCTTGACATGTCATCTCCAGAATTACTAGGTCTATTGGTGCTGCCACGCTAGCGAGTGGATCTCGGTCTGTGGGACCTCTCACTTCAGTTCACCCGGAATCCTTCGTAATGATACTCGTTTCGATCACCTCCACTACCCTAAGGTCGACTCGATAAAGTTTAGGATTTTCTACTACGAGAATTTCACGACGTGAGTGATACGGCCGTTTAAACCTTTTGAGTCGTCACCGGTGTCCTGACCTTTTGCAGTCAAAAGTAAAGTTAGGGGTTTTTTCCATTACGGTTTCTTACAAGTTTAATAGTATGTCAACGTGAGAAAAGTGTACGATCGTTCTAATATGAGTTTTAGTCTATCGTTCTATCCGAATTTTCCTTTTAGTTTGTTCTATTCTTTTGTCACTACTGTCCTGAAGGACCGTCAGGTTCCCGATTCTGAGTAACGGCGTTCCGTCCCCGGACCCAAACTAGGGACCTGTCCCTTGATCTATGCTGTACGGTGTTGATTTCCAAGACGTACGACGTTACTTCCAGCTTCTAGGTTATAGGCGTCGATTCTGGACCGTATCCGTTTTTTTATTGATTTATTTGTATTTATAATTTTTTTTCTTGTTGTCACTACTGTCGGGTCAATCTTAAAAGACGAGACAAGGTAGGGTAGGGTAAGATAAAGTGAGGTGAAACGGGACACGGTAAAGTAAGGTCAGGTAAGATAAGGAAGTGAAAAGTATTTTACGACCACCCTAGGGTATTTTTAACCGGGAATTAGACTTTTTTTAGGACGTGAACCCATAACACCCTTTCACTAGGAGATGGGTAAAATGTCTACTCCTCTGATTTGGAGTCAATCCAGTAGATCGGTCATTACCTCCCGGTCCCAGGGTTCGTTGTACAAGACTGGACTACGACAGGAAAAGAAAACCAGTTTATGGAGGACATCATTGGTGACTAGGGGAGAGATATAAGTCAAGTAAGAATCGAAAGTGAATTTCTTAATGAATATTTTAGTTCTTATTCCTCGGACCGAATAGGAGACGAACTATTTTTAGTTTTAGTTTTAGTACAGTCGGTGTAGGGTCAAAGTCAAGTCTCTACATCAGTCGACTTTTCTCGTGAAGAGGGTCAATGGTTTGACGTTTAATTTTTGAAAAGAACCGTGAAGGGACCGGCAGCCACCAATTTTGACACGGAAGGTTACGTCCACCATGTCCAAGGTAGAGACCAGTCCCTCGATTCTGAGATGTACGGAGACCCGGTTTTTTGATCTTGTATTTTGTCTTTGTTATAACGTTGTTTAAGTTATTTCTGAAATTTTTACCAGGAGTAGTTTTTTTTTACATATTTTTTATTTTTGAAAAGAGTTTGTGTAGTCTCTTGACGACTACGTCCCGATGTTTGATTGGACATTAGATCTCTTTCTGTGCACGGGTGTCCCTCTTTCTCTTTACTTCACAAACGAAGGGGTCCCGTCTGAGACGATCTACAGTATATTCGATCTTTTTTCTTAGGTTCACTGTTTAACATGACTGAAATTCTTTCCGGGCCATCCCCGAGCACACTCTCCAAACTCGAAAATATCGGACATTTGTGTACCCTCGAACATGGGTGACCGAACGAGACTTAAGGTAGTCGATGAATCCCTTCTCGGTCGTCACCGGGGCCCCGTAGAGAACACAGAAACCGAGTCCTCCCCTTGTCGTCGGGGTCGTCTTTGAAATGTGTGAGGGTATAGGAGACAAAGGAGATGTTCTGTTTTCAGAGTCAGAAGTCCGGTTTCACATTATTTTTGACGGTAAGTCTCGGGAATTCCCTAAGACAACATAGATTTCATTAGTCAAACTCAATTTAAATTCGACGAAATAATTTTTCTCCGGACGTAGTACTGAGAACGTTTCTCGATACACGAACACTACTGATTCAATGGAGTAATTTCAAATAGGTCATTCTAAATATGTCATTCTACGAGATCTTGCCCCTTAAGGGAGCGTCAGGTTACCAGCCTTGACGTACGAGAGTAACGACTCCCGGGTCCAAGTTAGGGACCGACCCCTTGAAGTACGAACACGAGTCGACACAGGTTGCGAAACACTGGGGTACCTAACATCGGGTGGCCCGAGTTGACAGGTACCTTTAAAGGTCCCTTCTATGACCTCACCCAACGGTAAAGGAAGAGCTCCTCTAGAAGGGCTGGGTCCCTGGTTTAGACAATACAGAGGACGTAACCGTCCGCCCAAGAATTGCTGATCGTGGTGGTTCCTTGATTCTAGGGTGTCACGTTGGTAATTTTTTTTTTTTTTCTGTCTGAAAAAAAAAAAAAGGGTCTTTCTTTTTTCGAGATCCTACCCCAAACGTCGGAAACCCTAGATTACGGACTACTAGACCCCACCTCGACCACTTCACTCTTATCTTTATTTCACGTGTTATTTGCATTACACGAACTTAGTGGGACTTTGGTAGAGAGGGGTCGGGGAGTCAAGGCAAGTCAGCGAGTAGGCACACGCTGAGAAACGTTGGGGTACCTGACGTTGTGCGGTCCGGAGGGACGGGTAGTGGTTGAGGGCCTCAAATGAGTCTGAGTACAGGTAACTCAGTCACTACGGTAGGTTGGTAGAGTAGGAGACATCAAAGAAAGAGGAGGACGGAAGTTAGGAAGGGGGTGGGGGATCAGACACCTTTTTAACAGAAGGTGTTTTGACCAGGGACCACGGTTTTTACGACCCCTGACGACGAGATCCTGTATTGTCACGAGGGCAGGGGTCCCGAAAGGGTCCGATGCGGTCTGAAAGAAACCAGTCTCCGTAGGTGAAGAGACTTAGTATTGCCAGATAGGGAAGGGAAGTCATTCATTTGTATGGTAGAACTAGTAGAAAAAGGGGGGGATCTTGTAATGACTTAACCCGAATTATCGTGACACACTGAGACTTGTCCATTGAACTAGACTCAAAGACGAGGAAGTAGGCAAAATAGTTAACCGGAAGTGGACCGAGATTATCTCGTAAACGGATATTTTATGGAGTAAGAAAAGAATTACTGAGTGTGTTCACCGTCAACCCAAAATTGCAATTGACTTCGTTTTAACGTTGATTGGTCATAATGTGTTATTTTAGGGATAAAAGTAAGTGATCCGTGTCCTCAATACTAAAAATTATATTTCTTATACGTGTCATTGTACATACGTATACTCTATGTGTGTGTGCACACACACATATATATATCGTATATTAACGTGGCTACCCGTCATATACGTATAAATTGAGAGACGGGTCTTGGGAACTCGTTAAATATCACACGACCAAGAGAGACACATGATAATGGTGGAAGTGAAAAACATTTACACAGAGGGTCAAGAATATTGTAAAATAGTCGGTTCCCAAAGAGCCACCGGTATTAAGTCAGAGATTACGGAAGGACTTCCGGTCTCCAGTCACTGTGGTAGTGGTGACTAAACGAATCGGTGGTCTCCTTCCGTAGTGTGTAGAGACCTTCTACACCTCTGGGAATGGTAACACGAACACACGGGGCGTCCAATACGGTCATATACGACTACTTATGTACTGGTCCGTCTCATTCCTTCCATTAGTCTAATTTTCTACGTGTTAAAGATGGGTATATACACATATACCTGTATACACTTCCATTCGTGTGCTACAATAGACCCCGGTTTACGTATATTAACACCCCGAGAGGGGTCACCGAGTCTACCACTTCCTAGACGGACGTTGCGTACTCTGGGACCAAGTTAGGGACCCAGTCCTTATAGGGGACCTCTTTCCTTACCGTTGGGTGAGGTCATAAGAACGGACCTCTTAAGGTTGTACTTTAGCTTAAGAGTCCTCGATTTGATAAGTACACGATGTCAAGGTACCGGAAACCCGGGTGACATGTTAGTACTTGTGTTTAGGTTTGTAGTCTTGACCTTAAGGGACTACCAGTCCACCAATTCTGAGTGACGAAAGTGACGGGTCCCCGGACCCAAGTTAGGGACCCACCCCTTGACTCTAGGGTGTTCGGTACACCACGTCGTTGGGATGGTGGTGGTGGTTTTTTTTGGTTTGTAGTCTTGACTTTAGTACATCGTCAGGTGACGGTTACCACGTACAAATATGTAGTAAGACAGTTGATAATATTTTTTTACTTTCTCACGATTCAGTGAAGTCAGTACAGACTGAGAAACGCTGGGATACCTGATGTATCGGACGGTCCGAGGGAGCATTTACGTTACGGGGTCCGTTCTTATGACCTCACCTAAAGGTAAAGGAAGAGGTTCCCTAGAAGGACTGGGTTTTTATCTTGGGTGTAGAGAATACAGAGGACGTAACCGTCCACCGAAGAAATGGAGATCCCGGTTTTTTTTACTTATACGTTTCAGTTTAATAAGAGTACTTCTAAAGGTCCTCTGTTCAGGTACCTAAGGCTGAGTTCATTAGAAGACATACATATGTATATATGTAAACATCTAATACTCAATTATATACTTACGAATGAAGAGACGGAGACTCTAGTATTTCGTTCAGAAAACTCCTGTCCGTACGACGGAATGAGTTAAGAGACGTCGGGTCCGAGTGCCGTGTCTCGGGTCATGGAACATCTACATGTTCTTGACACGTCTTATTTACTCTCTACTTCACGAGACGAGTATAGACGAGTATAGTATGTTGTCATTACCCGTCCAGAACACTCGGAGAGGGGTAGGTAGGTAGTGCAGGTCGTGGTGTGACTTTCGGAGGTGAGATTCCTCTGAGTAAGTGACAGTTCCAGACTAGTACTCCGAAACGAGAGTCTGAGTAAATAAGAATAATTAGGAGAAAAGTACGTCTAGTTAGAGTAAAAGGATCAGTCTAGTGCCGACCCTGTACAGTCAAGAAGTAGGGAGGTTTCGTCACACGGGTCGCGGGTCGGGTCTTGACTGACTAATAGACCAGGAGGGTCGTTCCCGTCTAGAGCCTCGGTCACACCCGTCTTACCTCTGGTAAAGTGAAGGGTCGAGTAGACTTTGTGTGAGGAGGAATGTCTTAGAATTTCAGAACCACGATGTCTCTGGAGTCTCTTACGTTGAGACGTGGGACCCCTCCTACTCCTAGGTAGAGTTTCCGTGTCTCTCGAGCGTCACTCAGACTCCAATTTTGAGTCACTACTATACGTGACTCCAGGTTCGTCCCGAGACTCCTGTGTTTCGTTTGGGTTCTCAGGGACGGGAACTCTTCCGTACTCACCTCTTCTCCCTACGGACACGTTTTATGACAGTCGTTGTCACTGACAATCCTGTCATTCTAAACATACCACAAATGTTCTACGAGTCCGGAGCGACCAACGAAGTCCAAGTGGTTGGAAGGCGAGTGGAAGTAGGTTCTACGGGTCCTGCGAGGAGGTGACGTCTGGGTAACTACGGGACAGTTGACGTTTAACCATGAACGGTTGTCATGCATGGTAGGTGGAGACACACACGAACGATTCAGTGAAGTCAGTACAGACTGAGACACGTTGGGACGCGGGTGATCCGAGGAGACAGGTACCCTAAGAGGTCCGTTCTTATGACCTCGCCCAACGGTACGGGAGGAGGTCCCCTAGAAGGACTGGGACCCTAGTTTGGGTTCAGAGAATACAGAGGACGTAACCGTCCGTCCAAGAAAATGGTCATCGCAGTGGACCCTTCGGGCGGTAGGTGGAGATGTTCATAATTTAGTACGACAACGGTTATAAGTTGTGGGGACTTTCCTCAAGTCCCACCTCTCGTCTTTACTCCGTGAGACATAAACCCCCTTTTTGACCGTCCTGTCCAGACTATCAATCTATAAAAAGTCCTCGGTTAAAATACTCGGATTAGGAACATGGAGACGTATAGATCTTTTCGTGATCTTAGAAAGTACCACTACTGGCAAGGAGTACTGATCGATGTTGGAAGATTTTTTTTACACACAAACTAACGTACACATGGGGGAAGTGGTTTCAGTGTGACCACTAAAACTGGAGGGGGACGTGGGGCGGAGAAACCTCGTCAAAGAGTCTCGATAGATTCCACGATAGAGGGCTCGATGTCAGCAGTAAAACGGGGTTTATTTTGAATTGAACTCTGAAAAATGAAGTACGTAAAAAAATTTCGACTGTGAGTGAAGGTAGGTTGAAGTAGAAGGGGGAGTAGTCAGTTCGTAGTGGTGAGTTACTGACGTAAGACGATCAGTCCGGCGAAGGTACTTCTTTATTGTTTTAAGACCGAGAAAAGGTGATCTTCTTTTTTTAGGGGTAGACTTCGCATAAGCTGTTCCAAACTAAGATGGAACTGTCTGTTCACGAAGGTTTTAACACGGGGAATAGTTTTGGTGTTGTCGTTTAATCCGGGTTCTAATACCAAACAACATTTCAAATCGTATGCGAAAAGACCCCTTACAAAAATAAAATCGAAACATCGATAGCTGTAACCCTCTAAAAAGTTTCGTGGTGGTTGCGAACATTCAAATCCTTTTCTAGGTTCACGAAGGACACGTAGTTTGCCACCGGGCCCTCCCTACTTCTCGACAAATAGACCATTCTCGGGTCGTATACCACGACGAGTCGGAGGACTTGGTCGAGCCTGTCGTCTGTGACTTGGACCACCTCTCTTCGTGGGACTTTCTCCAAGGTAACCGTGTGTCCGACCTCAGTGTTCGAATCCACAGGCCCCAAACGTGTCGTTAATCAGTGTATTTTCTTTCCGTAAAACCGTCCTATTCGTATAAGAGTCCCCTTACTCTTTAGACGTCCCAAACACAAAAGGTTCGACTAAAACTTTCATGAAGACTTTTAAAGGGACTCTTTGAAAACATAGTTTCGTACGACACTTAACCCCTGAGTTCCATACTGTTCATCAACTCTCCAAAAAGAACAAAGAAAAACAAAATTCAGAGACTCTGAGGTCCCCTTCCCTTTTTCTTTTACGGTTGTTACTGGAGTAGTGGTTAAGGAGGTTTTAGACTTATACCTTTTCTGCCTCCAACTTTCCGGGTCGGATTCTAGACCGTTTCTGTCCTGACCGAGTCGCGACGGTTCCTTTCCGACCCATAGGTCTGAAGAGTCTCCTCTAAAAGTCTCTCCCTGGCCGCTGAGTCTCGGATCGGTCCGACTCGGTCAGTGTCTCCCTCCCCATTTCGTGTCGTTACGGATCCATCGTGTCTTCAGGGACCTTAAGTAGGGGAACTAGTTGAGCCTCAGGAACGGTCATACTGTGTCCGACTAATTTTAGGACCTATATTTTTAAAGGTCTGACCGTTGTTTTGTGTCTTCATCGGGGGCACCGTTTTAATGTCGACAAGAATTTACTGAGACGGAGTACTTTTGGAGATGGATACACTCGTTATTTAATGTTATTAACGTAGATTATGTAACCAGATTATATAGAGTAAATTATGTTGAATAAATAGATTCTATAAACATTATCTTAAGTCAAATGGGTATATTAAGTGGGAAAAAAGAAAAAAAAAAGTCGTGCTGATCGGACCCTACTACCTCGAAGACACCTCCGACTACCCCCAACGTTGTTGGGTTAGGGAGACCCGGGTCCCTCCACTGTATTTACTCCTTTCCTCCAGAAGAGACTTTCTGTCTTTTGAGCCCCTAACACTTTTTGATCTCCCTCGTGGGGTTTGGGACGAGTTTCCCCAATCGAGGGTGAAGGGACTCGGAAGGCGACGGTACGCCCTTACAGTCCCGACACACGTCTCTAGGAGACTGAAACTTTCTCTTTACCCTCTAGGTCCCAAGTCACTTTAAATGATTACAAACTTACAACTGTAGATTCTTATGTAAAATTTTCATGAACTGAGACACATCCCCGAACAGAACCCCTGACATAAACGGAGTTTCGGATAGTAAAATACCCTAAGGGTCCATCGAGTCACGATTTCTTAGGTGGACAGTTACGACCTCTGGGTCCAAGTCAGAGATCCAACCCTTCTAGGGGACCTCTTCCTTTACCATTGGGTGAGGTCATAAGAACGGACCCTCTTAGGGTACCTGTCTCCTCGGACCTCCCGATGTCAGGTACCCCAGTGTCAGTCTGTGACTGACTCGTGGGTTCGTGATAATAGAATACTGAAAACCGGATTCCTGTAGGACTATGTTTACTGTCACTCTGCTCTATCTATTCGAGAGTCGATCTATAAATGTTGACCGGAGGACAAGTGTGGAGGACCCCGCTCTTTTTCTACCCGAGGTCCTCCCTGTGAGTGATGGTCAGGGGACAAATGTAAAGAACTCCATTCTCTGTTTACCCGAGGCTCAATGGAAGAATACTGACCTGAGAACAGATGTAAAGTTCTAGACGTGAAGATATGTTCTTTACTGTTGTCCTTATCCCACCTATTGGTCTGTAACCCATGTTTTCTCTCCTCGGTCTGGGACAATCCTCTAGTTCTCCATTATGTAAAAGGTACGAACCCCGTTCCCTCTACAATATGTACACTTTTTTCAGAAGCGTCCCAGTTTTCCGTCCTCCACAGTCTGGTATCATTCAGAACGATAAAAGGAGGGTATACGGAAACGTTACTTTAGGTAGAACTGATTCCATACACTCGTGTGGGTCCCCTCCCAGGACTCTGTTTGGTCGATCCCTCAGTTTCTGCTACCCCGAAAGGTCTACCATGATCACCATTTCTTGGGTGGAGGGTCTCGTCCTCTGTACTCTCTGTGTCCAGACTAGGGACCCAGTCCTTCTAGGGGACCTCCTCCCGTACCGTTGCGTGAGGTCATAAGAACGAACCTCTTAGGGTACCTGTCTCCTCGGACCGCCCGATGTCCAGATACCCCAGTGGTTCTCGACCTGTGTACACTCCGCTGAGTCGTATGTCCGTACGTTTCTTCTGCTGAGCCGTTCTGCTGTCTCCGGGTCTTCTGCGGAGGGGAATCTTTCCTAAATTGAAGGGCTTCCGAACTGAGTTCGTTGAGAGTACGACTCAAGTGGGTACCTATAAAGGTGTACATGAGACGAAAAGATTATGTATTATATGAAAGAAGATATGGAAAACAGAAGAACAGACTAAGGAGGAAAGTCCCATCTGATCCTAACCCTGAATCTAAGGTCGGGGATCGGGGACAGTAAATCGTCAATCCTAAGGACCAAAGGTGGGTCCACTGGTCCCAAGTTAAGGGTTAGTCCCCCGATTCCAGAACGAAGGTCGACGATGAATGACGATGCACAGGGACTCTAGTTATCCTACATCACGTTACCGTGTCTTTATGACACAAAGCAAAGAAAAAAGAGGTTATATAGTCTAAAACTCCAGGAATGGTACCGGAGTAATCGTAGTACGAGGAGTTAAGAATACTTTTGTAAACGATCAAGGGGGTGTCCGAAATAGTCTTTATCCTTTATCCAAACAGAGTGAACGGTTATGTTTAGTGGGGTATCACCGATGAGTTCCCTGGAGACGAGTTCTTCTTCGGCCCCGACATCTTCCTTCCTCACGACCCTACCTAATCACTACAGACCTAACCGCGTACGATCCCTCACCCCAGGATGATGTACAAAACAAATAAGATATAATAAATGTAGGATAAATACTTTGGTTTTAGGAAACCGGGTTGCAGGAACTGGTTTCAGGGAAGACAGAGTTGGACCCGGTCTCACGTTCGTGACCATAGTTTCACCTTTTAGGAAGTTCTAAGAGTAGTGATAAGACAGTGAGTTCTTCCGACAGTTTTCGTGTACCTTCCTGAAGGGACCACTAGGTCATCAATTCTGAAGCGGGAGCTTTGGTCTACTACGTCCAAACTAGGGACCGGGTGTCGATTCTGGACTACATCGGTTTATTTTAGTTTTATTTTTTCAAGAAAAATTCTTTTCGGTGTACCCTTAGGTGTCAGGGGTACTCACCCGAAGTCTGTGTGTCGGTCAGAGTCGTGTACCGGCGTCTGACGAGAAGGATGTTGACACGGGCATCCTTTTCTTCAGTAGTCTCACATTGGGTTTATCAGTAGTTCACAGTCTGTGTTTCCTACAATCCTTCAGTACCTATGTAAGTGGAGAGACTTGTGAAGGGAACTCCTCACTGTACCGGCTTTAGGAACTACGACCTTTGACGAGAACGTAGGCTTCGTAAATTTCAATTGATGTAATCCCGTTAGCGAAACCCGACCCCGGAAAGTAAAATTTTTGTCGGGCAATTTGACTCGAAATCTTCACCAGTTTTTATAGACTTTGTAAACTTCTCCCCGGGAAATTCTTCCAATTCCGTTGAGACGTTCCTCTTTATCCTCAGTTTTCGTCTCGAAACTTTAGACTCTAACAGAGAATTGTAAAGTTCAATTTGGACTTTACAAAGGAACCGTTTAATCAAGTTCTCGTCACATCTTCTTTGTGTGACTCATATTCTTATATTTGCTAGCAAAGGACGACCTTCGGGTGACGAGAACTTTTGCCTAATCTTCTCTATTCTCAGGTAAACAAATTATCCGCCGATGTATTAGGTTACCAAAGGGTTCACCACGTCTCCATTTCTTAGGCGGACGGTTACGTCCTCCACGTTCTCTACACCCAAGTTAGGGAGTCAGCCCTTCTAGAGTTCGTCCTTTGCCGTTTGGCGAGGCGAGGCCTTAAGAACGGACCCTTTAGGGTACCTGTCGCCTCGGACCGTCCGATGTCAGGCACCCCCAGTGTCTCTCAATCTGTACTGACTCATTGACTCGTCCACACGGTTGTGTGCCTTAGATCTGGTAGGTCAGGGTCCTTTTGTGGTAAGGTAACAAAGACCGCTTCTGTCTTAAACATAAAGGTGGTTGACGATTTCCGTCTCAATGAAAGGGGTTCAGGTATAGCCTGATCCCTATTTATAGTTATTTCGTCCTTATTTGACGAGTACGTTCTGGGGACGTATAAGTCCCCTGAGAGGCTTCAAAAAAGAGTAAGTACGGGTAGCTCAGACACGACATGATTAACAAAGACCGACTCCTTCAATCAAGATCGAGAAAGACCAACCTAAAAGAAAAATTTATTTGTAAATACATAAATAAACCGACACGGTCCAGAATTAACGAAGGTAGAAATAACGTCGTACACCGTATATCCTAGACCAAGGGACTGGTCCCTAGCTTGGACCCGGGGGACGTAAACCTCGTGTTTTAGAATCGGTGACCTAGTAGTCCTTTCAGGTACCTAAAGAAAAATACAGGTGGTCAAAGGTTATACTCCTTTAAAGGGACATATGTAAACTTTACAAATTCTCTTTTTGTCCGATGTCAAATTAGAAACCTTCTATTAGAATTGGAGTACTATATGTATTTTATTCAGTTACACGTCTATTAGAGTTTCATCTCCCCTCTTGGAACGGGGACTTTATTCGTGGGATTGGTGAGGTTTCCCAGATTCAAGAGACACTTTAACCCTTCGACAGACATTTCGACTTCGACTCTGGGGTCTGAGTTTGGGGTCGGGACCGTGAATGGATGACCCACTGGGAGTAAAGACGTTGTTATTAATTTACGGGGTACGTAGTGAAAAGAATCTACCCATTGAAGATTTCAAATGAATTTACCCACTCCTCCCGGTACATCCCTCTCCCTCCATGTTTGATAACTCATATTCTATGAGTCATGAGGTCTGAAGGGACCACCAGGTCCCCGTTTCTGAGACGTGAGGGTCACGTCCCCGTACCTAAGTTAGGGACCCATCCCTTGATCTAAGGTGTACGGTGTTGATTCTCAGACGTTACGACGTCGATTTTCTAGGTCACACGACGTTACTTCTACCTTCTAGGGAACACTGGGTTGATTCTGGACCGTGTCAGTTTATTTATTTATTTAAAAAAATTTTTCTATCCGTGTTCCACATAACACACCATGTGGTGTGTCTCTTATATCGGTTACAAAACACTTACCTTTCATTGAAAAATTTTTTAACATATTTAAAATTTTTTTAATTTTTTTTTGACGTACTTTACTAAACTCAAAGAGGTCCTTTGAGTTTACTTAAACTTATATTTCGACTATGTAAGACGAGTGGTAGTTTTGAGGACCATCCTCGACTTTAACATTTGGTTCGAGGTTTTACAGTTCCTATTTACACGGTCCTCTGTCTCCGTGATATCGGTGTCAACTGGGATGAACTATGACTACTATGTCGGTGTCTGGGTTCTGGGGTCACTTGGGGGTCCTGGAACGGGACTCGTCCCGGACTACCTCTCCTCTCCACTCTCCACCGGTCGTCTCCTCTTCCTTCGCACGCCCGCACAAATGACTCCCTTCCTTCGGTCATCCGAGAGCGTCTGGATGGGACCGAGTAAGGTCCCAAAGAGGCGCACTGCGGTTTTGTTAAGGTCTTACAATCAAGAAGTAATCTCTACGATTTCTGTCTTTCCTTGTTTTCTAGATTAATTATAACTTTAGTCTCACTACGACTACCTTGTTTTCCAACCCCTACGTCGTTGTCGATAGGAGACCGGTTGTCCTTTATATACTGTGTAGAGGGTAGTCTTACCTTGTTATTTTCAGGTTTAATGGTCGTATTTCTTCCTGTTTTAATCCGTTATTGTAGGTTCGACGGACTGCTGAATAAGAATCGACGGACCGAGGACCACTACCCACTTCGCTTCCTTTAAGTACGGGTCTTTATCTTCTTGTCACAAAAGACCTCCTTGCAAACGGTTCGTAGCGACTTTCTCTCTCTTTACCCGAATTTGACGAGACCCTAAAGAGAGGTTAGAGGAAGACTATTTTAATCCTAGGTAGACTCCCAAAGAGACCTTCGAAAAACCTCGGGTGCCGTCTGTTCCTGGGAAAGTTCCATTCAGTCACGTCTCTCTGACAAGACTCGGGTGAAGTAGTTGTAGCACCCCAGGGGTGTTCCAGGAGTTAGATTGAGAGTGGACACTGGTCCGGGGTAGAAAGTAATCACTTGGATGAGGATGTCGCGTCCTGTGTGTCTCTTCCCCTCTTTCTGTCTGGGACCCGTAAACGTGTAGAGAAAGTTGACCTACTACACGGTTGTAACTTTTCAGTTTTTAGAATGTATTTTTAGATCTAAAAGTCTTTGTAGACAGAAATTAAGAGAAATTTACTCTTCTTCATCTTTCCCTGACAAACAGATGAAAAGACGTGGTATTTAAACCTGTGCTTTACCTGATTATAAATACGTGTTGGATCTGTGAATTTGAAGAGGTCGGAGTCAAAAGACCCGACATTTTACCTTATTATAACCCTGGATGAGACACCCCGACGACCCATGTAACATCCGACATTACACAAATTTTAGTCCCCTTGTCTCAGACCGTATCACAGTGGCACCCGACACCACGAACAGTGACGAGGAAGATTGTCTGGGAAGTCCCGTCCTTCTCTTCATTCTGTACCTGGACGGAAGTTCCCCGTTTGGACGGTGGACGCGTTCCTGCGTGTACGTGACTCAGGGATTGTGTATGCAGAAGTATCCCCTGTCTTCGTGTTTCCACTCCTGACGTCGCCAGGAGTGCCCCCGCCCCCCGCCCACACCTGACCTCTACGTCCTGTCGTCCTTCTTCCACCGTCGTGTCTCGTCCACGTGGACTGGGTTCAGGTCTTCTGTCGGCTCGAAAGAGGTCCAGGTCCCTCACCGCCTCCCGACGACCCGGGTCCTCCGTCGTACTCGTGTCCTTTTCCACGTGTTTTGGTGTGTCTCCTTCCATCTTTACTCTCTACCCCTCTTTAATTCAGGTCTACATAGAGACCTATGTGGAAGTGGACTTCAATAGCACCGAGAAAACCAACGTACAGTTACATAATTATAAAGAGGGAAAGCCGAATTCTATCAACCTAAACGTAAAGATAACAACAACAACGAATCATCGAGTCAGTACCGGTTGGGAAACGTTTGGGTACCTAACATCGGGCGGTCCGAGGAGACAGGTACACTAAGAGGTCCGTTCTTTATTGCCCTCTCCCAACGGTAAATGAGGAGGTCCCCTAGAAGGGCTGGGTCACTAACTTGAGTTCAGAAGACACAGAAGACGTAATCCTTCGGGACTTAAAGATAATGAACGTTGGTTTTGTTTCGTTTCGAGTGGTTACGTCTTAAAGTAGGGTCCGGACGTCTAGGGTGATGGATGGTGTGGACAGATTAGGAGACTTAGCAACACAGAGACCGAGTCACCGTAGTTACGTGTGGTGCAGAGATTCCTTGTACAAGTCCTGTACGGGTGGGACGGTGGAGTACGGAGACACGTAGGTTGGTGAATTCTTTTAGTCCAGTGTGTCGTAAAACGTCCCCGATACACTATTGGATTCATTACATCGACGAGAGAGTTTCGAAGGACGTAAGAGGTCTCCACTGTGACCCGAGACAAATCACTGGGGTGTGGTCGTCGTCTTTTGAAATACAAAATAAAAGCTGTCATGTAGGCGACGGATGGGAACGGGAAACGTCTGGTTCAAACCTTTATTTCTGGAAGGGACCCCGTCTCTTCGAAAATTTTACAATTAAGGGAAAATACTCCGGAAATCGTAGAGTAATAACGTTCAGGTCGACTATGGTCTTCCGACCTTTGAATTAATAACGTCGGTTTTCAACCTCCCATGAGAGAAGTTCTAGTCGCACTCAAATGTAACTAAAGAGAGGTTCGCACTTACTCAAGTAGAGGACGACCACTGCATACGGTCCGAAGACACCAAGACCTCTGGTGTCGAGCGACTGTTTGTTATGTCGATGACTGTGTACTTTTGTCCTCCGGTAGTGAAGCAGTCCTTCTATCTGCAAGTTTCTAATTTAGTATTAATGTTGTACCTTTAACGTAAAAAGAAGGAAGGAGACTTTTGGAAATTTCTTTGAATCGTTTCTTGTCTTTTACACAACAAAGACTTTCGTACAACGAGGACGAGTCAACGAGTTAGTATAGGTTGAGAAACGTTGGGGTACCTGACATTGGACGGTCCGAGGAGACAGGTACCCCAAAGGGTCCGTTCTTATGACCTTACCCAACGGTAAAGGAGGAGGTCTTCTGGAAGGGTTGGGTATGTGCCCTAGCTTCGGCACATAGAACGTAGAGGATGGAACCGACCGTCTAAGAAATGGTGACGTGGTAGACCCTTCAGAAAGACCGTCGTATTTCTGGGGGTCTCGATAGACCTAGAATTAAAAGTCTTATACAGTGAAATGTACCCCCAACCTTAACACTGGGGTTTTACTATGTAGGTACAAGATCGGGGGTCGTGGTACTTACACTGGAATAAACCTTTGTCCCAGAAAATTTGTATAAATAAATAAATGAAATAAACTACACCGTCCAGAATCGACTCCGTGGACCCTCGGAGCTATAAGTAACGTCGTATAGTCTGGATCAAGGGGTTGATCCTTCGTTCAGACCCCGGGGAACATAACCCTCGAACCTCATAATCGGTGACTTGGTGGCACCTTCAAGGACCTTTGTCCCAAAACCGTCTATGTTAATTGGATTCCTAGAACTCTACCCTAGTGAGACTTGATCCTACCGAGGATTTAGGTTCCTGTTCACGGGAATGTCCTCTTATTCCAGTGTACCTCTGTGTTCCCGTTTTGTACACGTCTATCTCCGTCTCTGACGTTCCTATGCCCATGTTCGGGTCCTTGTGAACCTCGGTGGTCTCCGACCTTCTCCGGTCCCTCCTAGGAGGGGATCTCGAGGACCTCCTTCCCTCCACGACTGGTGTGAAACTAAAGTCTGAAAGCCGGAGGTCTTGAGATTCTCTTGTTTAAATACAACAAGTTCGGTGACTCAAACACCCTTGGATAATACCCTCGATGTCTTTTGATTATGTACACGGTTTCTCTGACGTCTACATTGACTCTTTTCTTGGAACTCTACTTCCCTCATAGACCCAGGTACCAGAGGTTGGAAAAACCGTGGTCCCAGGCTGAGACACCTTCTGTTAAAAAGGTACCTGGTCCTCACCTCCCCTACCAAAGCCTACTAAGTTCGCGTAATGTAAATAACACGTGACATAAAGATTAGATTACAACGACGACTAGACTATCCTCCATAGCCAAGACCCTGGGTCTCCACCCCTCGGACCTCGACCCAATAGGTCCACTCGGATTTCCAGGACTAATCTCTGTCCGTCCTCCCAGTCTCAGCCTCTTTGTCTCCACTACTACCTTGGTCACTAGTCTCTCTCTCTAAACTTCTACGATGTCACAACTGAACCTTCTCCCCCGGCATCAGTCCTTTACGTCCGTCAGAGGTTTTCGACCTTTTCCGTTTATCTAAAAGACGATCTCGAAGGTCTTCGTTCCGTCGGGACGGTTCGTTGGGTAAAATCCCAGGACTGAAGGGTAGGATAGTCTATTATTTACACAAAACAAACTTCGATGATTCAAGTACAACTAAACAATGTCGTGGTTCTCCTTTGCCTATGTATCTGGAAGGTCCAATACTCCTACCTTTATTTTCAGAAAGTTTAAGTCTTTTTCAGTTAATCGTTGACTGAAGTACTACCCTTTCGGTATCCTTACTATGAAGCTTACTATGAAACGATGATCGGGTATTTCCACGAGGGGCACCTCAGTCGTAGACTTGACTGTAGTGGACAGACTTTCGAATGGTTGGGGGGTTTGAGTGAGTGAGACGTAATAAAAATAAATACAACTCGGGTTCATCAAGGGGAAACTGAAGGTGAGAACCTTGGATTTTCCGTGTTTAGAGGAGGTATAAGGTCTCCTACCAGGAGCTTTCTGAAGTTTTCTCGACAGCGCAGGAGGAGAAGTGGAGAGGGTCCCGGTAAAGAAGAGTAGTGACCCGAGTTGTGAGTGCGAAGGAAGTTAGTAAAGAGGACGCCAAACTAGAGTTCCTGAGAGTCGGGGAGTCTGTAACAAACTGTCTTGTGTTAGGTTAAAGGTCGAAAGGAGAATACGGATCTTTCTGTACCTTAAGAGGTAGTCTCACTGTTCACTGTAGATAGTAGACACTGAATGTCTCTGGTCCCCTGTTCTTCATCGAGGGAAAGGAGACTTTGGATGATAGTCTTTTGGTTGTCGTGTTCACACCACTCTTTAGTGTCTGCAGGGAGGCGGAGGCCGTCCCTGTGCTCTCCTTCTCCACCTCTGACACCACTAAACCCACGTCCCCGAATGTGTGTCCCTACAGGTAACCAGTGAAGGTCCAGTTCCCAGTGTCCCTCATCACACCCGGGTCCCGATAGACTGGAACACTTAAAGTATTCTTGAACCTTTAGGTCTACAGATACATTAATCGGTTAAAAATGTCCCACCGTCTTTTAATTTATTCGTGTGCGTGTGGGGACTTAGTCTATGTCGGAGGTCAGACGGGTGGACCCTGGAGACAAGACCCCAGTGTGTGGGTAATTGCGGTTGTTTTTAATATAGTTGAACACCGTCAGAGAAGTCTGTCCACCAAGGTGTCCCTCAATCTCGGTACTGGAACATTATGGAAAATTACCTCAAATCAGACCAAAATCTTTTCCGTCTCCTTGGTCTCTAGTTTAACGGTTGTAGACGACCTAGTAGCTTTTTCGTTCTCTCAAGGTCTTTTTGTAGATAAAGACGAAATAACTGATACGGTTTCGGAAACTGACACACCTAGTGTTATTTGACACCTTTTAAGACTCTCTTTACCCTTATGGTCTGGTGGACTGGACGGAGAACTCTTTGGACATACGTCCAGTCCTTCGTTGTCAATCTTGACCTGTACCTTGTTGTCTGACCAAGGTTTCTCCTTTTCCTCATGTAGTTCCGACATATAACAGTGGGACGAATAAATTGAATATACGTCTCATGTAGTACTCTTTACGACCTGACCTTCTTTGTGTTCGACCTTAGTTCTAATGGCCCTCTTTGTCGTTATTGGAGTCTGTACGTCTACTGTGGTGGGAATACCGTCTTTCACTTCTCCTCGAGTTTTCGGAGAACTACTTCACTTTCACCTCTCACTTTTTCAACCGAATTTCGAGTTGTAAGTCTTTTACTACTGGTACCGTAGACCAGGGTAGTGAAGTACCCTTTATCTACCCCTTTGTCACCTTTGTCACAGTCTGAAATAAACCCCCCCCGAGGTTTTAGTGACGTCTACCACTAACGTCGGTACTTTAATTTTCTGTGAATGAGGAACCTTCTTTTCAATACTGGTTGGATCTATCGTATAAGTTTTCGTCTCTGTAATGAAACGACTGATTCCAGGCAGATCAGTTCCGATACCAAAAAGGACACCAGTACATACCTACACTCTCAACCTGACACTTCTTCCGACTCGTGGCTTCTTAACTACGAAAACTTGACACCACAACCTCTTCTGAGAATCTCAGGGAACCTACCGTTCCTCTAGGTTGGTCAGGTAAGACTTCCGCTAGTCGGGACCCTAAAGAAACCTTCCTTACTACGATTTCAACTTTGAGGTCATGAAACCGGTGGAGTACTCTTCTCAAGTGAGTAACCTTTTCTGAGACTACGACCCTCCCTAACCCCCGTCCTCCTCTTCCCCTGCTGGCTCCTACTCTACCGACCTACCGTAGTGTCTGAGTTACCTGCACTCAGACTCACTTGAGGCCCTCAACCACTACCTGTCCCTCCGAACCGCACGACGCTAAGTAACCTAGCGTTTCTTAGCCTGTACTGACTCACTGACTTGACTTGACTCAGACATTTTTATGGCTTAGTGGTACGACATGTGGACTTTGATTATAGTATGACATTTGGTTGATATGAAGGTAATTTTTATGTCAACCAAGTAGTCTAGAGTGACACTTGTTTTCGCGGTGCCAAAGAACGTGTGTGTGTGTGTGTATGTGTGTGTTAATTATGCGCAGAAGATAAAAAAAAAAAATCGTACCTTCATCAACAGTCGAATGCTACATTGTAACTAGGGAAGGTTAGAACGGTTCCAAGGTCGGGAAGTTTTAGAAAATACAAGAATCTAAGTCAAGGGGGTTTCAGGGTTCAGTTTCTTCGGTTAAACCTGTAGTGGTGTTAAATGTGGAAAGATTTACGTAAGAAAGAGGGAATGGATGCAGTGGTAGGGTTGTGAGTCTTAACGGTAGTGTACTGCTAGAAACCACTTTGGACGTGATGGGAGGGACCCCTCAGTGTGTCTCAGAGGACCTGGCACTTCTTCACTGTGTCTCTGGAGATGTCTGGTTCCCACAGAGAGGGGTCCCACAATTCCACGTAGGTGTAGAAACCCCACGGGGACCACTACGACTCCGGTCTCCCGTCGAGACTTCTACTGTGACATGGGAGTCACAACACTGTTTTACATACTGTTTACCACCGTCCTCTCGACACTGTTCACGTAGTGCCGGCGAATTACTTGGGGGAGGTGACTGGGTCCGGGGCCTTAGACGTTGTCTCGGGCCCGACGGGATCTTTGCAGAATACCGTCGAGACCCGAACCACTACACGTGGGAGACCAAACGGTTCCAGTCCGGTGTCAAACGATCTTCTTTCGGGGTAGAAGTACGCCGGTGCCTTCACTGTCAACTTGGGGTTTGGTGACGGAGGGTCTCGTTACGGAGATAGTCCCGCCTGTGTCCTACGAGGTCATATAAAGGTCCTTCTCCTCTTTCGGTTCAATTTCCGTTGTTGCCCTAGGTGCTTGAACCGGCGCGGAGACATCCCATCTCGAGAGACCCTGTCCTCTCACCCCCAGGACGGAGCCCCCCGAGGGGTGGTCCCAGAGTCCTTCCCTACACCGACTCCCCTGATGTCTCGACTCGGTAGGAAACCTCGGGTACCACCGTATTAGTGTGTCTACGGTAGAGGTCCGAGGTAGTGATTACAGAGGAAAGACCTTTCTACTCCTCCCCCTACCATTTATTGTACGTAAACAGTTTCCGTTGGTTCCTGTTACTTAGTTATAAAAAGTAAGAGACGTCTACTTAAACGTACTGAACCGAGTCTTGAAAGACCTAAGACTTATATCTTCCGAAGTCTAAACAAATTAGTTTAGACGGGTACCTCAGATTCTGGACAGTCCTAATTTCTAATTAAAAAAGAATTAAAATTAATCTTGAGTGTAGTTAAGAAGGAATAGTTTTTTCGGTAGAGATCGTATTCCGTGTCGAAGGACGTCCAGTTGTACTCTTCCTTAGTCCGGGAGGGTCTAGAACAGGTGGTGTCCCTTTGGGAACGTCCTAAAAGACAGGTGGAGTTTCAAGAAGTCTACCTCTGGTTCAAGGTAAGTTGGAGACTTGTCGTCGGTCATCTTACCTTTCTTCCGTCTTAAGTCGTAATGACATAAAAAAAAAATTAATTACTTTTGTGTCCTGGATCCTCGAGAGAATCGTCGAATTTCCTCTTTCCTAGTGAGATTTCTGCCTTCAGGAAAGAGGGCCCCAAGACTCGACGTTTTCCTTTGACGGTTGGTCACTCGGTTCTTTTTTAACCGTCTTTGAGACTTAAGTCACTAAGTTTGTCTGGGGACGTTTCTTATACCTCTTTTTTCAGTACCCGACCAAGGACCGACTTAAACCTCGGTATTTAGGTCGATTAACCTACCTTTTGCGTCGTCTTTATTAGGTACTGGTCTAAGAGGTTTGACACTCGATACAGGGTGACTATTGGACTACTTCGACCCCCGTGTGCTTACCTGAAAATTTTTTCAATTAGTAAATAAAAGTACATATAATTCCTTTTTAATCATGTAGTTTCATTACCCAAAATGTTACCTAAAATAACAGAAGATTACTCTGTAAATTTTATCAGTTACAACTTTTTCATTCCGTAAATTTCTTTTGTACAACTCATTTAATGTAATAAACCGTGTCCTTCAACCGTTTTGAACTCTTCTACCGTCTATCTAACGATTTGAAGCCTTTTATGACAGGATACTCTTTTTTCTCCTCTTTTCCCCGGGGGAGGAGGTAGGGTCCCCTCCCTTTGTCGCACAGGTCGACAGAGACTAGGGTCCGCTCAGGGACAGTAGTGAGTGAGGGAGAAGTCGTGGGGGTAGTGAGGGGTAGTCGTGAGGGTAACGAGGGGTAGTCGTAGGGGTAGTAGGGGTAGTCGTGGGGGTAGTGCGGGGTAGTCGTAGGGGTAGTGAGGGATAGTCGTGAGGGTAGCGAGGGGTAGTCGTGGGGGTAACGAGGGGGGAGTCGTAGGGGTAGTGAGGGATAGTCGTAGGGGTAGTGAGGGGTAGTCGTGGGGCTGTGAGGGGTAGTCGTGGGGGTAGTGAAGGGTAGTCGTGAGGGTAACGAGGGGAGTCGTAGGGATAGTAGGGGTAGTCATGGGGGTAACGAGGGGTAGTGAGGGATAGTCGTGGGAGTAGCGAGGGGTAGTCGTAGGGGTAACGAGGTAGGAGTCGTGGGGTAGTGAGGGGGAGTCGTAGGGGTAGTAGGGGTAGTCGTAGGGGTAGTCGTGGGAGTAGTCGTGGACGTAGGTCCAAGACGGGAACCCTCGGACCCTACGAGTCTCGTCGGCACACTGTCTTGCCCTTCCTTTCCGGGTTTACGGATCCGTAGATCGTCATTTTGCGTGAGATGGAACTACTGCAGAAGTAGGCGTCTGGACGTAAGGTGTCGGAGACTGTGCAGGTGGTGGCTTGGTAGGAGAACTTGACGGTGGTGGAACTGCCCTTGACTTTGTTGGAAGGGTCACTCTTACCGTCACAAGTCTTGGAGGCTCAGGACACGCTCTCTCTTCTCCTGGGCACAGTCGGTGTCCGTGCGGGCACTCAGGGTCCTCCGCACTGGTAGTTCGGTGGAGGCTGGAATAATCAACGAGATGTAAAATTTTTTGACAGACACGGGAGGTCTATAGGTAGTGTGTGTCGCGTTCGCAGGAAAAGCTATGAAACCATTTGCTACGGCATAAAGGTCTCGAATAAGTGTATCACTTGTGTCGGAAGCAAAATCAAAGTTTAGTCCTTTTTGTCGTCGTGTGTCTCGTCTTCTCTTGACCTCCGTCTAACATTCGGAGGTGTGAGGACTCGACTAGTGGTTGTGACAGAAAGGAGTTTGGTGATTCGTGAGGGTCTTTAAAGGGTCGGTTCGAGTCCATAACACTTTGGTTGTTGTGGTACAATTAAAAAGAGGAGGAGACTGTAGTGAGTTTCAAAACATCCAAGACAGAAGGATTGAATAGAGGGTAGACAGTTTAAGAAATAAAAAAGGAAAAAATTTAACGCCGCCGTGACCCACCACTCCCCCGAAGAGAACAATACCTCGTGAGTCCGAGTCGTTGACACCACCTGACTTCTAAATCAACGGGTCGGAGTCTACCATAGAATCAAGGGGTCGGTCCTAGGTTGGACAGGAGACGTAATCGTCCGTCTAAGAGTTAGTGACCTGGTAGTCCCTTCGTGGGGACGTAGACAGTTATAGGACAGTTGGGGTCTTAGTCAAGGAGGTACCTTCTTCTTAGAGGGGTGAGTCAGTCGACGGTGACCGGGGATTAACTGGAAGGATACAGGTGTCAGAAGTGTCGTCAACCTTTATTAGAAAAAAAAAATTACAAAATTATCTTAAGTCTAATCAAGAGAGGATCTAATTTTGAGAAACTTTCGTAGGATCCCAAGAATTCTACTTCAGGTTTGAGTGTCTACACATCCCTGGACTGGGAGCAGGTGGAGGGATCGAGGGAGAACGGGGGAAGGACGACAGGCAGTAGTGTCAGTTCGGAGTGTCTTCAGAAAAGACAAGAAGGTTCTCATTTGGGACAAGTACGGAAGACGGGAATATGTGCGTCTCGAGAGGTTGGGGTTTGTGTGGAGTGACAACGAAGGTAGGAAGTCTAGAGTCGTATATACAGACGAAGAAACCTCTTTGCCCCGAAAAGACGGACGATGTTACACTCACTCGTGACATAATAGTAGACAGTATCGTAGATCAGACAGGACGTTCCATTATTGGTGTCGACAGTGACATATAAATAAAACACAAATGCAAAATTAGACACCGATGAATAATTCAACACTTGAGGGGTTCCCAGGGCGAGAGGATAGTTACTTACACCGAACCTACCACGACTGGGTCCGGTAATTTAGTCCGAAGTGTTTACTCGTCTACTTGGTTTACACCAGGTAAGATCGGGGTACAGGTGTCTCTGACTAAGTTCTAACTTTGGGTTTACTTTAGTCACTGTTGTCTTTCCTTTTCTTTGTCTAAGGACCCTTTCTAAAGACCCAAGGACTTAGGCCGATGTAGACACAGACAGTAGAAACCTTTAAATCTCTATGTTTTATTTGACGAAATAAATTCGGTCAAAATTAACCCGAAAATAGTGAACGTTGACTTTCAGAACTGATTATGTGTTCTCTAATCTGTGGTACAACCCGAGATCCCTTTCTCTTTTCTGTTTTTATTTATAGTTAGAGATGGGACTTCTTCGAGTATAGGAAATTTCTGTGATATTATTAAAAGGGTTTGACTCAGAGTTCCATCCACTGAAATACAAAGTATTGTTTAGTGTTGGTTAGAAGTCTCGAACAACGAAAATAAAGTTTATGTAAACGTTGGTGCAAAGGAAGAAATCGAAAGAGTACACACCGACTCTACAAACGTTGGTACAAAAGGTCACAGGTGGTTCTTTGTCGGAAAGTTTTTGGGGTTTCCGTCAAAGATGGACGGAGACCGTGTTACTCTTTCGTTAAACAGAACAATCTATAATGTAAATTTAGTAAGGGACCACAGTCTCTAACGATTTTTAAGTGGTAGATAGTTTTACGTTGAGAAAGTAAGACAAGGGTAACCACGGTCGAGATCCAAAATACAGAACTCTCGTATAAATATAAGGAAATACTTCTATTCAAAGGTAATTGCATCGTGTAATCACACCGTAGATATTTTTACCGTTTCATTCCTGTACACTTTTCAGGAGACACTTTCTTTAAAATTTTAACCGGTTTTCTCATTTTTAGGTGAAAAAGTCTTGAGATCCTTATTTTGTTTCCGAACACGTCGGTTCTCTCGTAAATAAGTTCTTTTTACCGACTTAAAACCATTTTTGTCCTAAAACACCGTAAAATTGAACTAAATGAGGGTAAGGGATGACAGGTCGAGTCATCATCGAAACTTTTTACTGTCGGGTGAAAGTGTCTTTTTATGGTGATAGACTTTTGATACCTTTTCTCGTCTAGTCCCTGTCTCTAGAAAGTTTTGAAGTAAGGGTTTCTTAACGGTAATGGACTGAACAGACCATAAAGGATCTTTGAAAGTAAACGTTTCGAAAAACATAGACTGAACTGAGGTTCAAGTAAGGGACACTTTTCGAAAAATGATTTCCATAAACAAATTTCGTTAATGTCCGTTAATCAATTAAAGTATCGATCGACGGACTTCGTCACCATTGTCAACACTGTTTGTTATCTAAGTAGTTTTTCAAATTATTCTTTTCTACTCCTTATCTTAACGGTCTCCCCTAGACTTTACGATTGTGTATAAGACCCCTTAGACATTCTGGTACGAATATGTGTCCCGACTCACGTACGGGTCCTTCTGGACTCTTCCGAGAGTCGAACACGGGGACCAACTAAAACTGTAATATCTCTTCGTCCTTCACTTTCGATTCCGTCTCGACAGATTACGGACTGGCTCCTAAATTTCACACAGGGTTGTGTAAGTTTCTCTGGGAACACCCTAAAGGGACCACCAGGTCACCAATTCTGAGACGGAAGGTTACGTCCCCCCCGTTCTAGTTAAGGATGATCCTTTAAATCTAGGGTATACGGTACGTCACACTGGTTTTTAGTTTTTTGTTTATTTTAAAAAATTTTTCTCCGGGAACCATTTCTAGCACTATGAAACTAAGGTCTACGGATTCCTTTAGAGACGGGTTAGTAACCGACTGGTGGTTCGATTGGTTTGTTTCTTAAGTCCCCGGTGTCCGTTGTTTCTTATTTTTGAAATGTCTTAAACGAGTGTTTTCAGTGAGTTGTTGATGATGGTGTTGATGATGTGTATTGTTGTTGATATTGTTTGGATCCCTTCCCACCGTCGTTGTATCTGCCAATATGTCTGACAGTATGTATCACTCCAGTCTTTCTCTTTCTGTTTATGGTATACTACAGTGTATACAAGTTCTGGAACATAATATTATTGGACTTTTTTAGACTTTTATGTATACATATTAACTTAGCGAAACGATTTGTAGACTTTGATTGTATTATAACATTTAGTTAGTATTAAGTTACTTTTTTAAGAAAATAGGTATACAATCCATCAATCTTATCCTTTTTCCTCAGGTCTTACCGTCACCGATTTTCTGTTCCTTCCCTTTTCGGACGCTTTTATCTTGTTTCCTTCTAGACTCCTGGACTCACTCCTGGAGTCCATCCTGTATGTCGTGAGGACCAATCGGGTCCGATGTGTCCCGTCCGGGCCCCCCTCCTCTTTTTTGTATTCTTCTCCTCGGTTTTCCGGCCCCCAGAGAGAGAAGAGAAACACAGGAAACCCAGCCGTACGGGAGTACGGAGCTCCTACATAAAAGGACATAAAAGATTTATTTTGACTCGACGTTTGTCTCGACATTTTGACTAGACGGGTTCTCGACACTGTGCCGGACAGGCTCCCGAAATTGTGACCAGGTAGCGAAGTTTAAAAATAACACTACTCTGTCTTGGTTCCTTTAATGTGTGAGGGGGCTGTGTATATATGTATAACTTTGTTTTGAAAACACATTTAGAGTTCTTTTTCAACTACCCGAATGCTTTTGTAGGTTACGAAAGACTTTCGAAGAGTAGAGTGATAAAAAATTCTTATTTAATTTTGAGGTGACAAAAGTCGATACTTTTAGATCCTCAACATATATTGAAAAGTCGTGTAATAAGACTGATATATGAGAGTCTGATTTCTATTTTTATTGACATTTGTGTATGACTTAAGATCAATCCAAACAAAAGGTGTCGTCATACCAAATCGTTAAGGTTTTGATGAAATCGTATGAGATCCTACCTCGTTTATTACATACAACCTATTACTCTCGGTTCAAAGAGTAACGATCTCTTCGACTCAAATTTTTACCTTTCTTCTCACTTGACACACCAGTTCTCAACCTTAATCTTTGTGGTCGTACTTGAGGACCCCCTTACGTCCATATCCATACAAAGATACACACATTTACATCCATACACATACATATACCAAAAAGATCAAGGTAAGCGACTCTCTTGAATCTATGTCTGTTACTACCGAATTGGTAGTCGTGTGGACCATTTCACTACGAATTTTAAGAGGTTCGGTCCGAAGTCGTTATGTACTTGGTACTTGAGGGAATACAAGTTCACCAAAATCTTTTCCGTCTTCTTGGTCTCTAGTTTAACGGTTGTAGACGACCTAGTAGCTTTTTCGTTCTCTCAAGGTCTTTTTGTAGATAAAGACGAAATAACTGTACGGTTTCGGAAACTGATACACCTAGTGTTATTTGACACCTTTTAAGACTCTCTCTACCCTTATGGTCTGGTGGACTGGACGGAGAACTCTTTGGACATACGTCCAGTCCTTCTTTGTCAATCTTGACCTGTACCTTGTTGTCTGACCAAGGTTTCTCCTTTTCCTCATGTAGTTCCGACATATAACAGTGGGACGAATAATTTGAATATACGTCTCATGTAGTACTCTTTACGACCCAACCTCCTTCGTGTTCGATCTTAGTTCTAACGGCCCTCTTTATCGTTAGTGGAGTCTATACGTCTACTGTGGTGGGAATACCGTCTTTCACTTCTCCTTGAGTTTTCGGAGAACTACTTTCACTTTCACCTCTCACTTTTTCAACCGAATTTCGAGTTGTAAGTCTTTTGCTTCTGGTACCGTAGACCAGGGTAGTGGAGTACCGTTTATCTACGCCTTAGTCACCTTTGTCACAGTCTGAAATAAAAACCCCCGAGGTTTGAGTGACGTCTACCACTAACGTCGGTCTTTAATTTTCTGCGAATGAGGAACCTTCCTTTCAATATTGGTTGGATCTGTCGTATAACTTTTCGTCTCTGCAATGAAACAGTTGTTTCCAGACAGATCAATTCCGATACCAAAAAGGTCACCGGTACATACCTACACTCTCAACCTGATATTTCTATCGACTCGCGTCTTCCTAACTACGAAAACTTGACACCACAACCTTTTCTGAGAACTCTCAGGGAACCTGACGTTCCTCTAGGTTGGTCAGGTAGCATTTCCTCTAGTCAGGACCCACAAGTAACCTTCCTGACTACAACTTCGACTTTGAGGTTATGAAACCCGTGGAGTACGTTTCTCGACTGAGTAACCTTTTATGGGACTACGACCGTTTCTAACTCCCGTCCTCCTCTTCCCCTGTTGTCTCCTACTCTACCAACCTACCGTAGTGGCTAAACTACCTGTACCCGAACCCGCCTGAGGTCCTCAATTACTACCTGTCCCTCCGGACCACACGACGTTAAGTACCCCAGCGTTTCTCAGTCTGTACTGACTCGGTGACTTGACTTGGGTCTAAAATCAAGATTTGTGGTAAGAAGTTCTTTCCTTTGTCGAGGAATCTCTTTACCCACTAAGATCCTGACTCTCAGGCTTTCATGGGTCTGTTACTCGGATTTTATATAACAGGTGGGTCTTCCATTATTTCACTAGTTTTGTTTATAGTTTCCTGGGTCCCTCTGTCGAACTTTCCGGAGGTCACCGGTTGGACCTTGTTAAAATATTGTGATGTTTATTAACATTAACGATTAGTATTATTATATTGATATATAATTTACATTATACATTATTCGATAACTTAGGTATGACTATATTTGTTTGTTTCTTCTTTCTTTTGTAGTAGGTATCCCATTTTAAGGTTGTTTTTTACTACTTTAATCTTATATGGTAGTAACATCCTTAGTGATAACTACGATGACTACTAATTTTCATACTATTCTCTCTCCTATAAACATCTCACATTTTCATGGAGACACGTTTTCTGAATAAGTAAAGTTTCTTTTTTTGTCATTGAGACACCATGGCTTTCAATCTATTTAGCGTAATAGGTGCACTAGTTTCTATTGTAGTGATGATTACTCTATTTCTCTGTAGTATACAGGACTTCTCCTTCGTTGTAAAGGACTTCACAAGAAGAGAGGTGTTTTTTTTCACTGAGATTATTACTTCTTTGTCGTCTGTTTAGGTTTAATACCTGTAAGATGTTTTATCGACCGAACATATAAAGTTCACATAGTGTCGGACTTTCTGTTTCTGACTCTTTGAAGGTATTATTTCCTTTTATTCTCTGTGTTGTTTCCATATACATTAGGATCTAGTCTAGGAGTTTGTCTTTTTTTTTATGCAAATGAAATGAAATTATTCACAACCACCCTGTTAACCACTTTAAACGTATTCCAGACCCCTGGTGTATTACGAATCATAGTTATAATTAAAGGACTAAAACTAGTAAAGTGAGATAAATAATTCTCAGACCCCTTTTAAGTGTGACTTCACACATGTCTACTTCCTAGTTGTACACATGTTGAGAGTTTGTAAAGTACTTTTGTCATTATTACACACAAACACATTTCTTTTACAATTATAAACCCCTTAAAACCACTCTCTTAAACCTTTTACGTAAATAAGTCTGAGTGTCCTTTCAAAAAATTATAGAAAAAAAAAAAAAAAAAAAAACCGACGAAACCCAGAATCAACACCGTTCATCCTAGAATCAAGAGACTTGTCCCTAACTTAGGAGCAGGGGACGTAACCTTCCGTCTAAGCGTTCGTGACCTGGTGGTCCCTTCAGGGACCCTTTCAAAATTTATTATACTTTTCGGTTTTCTCGGTTGTTATTTTTGTTAGTCACTTATTTCTGTCTTCTATGCCATTCATGGATTACTTGTGTTAAATACTACTAATTAAAGGAATTTATGAATCTAGATTCACAGGTCGTGACACTATTTACTAAATGTACGTAATGGATAAGTATTATTACGTGTTAATGTTATTTGTATCATATTATACTTAATTGTAGATTATTGTTTTGTCGTCATGTCTCATCATAGACCGTGTAGTATTTATAAACTATTCATAATTGACGAGAATGATTAGAGTAAATTAGGAGTCTATAGGGATAACTTCCTAATGATAAAAGTAAGAGTAAAATGTTTGTCCCTTTACTTTCGAACTTCAAGTCAAGTCAAGTCAGCGAGTCAGCACAGGTTGAGAAACACTGGGGTGCCTGACGTCGTGTGGTCCGAAGGGACAGGTAGTGGTTGAGGACTTCAAATGAGTTTGAGTACAGGTAACTCAACCACTACGGTAAGGCGGTAGAGTAGGAGACAGCAGGGGAAGAGGAGGACGGGAGTTACAAAGGGTCGTAGTCCCAGAAAAGGTTACTCAGTCGAGAAGCGTAGTCCACCGGTTTCATAACCTCAAAGTCAAAGTCGTAGTCAGGAAGATTACTTATGAATCCTGACTAAAGGAAAACCTATCTGACCAACCTAGAGGAACGTCAGGTTCCCTGAGAGTTCTCAGAAGAGGTCGTGGTGTCAAGTTTTCGTAATCAAGAAGTCGCGAGTCGATAGAAATATCAGGTTGAGAGTGTAGGTATGTACTGATGACCTTTCGCAAGGAGTTAAACCGGTCTTAGTGAGAAGACGACTCGTTGGGTCGACCCCTACACTTGGTTTCGGGCGACGGGTCCGATGGAACAGTCGAGAGGAGGGCCGGGGAGTGGACATCCTATCTCGATTGTTAGGTAAAAAACCGGAGTGAGTTTTCGAAATTCCTATATTCTACCTAAACATTTCCGAAACTAAAATTTTGAATAGTTTTCTACAATATGTTTACACTTCTAATGTAAAATCATCTTCGTCGGTTCATCAAGGTTTCGGGGTTCGTTACTGGTACACACCGAAATCCATACAAGGTAAGGTCGGAGAGGGGTCGAACATTCCAAGACTCAGTGTGAGAACGTAGGAGACCAGGGACCGTGTCCCTATGGTCAGAGATTTGTCCACAGACTGGGATAAGACACAAGTCTGAGGAGTTGATGACTGTGGATTTTGCCGTTCTGTCCACATTTGAAGCGAGTCTCTGTTCGTTCTACAACCGAGGTTGACTTTCCTACCAAAAGTCAGGGTGACAACATAGTATTTTGAGACTTTAGTTGGGACAAGAAGGGGAGAACTACCGATAAAAACCTAAGACTGATAAATAATAGGTGTTTCGTCATTCGATAAAGTTTTGGGTCGAGAAACACTTAGGGACTTATTGTGCTCCTATCAATAGAGTTTTCCCTATCGTGAGTCTCTCCCAGTTATTTTACACATGGACACTTTTGTGAGAGGTCCGTAGAGGACCCACCCTCGAAACTCCCTTCTCCGGTTTTGATAAACCTTCCTACGGAAACCTTCCGTAGTGGGTTACCGGTCCCGTTGGCGTAATGTGGTCCGTCGGTTCTCGTACTACACCTTTTACGATGAATTACATGTACTAGTCCCCAGTGTATGTCCCTTCTACCAAGTACGTCACCCAGAGTGTCAGTACAAGTAGAGGTCCAGACTGTGTTGTTCTATAGTCACCCCCTTAGGGATGTAGAAGCACATTCCTCCCTCCAAGATGTTCCTTGCCCCTGACTCTTTCGGTCCTTCTCTGATTTGAGGTACCCTACCCCTCGTCCAAAGAAAAGAAGGACACTGGGGGACGTGACGGACCCCACGACATTCTAGCGTTTACATCGACTTTGGAAGGTTTCTACACTATCAGTTTCTCTCTTATGTGTCGAAACCTCGTCTCGTTTTGTCTCTCATTCTCTCTCTCTTTTCTGTTTCTTTTGTGGATTCAGACTTTTTTCGGTCGGTCTGCCCACACCGTCGTGTGTGCGTCGAACCTCTGTGTCTCTGTCGGGATGTCTATTACGCTCTCCGTCCGTCCCCCTGTCCGTTCTCCGAGTCAGGGTGGGAGTCCGAAAGGACGAAGAACACAAAGGGGGTTAAGTCCACCCAGGACAGATAAGTGTAGAGAGCCGAGGTTGTGACTTATCATTAATGTACACAAAAGAGGGTAAGTAAGGAGATGAATTGATAATCGTGAAGGAATTAATATTGACATTACACATTTATCACAAAGAAACAACAGACCCCGTAACCCGCCCCCTCTGGAAGAGTAGATTGAGCTCGATGCAATTTTAAATTGTGTTGAAGGTGAACGGTCTCTGAGTCGTTCATTTACTGTAGATAAGTTAATTTTAACTTTGGTCTAGACTACCGTGGTCACTCTTTTTGACAAGGGCTTCATTTCGAATCACGACCCCGAAAGGACCATCAGATCACCAATGCTAAGGTATGAGGGTTACGTCCCCCGTACCCAAGTTAGGGATTAGTCCCTTGATTCTAGGGTGTATGAAGTACCATACCGGGTTTTGTTTGTGAGGTCTTCTAAGACTGTAGTTCTTTAGACACTTCTGGTTGGTGTGGAGGAGGGAAAAATCATATTATCTTCAGACTTAAAATTGAGCCCCTTAAACCAAGAAGCCCTGAGAGTAAGTGTAGAAGACGCCTGAAACACTTATTTCAGAGATACGAAACGGGGTTGTTGAGTAGAGAGGTGAATAACTGGACAGTATACCACTCGTCATACTCGAACCTGAACTATTGTACACATGGAATGTATAAAGACGAACAAATTAAGTGTCTCGTTTAGACACTCTTCCTTGAGAGTAGAGGTAAAATGTCTAGTTTTACGTCTCCGTGGTTTTTTCTGTGAGCTTAAAGATAATGATGTCAAAACTGATTATCTCATTCGTAGAGTAATCTGATATCTCTAATATGATGATTTGGGGTCTTTCGGAGTGAGAGCTCAGACGTGGGAATAGGTGACACAATAAACGAATCATTCTTATTATAGTTGTTGTTCCTAGGTTATATATCTTGTCCCTCTCTCTGGATATTCCGTTTTTTTTAGACAAATGTATATACATTTGACTTAGTGACACAACGTGTAGACTTGATTGTTTTATATATATGTATGTAATTAATTTTTATTTTTATTCATTTGTGTATTTATTTAAAATTCTACTTGGTGTTTTTATCTTAGTGTCGTTATACTTTTAGTATTTTGTGGGGTACAGTCATCTTACGACTCGCGAAGTGTACAGGACAGAGTGATTGTGAGTCTCCCTCCCAGAAAAAACTGAGAAGAGAGGGGGCGCGATAAAGGTGTATAATAAAATAAAATATCTTTCATGGTGTTTGACCTTTAAAAATTTGAGAAAATGAACGAATACTGGTTCGAGTAAGTAATTTCGAATTAAGGACCCGAAGACAAAGGTGAATACTGAGTCTTAACGAGGTAGACGACTTTGATCTTTTAGTCTATTTTGTGTATTTTGTCGACAGTTAATCTTTCACCCGTCTTTAAAAGAAATTTTTTTATTCCACTCAGAGAACTAATAGTATCCCTCTATTTAAGTTTATTTTGAGATGTCAAAGTAACTCGACTCTTTTGTCTTTAATCTCAAGTCTCTCCAACTTCGGTGATCTTAAACACTCCGTCCAATAGTCTCTCTTCCCCGACGACATGTCTCTTTCTTAGGAACTCTAGACGTCCCCCCGGGGACCCCCCAGAGACTGAGTAATGTAGTAGGAATCCTAGGTGTCCCCTGACCAAGGTCGTAGAAGGGAGGGGTCCCATGGTTTTAAACACCTACGAGTTCAGAGTATATTTTATCGTCTCAGAAACGGATAGTTGTAGAAGAGTACCTGCAATTTAGTAGAGGTCTAATGAATATTATGAGTTATGTTACATTCACGATACATTTGTCAACGACTACACGTCGTTTAAGTTCAAAACGAAAGACTTTTAAAGACCTTAAAAAAAAGTTTATAAAAGGTAAAGTCCAACCAACTTAGGTCCCTTTACCTTGGACGTTTATATCTTCCGACTAACATGAGCAGACACGTACGTTCCCGTTCCTCTTTTAAAGTCTTTCGTCATTTGACTTGTTAAAATCTTGAGTGTACCTCGACTTTTCTCAGGTACAGGGGTGGTCGGTCTGACCTCTCGAACGTCATACTCCGTGACCTGTCTTACGAGTCTTCCCAGTTCGTTCTATCGTCCCGATTTCGTGGGTTCATTTCCGACGAGAACTGGAAGGGATTGTTTCGAATTTCCGTCGGAGTTTACTTAGTCTAAATAGACGTTCTTTGAATTGACCCAAAGGGACCACCGAGTCACCATTTCTTGGGTGGACAGTTACGTCTTCTGTACCCAAGTCAGGGATTAGGTCCTTCTAGGGTGTGCGGAATCTCGTTGATCCGGACACACGGTGTTGATAACTCGGACACGAGATCTCGGGTCCTCGGTGTTGATGACTCGGGTGCACGAGATCTCGGGCACGAGGTTTTGTTCTCTCCGATAACGTTACTTTTTGGTCACGTGGTGTTGATCTCTTTGCGAGCGTGTCGTTGCTTCTCGGTCGTGTCAGTTCTTATTTATTTATTTGTCATAAAATTTTTTATCTCGGTACAAAGGGTTCAATAAATAAAAAGATTTTCTTTCTTTGAATTGGTATACGGTCTTGTTTCAGTCGTGGTAAATTTCCTTACATCGTTCTGGGCCGTGAGTTGTTCCATTTTCAGTGGTACCTACTTTCCTTTAGTTTTCCATAGTTCATCCTGAAGGGACCACCCCATCACCTATTCTAAGGTAGGTGGTCACGTCCCCTGTGTCGAAACTAGGGACCGAGTCCTTCTGACGTGCACGCGTACATGGTGTTGATGACTCGGACGGGAGATCTCGGGTGTTCGACGTCGACGACTTCGGGAACGTGGACTCAGACACGAGGTGTTCCCTTCGGTGGTGTTACTCTTCGGACGTGTGTCGTTGGTTCTCCTCGCGGGTGAGTGACGTTGGTCTCTTTCGGGTACACGTCGTTACTTCTGGGTCACGTCGGTTTTGAGTTTGTTTTCTTATAAAAATTTCTACATAGTCCATTGGTCCTCCTTTTAGTTAGTTTTGTTTTCTGAGTCTTTAACACTTTTACTACCTCAATACTTATACCCCACCCTCCTAATATGTGTCTTTTATAATTTCAATTTTCTGTTGCCTTACTGATAACTCACGAATGGGTTCCATTTACTTTTGAAGATGGGATGTCGTTGTATCTAAATAAGTATTCTCGGTCTTTGTTCAGTGTATAGGTAATTCACCCCTTACCTATTTGTCTAACACCGTATCGGTATACTACCTTATTATAAACCGTTGTTTGGTGACTATGTGCACTTTTGCACCTACTTGACGTTTTGTTATTTTCTTCAGTACATATGACATTCGAGATGATTGAATTTTGAGACCCCCTTTTGTTTTCCGTTTTAATATCACTATCTTCCATCTGGTCGTCAGTGGTTTCTACACCATCCCTCTTTTGACCAATGTCTCTCTGTTCTTCCTTGCAACCCCCGACTACCTTTACAGGGTACAGAAGTAATACTACCACCACTGGATCAGTGAGGATTTTGGATAGTTTAATACTTTACTCAAAATGACTTGTACGTGAAATAGGGAGTCTTTCGTATCGTTTTTTGATCTAAAGTAAAAGACTAACGAGTAACGACGTAGGGACCATAAATAAAAATACGTTATTTGTCAACAATCTTCTTTTCCCTTCCTTACTCTTTCCTAAGTAGACCCAGGTAAAAGGTTACCAGTCAGGTGACGACTGGGATAACATACTTTCTTGGTTTCAGGTTCCAGGTCCAGGGGTGTGACGTCGTCGACCAGTGCACAGTGTATGACAGGAACCCACCTATTTTGAGTATGTGAGAGAATTGTTGAGTGTGTGCCCCAATGGTTGAAGGGGAAAAGGGTGTAAAGGGGGAAGATGGGTCACACCGTATTACCAAGGTTCGATCCGACCCCTCGGTCTGGGGGACGAGGGGTAGACTGGATACAGGGAACCCTTTTAGTGACTTTGAGTGAGTCTGAGTCAAAGGAATAGACATTTTCCACCAGTTATTGATGGATACGGAGTCCTTCATCGGTACTCCGAATTAATTACATTGTGTAAATTTTGAGAACCTTGTGACGGACCGGGAACCATCGACGAGTCACTTCGGATCAGTAACCAAAATAATGAAGGTAGAGTAAAAAAAAAAAGTACCTCTTAAAAGTAAGAAGGAAGTTATGGGATGATTTCTCAACAGAGGATACGTTTCGGAGGGGTCCGTTGTCAGGGGACATTTTTTTTTTTTCGACTAAGGAGTTTGATCAGGGTTATCACGGAATATTTACGTAAGGGAACTACGACCTCTTCTGAGAGGTCTTTTTAGGACTTATAAGTGACCTTACTGACTACGACTTCGACTTCGAGGTTATTAAACAGGTGGATTATACTTCTCGGTTGAGTAACCTTTTCTGGGACTACGACCCTTTCTAACTTCCGTCCTCCTCTTCTCCAACTTTCTCCTACTCTACGAACCTACCGTAGTGACTGAGTTACCTGTACTCAAACTCGTTTGAGGTCCTCTATCACTTCCTGTCCCTGCGGACTACACGATGTATGTCAGGTAGTACCCCGACGTTTCAGTCTGACTGAATCACTGACTTATTGTTGTTCCTCAAAAGAAGATACGTTTCGGGGGGTCTACTGTCAAAGGACATTTTTAATTGACAAAGGAGTTTATACAGGGTTATCACGGAATATTTACGGAGGAGTACGTGTCAAAGGATCAAGTGTACCGACAGAGAACCTACACGAACACACACACAAAACTTGCACGTCTCAGACCGTAGTCGGACTTCAGTAATATCTACAAACTTGTTTGAATTATTTATGGCTAAATAAATCATACATGGCCTTGAGACCAGATGTGTCCTACTAACCTCCTTCACATTTCGTCTTTCAGTGGAGGCACCTTTCTGTTTTAGACTTATCAAAATATCCGTGAAATTGGGACTCAGGAGGATAGTTCTTTCTTTTGAGTGAAACCTTCTTGAGTAGATTCTTTAAAAGTACTTGAGACAGACATTTCTTCTCTTCGGGGTACAGTAGTATCCGTTTGTACTGGGGTTTTGGATGTAAAAAAAAGAGTTTCGTAAAATCTTAAAGATTTCCGACTTTCTTGAGTTACTTTTACTGTGGGATAAGAGACATAAAAGGTGTGACTTGGACTGTTTTCCTTTACGCACTACAGTCCTATCTTCGGTAAGAAAGTTAGATAAACTATTTAATAAGTGGTAGAAAGGGATACATTTACATAATTCTAATTGTACATTTTGGTCGTCGGAGGATATAATTTTAAGTTTCAGTGAGACTTCACAACGGGGTCGTAAATGCTTAATCACGGGGTCCTGAGTTTAATTACCTTGACGACTGACGTTTGGATAAAAACGAAAGGACCAACGTTAGGTCGACGTAACAGAGAAACGGACTTAGAAATTCTGGTATATGACCCGAGCATAAACAAAAGATCACGACGGTATTGTCTAATGGTGTTTGGACTATTGAATTTTATCGTCTTTCATTAAGAGAGTGTCTGGACAGTTAGTCTTCAGACTTGAGTTGTAAAACCGTCCCGATGTGAGGGAGGTTCAGGGATCCCGTCCTGAGAATGGAGAAGGTCGAGACCCGTCGAGATCCGTGGGGAACCGAACACCATCGTAGTGAGATTAGAGACGGAGATAGAAGTGTCCGGTAGGCAAGACACAAAGAAGAGACTTAGAAACACGGAATTTAGAACGAGAAAAAGGGGGTATTCCTGTAAAGAAAGACTTAAATGACCGGTTCTAGTAGAGAAGAACTCTACGAACCGAATTAATGTATACGTTTTTGGGATAAAGGTTTATTCCAGTGTTATTGTCCATGCCCCTCCCCCAGTCTTGGATCTGTATAGAAAAACCCTCTATGACAAGTTAGGTGATGGACCGAACAGAGACCAACGTGACAACTCACATCTTTTATTCCACTGGCTGAGGTTGGAAATACAATGTTCCTTTTGTCACTGTTTTAAGACCGGGAGTGGACATAACTCTTTTCGAGTTTGAAAGAGTAAGAACTTGTTTGTTTAGGGAATGATGAAACCCTTTTGGTCATCCCACCCAAAAAAGGGGTGAAAGTATTATTTAAGTTTAACGTTTTGTTCGTTAACAGATAATGGATGTGGGGGAATGGAGATTCGTCCTTAATAGTATAAGTCATATGTGTGGGATCTTCTAGTTTTTCAAAGTAAAAACGTAAGTTTCTTAGTCTTTTGTTACGACCCTGTAAAGATTCTGTCTCTTCGTCATAATTGAGTCGACAGGGGTCTTTTGATGAAAGGTGACACACCACGTCCCCTGAGTCCAAGTTAGGGACTAGTCCCTTGATTCTAAAGTATACGACGTCCCGTTGATCCGGGTGCACAGTGTTGGTGACTCCGGTTCGTGGTGTTGATCTCTTAGACCACACGTCGTTAATTTCTAAGACGCACTCCGTTGCTTCTAGAGTACACGGTGTTGATTCTAGGCTATTGTGGATGATCTATTTGTACTTTTCTTTCTTTCGACGAAAGGTGTGGTTACTGCAGTTACGTGTGTGAAGTGACCGACCCTGTGTTCCAGATTCGCCTACCTTCAAGACTCTACGACAACATACTGTGACACGATTCCAATACGTACTCGTCTTTCACTAGTGTGTTCCACTTACTACTTCACCGACCACCGAGACGGACAGAGGAAGTCTTTTCTTTTTATTCGTATCAATACTTAAAAACAAACAAAACAACAAATCAACAAGTTTTCCCTCGTTAAAGGAAGTCTGAACGAACGTGTATATTTAAGAAGAGTTAAGGAAAACTTTCCCCAAGGGATCTATTCGTCAAAAGTCATAATCTGAACCCGAATAGGATAATGATCTGTTTCCTTTTTTTAGGTACGGAAATGAACTGTGAAGTTAATTCCTCGACAAAAACTATAACCCTTCCACCCACTTCGTACTGAATTCGTTTCTCTATCAATGACTTGGGTCATTAAATCTTGTACGTTACAAGTGACTTCGGGTCTCCATTAGATTAAGGATGTAACTATACAGTATTACCTAAAATCTTTAATAAAAACTTCACGGTAACTTTGGGGTTTCTCTCTGTCTTGTCTCACTGAATAATAAAGTTCTTCTCCCTGTGACCGGTACGTTATCGTGACCAGGGGTTCACTCGAGACTAAGAGAAGGTAGGATCCTTGAACTGGTAACTGAGGAGAGTCGAAGACAAGAAGGGTGTCCCGACTACCTGGAGAGGAAGGTCTTTACGTAGGACCCTGGGTCCAGATGTCGGTTAGTCGTCGACCGTAAAGAGGACGGGGTTGGTAACCAAGTTCCTGACCGTGTACTAGGGACCGACCAGGTTAGTATAGTCCGAAGATATTGATCATTTGTCATCAGAGGACCGACTAGGTTTCGGAAATGTCTGACACAACATTTGAAGTAAAGTACGGAGACTTAACTCTGACTGAAGGAACACAACACACATTCTTCCACCGTCCTTTACTTCAGGAAAAGTCACCGAAGAGTGTTTACCTCGGTTGGTGTACGAGAGAGAATAGTAAACGTCCATCTGAGACTTTGTGACATCAGTCATGACCAGATTTATGTCAATGACGGATTAATTCTCTCCCTAGGAGTGAATCCTGTAGTCAGAGTTAATCTCTGGTTTGGTTGTGAGAGTACGTATTGTCTCGGGACCCCAATGGTGTGTCACCCGAGATTAGTTAAAAAAGAGGATCAATGTGAACTGTAAAGGGAGGGGACTTTCATTAACACTGAAGTGGAGGTATCGTGGGTACGGTAAGTGTGGTGGAAATGCAGTTCTCTAAGTGTCGAAGGGACCCTCCATTCGTCCCTTCAATCCTGGTCAAGGTAGTATGTCTCCTCCTTTGTTAGAGGTTCTCCCGTGGACCGGACGGCATCCAGAGTCTTGACCAATACTTTAGAAGTTTCTTGTCTTTGGATACGGAAGAGAAGACCCCACTATAAAAATGACCCCGTGAAAACATTAATGAATAAAGTCATTCCCTTACCCATATAAACGTCACATCGTGACATCAATTCTCTTATGACACCATCTTATGATAGGGAGAAAGAACTAGATCTTAGGACCTGGAAAGTGAAGGACTTACCTGAACCTATTTACTAAATAAAAGAGTTCTAGGGTAAATGACTTACAGACGGATGACCAAGATCGTTAATGACTCCCTCTTCCCAATTTTGGAGGTTGATATTAACATCTAAATAAACAAATAGGAGAGTCAATATTTTCGAAAACGAAATACAGAAAACTTCGAAACAATGACTCACGGATGTCCGAAATTTTATTCCTCCTAAGGTTTATACTTCTCACCTGAGGTATTGGAGTCGTCCTACTATACCTATTTCCAACGTCTAGCCCTAGAGTTTACGAATAAAAGGAGTTGACGGTGTACGTAGAAAGACAGCATCACTTTAACTGATAGTGCGGAGGAAGGGGACTCTGAAACAGGCACCTTAACGAGTTTCCCCTTCAAGGCTTAACATTGTCCTTACTAAGGCGAGTAGGTTTTTCTGACTCTACCTATTGTTAAGTTGAGTCACAGAGTATAGAAGTGTTAATAGAAGAGTTCGTGAGGAAAAAAGAAGTGTCTGTGAATTCAATTTACGAAGTTTCGTACACAACTGTTTGTAAACTGTTGTAGTTTCGTTACCGAAAAATTCCTTGTTTCGGGTTTAGGAAAAAGTTTCCTTTCTTTGAAAGACATTACCATTTGCTAGTTGGGGTAAAACTGTACATCTGTAGACTTAAAAGGTCACTCCTTTGGTACCTTATGACTTGAACGATCTATGGATTCTTTAATTGAGAAGGTAAGGGGTCAGTACAACAGTTGTAACAGTTCTTACTTTTATATACCACAACCGTTTCTTCTCTGTGTTGTCTGGGAAAGTATGCGACGACTACCCCTATACTCGGACCTTTATAGTAAATATTAATTGTTAGGTACCAAGAAACTAAGTCGTTAGGGTCATTATTCCTAGACATTTTTCAGTAAACAACGTGATGACGAACATCACGTTTTTACATTCCGTTCTTTCTTGCCTTCCTTCCTTTTTCCTTTCTCCTCTCTCTCTTTTCCTCCCCCCTCACCTTCCTTTCCTTTTGTTGGATTTACAGATTGTTTTCTTCTAACTAACTTATTTACTACGGGTAGGATACTTTATAATACGTCGATAATTCTTCCTTTTCACAAACCCCAGAGATATTTAGCCGGATTCCTATTTAGTACTAAAATATTTCTTTATACGTATCTTATTAAGGTACAAAGAAACATCGAAATAAGAATATAGAACAGTAAACATCCTTCCCTGTGATCCTTGGTCATAGATCTAAGCGGGTTCTGTCGGGGTATCCGTCATGAACCCCTTCTCTCATCTCTTTCAGTAGACATAAGGAACTCTGTAACGGAATCCCTGGTGTTGGTGAGGACACAAGTCGGTGACCATAGGTTCGTCGTAGGGGGTTTGATACCAGGAAGTACGTATCGGGAATTTACAAACGATAGTCGTATACGATATCAGTTATAAAGAAACTGAGTTAAGTGTAAAATGTCCTAAAAATGAATTAGTATAAAAAATTTCCACAAAAGAAAAAAATATAAATAAAATAACTTCATATCAACTAAATGTTGGTTACAACACAATCAAAGACCACATGTCGTTTCGTTAAGTATATATATGTATATAAGAAAAAGTATAAAAAGGTAACACCAATTAGTGTCCGATGACTTATGTCAAGGAACACGATATATCATCCTGGAACACAAAATAGGTAGGATGTACATTGTCAAACGTAGACGATTAGGGTTTGAGATACAGGTAGGGAGGGAGTGGAGGGAAGGGGTGTTCAGACAAAAGATGCGGATACTTAAGCAAAGACAAAACATCTAATCAAGTAAACACAGTATGAAATCTAAGGTTTATATTCACTATAGTACCTTGAAAAAATTTTTCTGCAAAAACATTGTATTTACCTTTCCCAGTCGTAATGTACGGTGTCCATTTTTCTTTGTTTTGATTTATAAGTCTCGACCTCATATTGGAAATTTTAACACTTGACGATACAACATGTGGACTTTGAATATATTATAACATATGGACGACATGGCGTTTGGATTTTTTGTCGATCAGGAGTGAAACGTTTCAAGGTAATATGTGTCTACCGTCAATGGTGTCAAATCAGTTTATTGGACTTAGAGGGGATTTTGTGCCAAGTAAAAAGTCAATGGTTCTGGAGGAGATAAGTGGGCTCATTTACATGGTTGATGTTTGAAGATTGGTCGAGAAATTTAAACGGTCGAGAAGTCGAGTGTTTAGTGATGTATTTGTTTGTCTACCTATGGTACTACTCACTGGTTAATGTAGTTAATGAAGTGTCAGACAACCACTGACTATTGACACGTAGACACTAAGTCAAGTATGGGTCTGTCACACTTTCACACGACAAAGGAGCAGAGAGTCCCTATTCTGGGGGACGGTTTTACCTAGTAGTTTTCCACCCTACCCAGTTGCCTCTAGTTTCACGTTGTATCTTTACTTTTCATGACTACGAGTTTCATTTTACTTTTATTTTACACCTACCTTAGTCTTATGGACCCACTACACCCGTTACAACTGTGATAGTCTCAGTTCTTTGATCTCGATACGTCAATCTCCTCGAATTATTTCCACTTATAGTTGTATTTACTTTTTTCATCAACATTCTGTCTCTAGTTTCTGTGGTGTCTCCTTTACTGTGGTCGGTTGGTTGTGGTGCAATTTCTTTAGAGTCTCTAGAAAGTGTTGTAACTTTCACGTTTCCTATTTTACACTCTTCGACTAAGTTCCGGATTACTCACACTGTTAGACAGTTTCGTACCTCTTCTACGAGAGAAGTTTAGGATTCAGTTTGTTACTCTTCTATTTACGACGAGTTTGACGAGAACTTTTCAAAATATGTTTCTTTATTTTGTGAAAGAGTTACAACGATGACAAAATTTAATGGTTACATGCTTTGGTTATAATGAAAATGACAGAAAAAAGTAAAGGAATATATGAAAGATTAGTTGTTACTCTCACAAGAATTACAAGACTGTTTTGAAAAATTTCCAGTGTTTTGTTTGTGTTAAAGACGGTAACTAATCATTCTAGCGAAACGTGCGAAAGTCAGACGGCCCAGTGACTGCACCAGACCGTGGTGGTACTTTTGTCCCGATGGACATTAATTTTGTCTCGTGATAATAATTTGCTGTAAACCTATGACAACGGACAGGTCCCGAAACCGTTGTCTGAGTGACAAAAGGATTATTTCGACTCGTTCTAGGATTTCTTAACAATTTTTTATCATCTTAGGTTCACTCTGAGCCAAGAACTGGATTAGTTTCCAACTTTCTCTTAACTTTCCTTTAGTAAAAGAGGAATACAATAAGCCAAAATAAATTGTACGACGATTACGGGATACATGTGAGTGGAATGAACAACCCTACACAGAGATCCTTCGGAAGTCGGGAGTGGAAAGGAAGATGTCTGGGAGGGGAGGGGGCGTGACAGGTTGAAGTGGACGGTGGTACCAGGAGTAGTTGGAAGTCTCGGAAGGGGCCCGGGAGTCGTCTAGACGAGTGGGGATAGGTAATATACGAGAACATTGTTGTGGGATCTGAACGGGTAATGTCGTGGACGGCGTTGACACTAGTGTATTGGTTCATACAGAAACCAACAAAGTGTTCACTGTAGGACCAATCCTACCTTCCTACTGCGAAAAACGAGGAAAGTGAGAAGTAACGTAGGGTGTCCGGAACGGGACCCCGACTATATATTATCTACAAGTAAATTATAAACCATTCACAACTGTCCGAAGGGACCATCGAGTCGACCATTTCTTAGGTGGACGTTAAGTCCTCTGAGACCAAGCTAAGGACCCAACCCTTCTAGGGCACCTCTTCCCTCTCCGATGGGTGAGGTCATAAGTACCCGAAGGGAACACCGAGTCTACCATTTCTTAGACGGAGTTACGTCCTCTGGACCCAAGTTAGGGACCCAACTCTTCTACGGGACCTCTTCCCGTACCGTTAGGTGAGGTCATAAGAACGGACCTCTTAGGGGTACCTGTCTCCTCAGACCATCCGATGTCAGGTAAGTCAGTGTTTCTTAGCCTGTGTTGACTCTTTGTTCACAACTTACTTACTACTCAGACCTGTTAACGTCCTTTATTATGCAAGGGATTTTTTGTAAGTGACGTCTTTTCGATAACAATTAGGTGTCTCTCGAACTACGTTTAATTTTCTACCATGGAGTAGGTAGGGAGTCTTTTAATACTATTACATGGCTAAAACAATCTCACTCCGTGAAATGACGGTGGTCGATATGTTGACGGGATGAATTAAGGGTCGAGACGTTACAGACCCCACACCTACTGTACCCACACCGGTACGGGAACTCGTCATACGTTGGACCTGTTGGAATGAACGTCAGGACTCGCACGAGTCCGACCCTTCGGTAAAGAGTCCTCACCTCGGACTTAGGAGAGACGTCGAACCTAGTGGTGTACGGGGAGAGGGTTGGAGAGTGTCTTCTCACACGGGTAGTGTGGGGTCCTTTAAGTCAATAAAGGTAGCTGACTATGTAAAGTCTGAGATTTTGGTGTCTTTTCCTAAAGTTTATCGTACTTTACTTTACTTCGTTGTTTCGGTGACTAGGTCTTCGAATAGATGTTAGACTCCAATTTGGTAACAGGTTCTTTGTCTATGTCTCTGGGAATATCTCTTTATTTCATCACGGTAAAGTTCTTTTCCTTCGACTCTTTTTCCTTCCTCCGGGTAGACCACCCCAGAGATGTTCGTGTTCCTTCCCAGACCCTCGCACTACTCCACCCAAAACCTGCACAATGAAAAGCAAAAGAATGTTACTCTAATGTAGTGTCGTCCTCAGAGTCCCCGGGACGAGAGAACCCTGATCTCGAGTCTTTATGTGACTGTTGTACTTCATAAAAAAAATTTTCCTCGGTTCCTGAAAGGACCACCAGGTCACCGATTCTGAGACTCGAGGGTTACGTTCCCCGGGCCCAAACTAGGGACCAGTCCCTTGATCTAGGGTATACGGCGTTGATTCTCAAATGTACGACGTTGATTTTGAGAACCTACGGTGTTACTTCTAGTTTCTAGGGTGTACAGTGATGATTCCAGATCGTGTCGGCTTATTTTATTTATCAAAAAAATTTTCCTCGGTCTGATTTCCACCCCGGTGTAAAGGGGAGTAGTTTAGAGTCAGATTTACTAGGGAGAGAGGTAGAGACGACTCTTTTCTTTAGGTTAGGAGGGTCCTCTGGTGACTTGGAGGTCTCAAGGTCAGTGACCGGAATTGGGTCTGACCTAAGAAGAGAAGTAAAGGTAAAGACACCCTTCAACTTCGATAAGTTGTAAAAGTAGCCCTCGAATCTCGGGCGTAGTTTATCTCATGATACTAGATTGTTTCCTTAGCAATGAAAAAACGAGTATCAGTAGACACTTCTTTTAATATGTCCAATAAAATAGTCTACCACAAAATTTACTCGAACTCATATGTATCTATTACGTTTCACTGTCCTCGATAATGACTCTCCTTAAGTACTCTTTAACTCTCCAATAAAGAGGAAGCGTACATCCTCTGACCTCGCTCTTCGTCTTTTCTTTTAGTAAACAGGAAAACACCGTTCCTCCGTCTTCTTTGTCACAAGGTCAAGAGTCGAGTCCGACGTTCCGTGACGTAAATAAAGACGAACAGGAGATAAAATAACAACTAAAATAACTTTATATCAACTAAATGTTGCATCACAATTAAAGACGACATGTCGTTTCACCAAGTCAGAATGTGTATATGTAAAAAAAGTATAAGAAGAGGTGATAAGAAATAGTGTCCTATAACTTATATCGAGGGACACGATGTGTCATCCTGGATCAAAAAATAGGTAGGAGATATATGGTTAAACGTAGACGATTAGGGTTTGAGGGTAGATAGGGAGGGATAGCGAGGAGGGGGAAAGGTTGGTGTTCACACAAAAACTTCTGACACTCAGGCAAAGACAAGACATTCGAGTAAACGCAGTATTCGAGTAATTCGAGTAATTCGAGTAAGCGCAGTGTAAAATCCGACGTGTATCTTCGCCGTAGAATGCCACAAACAGAAAACAGACCAAACGAAGTAAGTCATGCTATTAGAGATTCGGGTGCGTACAGCACCGTTTGCCGTGATAAAGAAATCCCGAGACGAACGGAAAGACACACAGGTGACACCGGTACTTGTCTCGTCTCGATCCGGTCAGGGTCCCCTTCCTACCCTGTGCACCGGGTCTCCACGGGGGCCTTTGGTGGGGTCGACTTGACCGGGGGCGTCGGGTCAGTGGTGTCGACGGGTCGGTGATATCCTCACTGGGATTTACTGACACCACAATTCGGTGATTCAAGATCCCTTGAAATAATGTGTTGTCGTCGTTTGGCCAGGTTGATATTTTAAATTTTTTTATTGCCTTTCCCATTTTTCACTTTATGCTAGTGGAGAACAATTTCTGATGTGTCTACGTGTCTTTATTTGATCTTAATCTACGCAGTGTTGTGCGGGGATCCGTTACCCCTTTTTTTCTACTAAAATAAAAGAAGAAACATTCATAGAGACAAAGTACTTAAGAGAAGCTACTCTTTTTTATGACACTTTTCACTTTAATAAACGGACTGAGTTAAGGGAGTAGTGAATATACTTTCTGTGTCTTTTCTCCAAAGTAAGACGCGATCTTTTCGTCAAATTACCTTTCCTTTACGCGAGAACCTAATTTTTTTGGGCCCCGAACCAAAGACTGGGGTTGGGTTGGGAAGTAGACGGATGTTCTATGTAGAGACTCGGTGTTTCGTCATTTTACTCAAGTTCCGTAAATTGTCCTACCAAAATTCCTAATTCCCACCTTTTACATGTGTCTTTCCGGTATATTACCGTTTAGTCTCATTGAGTCGGAGATCCACACTCCGGAGTCTTAGGTGTAAAATTTCGGGTCCTTCGAGGGACCCGAAGGGACCACCAGGTCACCAATTAGGTACACGATTACGTCCCCGTGTCCAAGCTAGCGACCAGGTCTTTCTAAAGTGCATGGTGTGCCGTTGATTCGACCACGCAATGTCGATGACTCGGCACAGGGGATGTCGGACACGAGACGTTATCTTCTTCGGGAGTCCGTCGTTGTTTCTTCGTGGCGTCGGTTTTTTTTTTGTGAAAATGTTTATTAAACCCCCCAAAAGGTCCACCACGATCACCATTTCTTAGGTGGACAGTTATGTTCACTGTATTCTCTGTACGCAAGTTAGGGACCCAGCCCTTCTAGGGGACCTCTTCCCGTACCGATGGGTGAGGTCATACGAACGGACCTCTTAGGGTGTCTGTCTCCTCGGACCACCCGATGTCAAGTATCCCTAACGTTTCTCAACTTGTACTGACTTCGATGACTCTTGTGTGTATGTTTATTTATTGAATTTTTTGATCGAGGGGTGCACTAAAGTTTTGATTTTCTCATTCTTAGAAGTCAGATTTAGTAGTTCATATACTTTTTCTTTACCACACTAATCAAAAACCACATACAATATGAGATCATTTCCAATTTCTATTAGTACGAAAGTAAGTGACTTTTCCATCGGATTTTCCTAGGGCCCCCTTGTATAAATTTGTACTTGTTAGTTTATTCTTAACCAATACCCTTTATTCCCGAAAGGACCACCGAGTCTCCAATTTCGCAGACTGATGTTACGTCCTCTGGGTCCAAGCTAGGGACCCAGCCCTTCTAGGAGACCTCTTCCTTTACCGTTGGGTGAGGTCATAAGAACGGACCTCTTAGAGTACCTGTCTCCTCGGACCATCCGATGTCAGGTGTACCAGCGTTTCTCAACCTGTACTGACTCGCTGAAGTGAAGTGAATACCCTTTATTTTTAGTTACAGAGAACTATAATTACAACAACAACGACAAACCAGTATAGGTTGAGAAACGCTGGGGTATCTGACATCGGGCGGTCCGAGGAGACAGGTTCCCTTAAGGGTCCGTTCTTATCACCTCACCCAACAGCACAGGAGAAGGTCCCCTAGAAAGGTTGGACCCCTGACTTGGGTACAAAGGACGTCACCGTCCGCCTAAGAAGGGGTAACTCGGGGGACTCTTTGGGACTACAATTGTGAATTGGTGTATACCATTATGTAATCAGTCTCAGGTCAGTCCTCTGTCTTTGGTGTAGTCAGTAAACTAGTCCTTTTTAAATTCTACCTTTACAGAGAAAAAAATTGAAAAATAAAATATAAACTCAGAACTCTTTGGATATACGTCCAGTCCTTCGTTGTCAATCTTGACCTGTACCTTGTTGTCTGACCAAGGTTTATCCTTTTCCTCATACAGTTCCGACATATAACAGTGGGACGAATAAATTGAATATACGTCTCATGTAGTACTCTTTACGACCCGACCTTTTTCGTGTTCGACCTTACTTCTAACGACCCTCTTTATAGTTATTGGAGCCTATACGTCTACTGTGGTGTGAATGCCGTCTTTCACTTTTCCTTGATTTTTCGGAGAACTACTTTCACTTTCTTCTCTCACTTTTTCAACCGAATTTCGAGTTGTAAGTCTTTTACTTCTAGTACCGTAGACCAGGGTAGTGAAGTACCCTTTATCTACCCCTTTGCCACCTTTGTCACAGTCTGATAAAAAACCCCGAGGTTTTAGTGACGTCTACCACTGACGTCGGTATTTTAATTTCCTGTGAATGAGGAACCTTCTTTTCAATACTGGTTGGATCTATCGTATAAGTTTTCGTCTCTGTAATAAAATGGTTGTTTTCAGGCAGATCAGTTCCGATACCAAAAAGGACACCAGTACATACCTACACTCTCAACCTGACACTCCTTTCCACTCACGACTTCTTAACTACGAAAACTTGACACCACAACCTCTTCTGAGAACTCTCAGGGAACCTGACGTTCCTCTAGGTTGGTCAGGTAAGGTTTCCTCTAGTCGGGACCCACAAGAAACCTTCCTTACTACGATTTCGACTTTGAGGTCATGAGACCGGTGGAGTACGCTTCTCAACTGAATAACCTTTTCTGAGACTACGACCCTCCCTAATCCCCGTCCTCCTTTTCCCCTGCTGGCTCCTACCCTACCGACCTACCGTAGTGGCTGAACTACCTGCACTCAAACTCACTTGAGGTCCTCAACCACTACCTGTCCCTCCGGACCGTACGACGCTAAGTACCCCACCGTTTCTCAGCCGTTGTTGACTCGTTGACTTGACTTGACTTGACTATCGGACAATCCCACGAAGGGTTACCACGATCACCATTTCTTGAGAGACGGTAACGTCCTCTGTATTCTCTGCATCAAAACTAGAGACCCAGCCCTTCTAGGGGACCTCCTCCCGTACCGTTGAGTGGGGTCATAAGAACGGACCTCTTAGGGGTCCCTCTCTTCTGGGACCGACCGATGTCAGTCACCCCAACCTTTCTCAGCTTGTGCTGACTTCGCTGAATCGTGCGGACGTGTATCGGACAATTGTTACAACACTACCAAAGTTCGCCTGTCGTTCCCCTGAGTCGGTATGTTTGTGAACATAGATAAGAGGGAGTTTAAAGGGAGGGTCTACCCCTAAAGATTGATTACTTTCCACCCATTTTCTTTTCTTGAGATCTCTTGTATTCTTCCGTCTACAGTCGGGATCTCTGGTCGAGATCTAGAGTCCCTCCCACGGGTTCTTTCCTATTTTGTACTTCTCATGGGGGAGGGGTTCAGAGGCTCCGACTCTAAGTCTGTGACGTCTCCCACACCGACGTCGGGTGACCGACCCCCTCTAACATGACTCACGACACCCATTCCACCAGGGGTCATCCACTCGTCCTTTAGTGGGTGGACACTCAGTCCCTTTGAGGGACCTGTCACTCGTAGTGTCCCAGAAACGTACCGCGACCCTCGACATGGTGTCCCCTACCTTTGTTCTGGTATAACATCAATCTTTCGGGACAGGGGACCATGTAGAACGGGACAGAGAGGTCACCGGTGAAGACATTTTCGGGTTATAATGTGGTAGACTGTTTTCGTTTTTACAAACGTGTCAAGTCGAGGTTCTCCGGTTTCGTCCGTCTCTTCCAGTCTCATCCTCGACTACCCGTTATTTTACTTTTGACCGTTGTCAAGTCAAGTCAACGAGTCAGTACAGGTTGAGAAACGCTGTGGTACTTAGCGTCGTGCGGTCCGGAGGGACAGGTAGTGGTTGAGGACTTCAAGTGAGTCTGAGTACAGGTAGCTCAGTCACTACGGTAGGTCGGTAGAGTAGGAGCCAACAGGGGAAAAGGAGGACGGGGATTAGGGAGGGTCGTAGTCTCAGAAAAGGTTACTCAGTTGAGAAGCGTACTCCACCGGTTTCATGACCTCAAAGTCGAAATCGTAGTAAGGAAGGTTTCTTGTGGGTCCCGACTAGAGGAAATCTTACCTGACCAACCTAGAGGAACGTCAGGTTCCCTGAGAGTTCTCAGAAGAGGTTGTGGTGTCAAGTTTTCGTAGTTAAGAAGCCGCGAGTCGAAAGAAGTGTCAGGTTGAGAGTGTAGGTATGTACTGATGACCTTTTTGGTATCGGAACTGATCTGCCTGGAATCAGCCGTTTCATTACAGAGACGAAAACTTATACGATAGATCCAACCAGTATTGAAAAGAAGGTTCCTCATTCACAGAAAAGTAAAGTACCGACGTCAGTGGTAGACCGTATCCCGAACGATTTACAAGAACTTCCAAGTCCGCGGAAACATGAGACTTAAAGGGAAGTAGAGAATTATTTTGTTATACTGTGATAAATACTACAATTGCAAGGGATAAGACCCACAAGATTTAGATACGTGAGGACCCGTATATGAGTCTCTTTTGATATTAAGGTTTTCTATACACGTGGGGTCACACGTAACATCGTGACGAATGTTATCGGTCCTATACCTCCGTTGGATTTACAGGTAGTTATCTAATTACCTATTTTTTCTACACCATGTATATATGTTATCTTATAGTGAGTTGGTAATTTTCCTTGTTTTAGTACGGTAAACGTCTCTACACCTATCTGGATCTATGACAATACATCTCACTTCAGTCAGTCTTTATATTTTTGTTTATAGTATGTCATTCTGTATATACACGTCAGATCTTTTCACCAGGTCTACTTAGATAAACGTTTCGTCTTTATCTCTGTGTCCACATCTCTTGTTTGCACACCTATGGTTGCACGATTTCCTCCTTCCCCTTTAATCTTCTAACCCTAATTGTATGTATGTGACATATTTTGTCTATTGATTACTCTTGGGTCTCTTGCGATGAGTTACGGGCCACCACTGGATTTACCCTTCTTTTAGGTTTCTTCTCCCCTATACGCATATACACATCGACTACGTGAAACGACATGTCGTCTTTGACTGTGTTGTGACGTTTCGTTGATGTGAGGTTATTTTTAACAATTTTCCTAGATACTACTCACTTTGACTGGATAGACTTTTCCGAAGGATTTACCAATGTGATCAAGTAAAGTCGTCTTAGACTTAAAAATTCTTTCCTCTACTTCTGTCTCTACAATTCTTTACACGAATTGTAGTGTGTCGTTTTATCCTTACTTGATTTTTCACTTTACACAGAGGGTCCGGTCACGACTTCTGGAAGGTAGTAGAGACCCTAGAAATCTAGTTGTGTCTCACTGTTTCACAAGGACTCCCTAATATCTTTCGAGACCCGACACAAGGGTAACTCGTGTCCCGCCTTTGGGTGACAGTTCCTCCCGACAACGACTGGACAAAGGGTGGAAGAGTGGAGTTACACGTCCTTGTTCGTGTCAATCGAGGATAGATACTGCGGACACGGTACATGTTCTTTCGAGAGGTTCTTGACAAACTGAGCGTGTCGTGGTCCTGGACTTTCCGTTCGACTTTGGACTCACATCCCCCCCAGGTGTCTCGGTCCTCCGTCTAAGCGACTCTTAGTTATCAGGAGTAATTAAGGTCTCTAATTGGGTCTTTTGTGGACCGTCGACAAAGTTGTGTAACGAATAACAGTGTTGTTCGTATTAATTAGAGGTGTTACTATTTGTTATGTAGTGTCGTCGCCTGTTTCAGAATTCCGTTACTACAAAAGTTTATATCGACTATGGGTTAGTAGAGAAGACTCTTTGAAGGGACCCTGATTGGTAAAGGGTAATACATCTCCGTTGAAATTTCCCCTACAACCCACTACTGTTTACATCGACGAACAGATATGAAATAAGGATTGAACACTCCTTAAGGTCTCAGGAGTTTGACAAAAGAGCGTCCCCTTGTCTTCCTTAATCGAACTCCCGAGGGGTTGTTTTTCCTGTGAACGTTAAGGCGAGGAACTATTACAGAGTCGTGACAAGGACCACATACGGGGTAAGGCAGGTCGGACGACGACGACGACGACGATTCAGTGAAGTCAGCACAGGCTAAAACACGCTGGGGTATCTGCCGTCGGGTGGTCCGAGACGACAGGGACCCTAAGAGGTCGGATGTGGAGACGTTATTGACGTGTCGTCTAGAAGTCTTGAACAAGTAGAACGTATTGATTTTGACGGACGGACGTACGTACGTACGAGTCAAGACAGGTTGAGGAAAACTGGGTACATCCGAGAAGACAGGTACCTTAAAAGGTCACCCAACGGTAAAGGATGAGGTCCCCTAGAAGGGTTGGGTCTCTAGTTTGAGAGGACTCAGAGGACGTAACCGTCCACCTCGGTGACTCGGTGGAGTCTTCGGGGGATTCATCGTGATAGGGTAAAGGAGGAGGGAGGTCGGGGACCGTTGATGGTAAGATGAGGGACACAGATTCTCCAACCGATACTATCTAAAGAGTAGATTCGTCCTAGTACGTAATAAACAGAAAGACACTTGTCGGATAAAGTGAAGTGTAGTATAGGAGGACTAAGTAGGAACAGTAACGTATACTGTTTTACAGGAAGAAAAAATTCCGATAATTTTTTATAAGGTAACGTACACATGTGGTGAAATAGGTAAGTAGACAGTTCTCTGTAAACAAAGGGTAGAACCTATGACACTTATCACGGTGTTACATGTACTCTCGCGTTCGAAGAAAGACTCTAGGACAAGAAATAAAGACAAACGGAACAAAGTTAAAAAGGAGAGACCCAAAATAGTGATTACGGATCAGATGACTACAGTCTCAGAAAGGAAATCTACATTTCTAGTACTAGGTTGACCAAGTTCGGGTTAGTGTGACGTGAAACCCCTAATCCCACCCCTTCTACCCCCCTTACTCGGGGCAAGAGGACAGGGGTAGAGAGAGAAACGAGAGTGTGGGTGACGGGTAGGTAAGTGCACACTTGTGTCAGGACGTCCTTGACTACAGTTCGAGGGACTGGACACCGTAGCCGTCGTGACAACGTCTATGGTACCTCAAAATTTTTGCACACTGGCACGCGGGCAAGAGTCCTCCGACTACTAGGGTTTCTTGGGCACCTCGGACCCCGACCCCCGACCCGCTCAAGGACAGACACTGAGAACGAGAAAGGGACAGGGGTAAGTGGACCCTCTACGTCTTACTTCCGGAAGAGGGACCCCTGCTACGGAAAAGTAATGGTCGTTGAAGAAAAACCGCGACTGTACATTGGTGGGTCCACCGCTGGGCAGTGGTGGGGTCCCTTCTGCACCATCGTAGTCGGGGTGGAGCTCAAGGACAAAGAAGAGAGGAGGTCCGGGTCTCCTTGTCTTCCAGTCCTCGGTCGTATGGTGCACCTCCGTCTTCGTCCCGTCGAGCAGGACACACCTGTGGGGGTTGAGGGGCGTGTCGACAGAGATACTACCCTAGAGACCCGTCGGGATCCCCTGGTGTCCCTCAAGTCTCTACCTACACTCAGGGTCCACCTCACGTCGGGAGAGGTTTGATGTGGTGGAAGGTAGGTCAGGGTAAAGAGACCTATCCTGTCAGGGACTTCGACTGAGGTAGTCGTTCGAGGGGAGGATGTCTCTCTCGTCCTGGAGTATTGGAAGTGGTCGGTTCCCACCCGTAGAGGGTCTCAGTTACGAGTAAGACCTTTTTACCCTCCCCCCCAGCATCCCCACCCACCGGGCTCCAGGTGTCGTGGGGCAGGGGACCAGAAGAGAGTGACGGTGCGAGGAAAAGAGTCTTTTCTTGGTCGTCGAAGAGGACGACTCAGATTTAGTTATTTTCGTGTTAATGAGGTGGGTTCCTACAGTCCCAAAATTGAACCAGAAAGTAACGTCCTATCTTATAAAACAGAAAACAATTTCGTTAAAGTGTGTTTGTGTGTGCAAAGACAAGAACCAGTCTTTCGGAAACGACTGTAGTGGTCACGGTTCTTGACAGAGGGAATAGGCAGGGTCGAGGTAGGGTCACGGACCGTGTGTCCTGAGACCGTCCACACACTTTCTTACTGACTGTTGGATGAGGAATTTAGACTTGGTGCAAGATGTCAAAGATTTCTTACAACCCTAATACCACCTGCTTGGTAGTCTGATTGGAGTAGATAGGAGATCTAGTGTAATTTTACCCTTATTTCCTTATTTTTGTAACGTCAGGTGTCGTTGTTGTCTTTTTCCGGTAGTCGTCCATTGTCTTGGCGTAATAGAGAACCCTACCTTTCTTCGTCTACCGACCCCATTTTCTACTTCGTTCGTTCTGACCGAAGGGTCGTAGTCTTAATTGTTTCCTCTGTGTATCCTTGTTCCGAGGTGTTTCCAATAGTTGTAATGTCCGTAGTTGTTACATTTTGAATGTTTCCGTTATTATAGGTCTACCCCTTTACCGTTCTTTAGAGTCTCTCAATAAGGAAGATGAAAGGTTAATTTCTCAACCGTAGTGACCGATTTTGACACAACACTTTCTTTATCTCCACCACACCACTACTGCCACCTCTACTGTTCATCGTAAAAATCATTATGATTATTATTACTATTATTATCAAGGTTCGGAACTATACACAAGAAGATGTTTGAAAAGAAAGAATTTAATGGCTCTATAAAATTTTTAGTTTCAAAGAACAGTCGATTACAAAAAAAAAGAACAAACAAAATACTTTATGTTCCTCAGATGAAGAAACAGAAGAAGATACATATCTATTTTTCCTAAATTGTGCAAGTGTTTATTTTATGTCGGATCTCATCCTAAAACGACAATATTTTATACCCCAGGTTGGTGATAAATAGGTGGTCGGTTTCCTAAGCACCTACACTGGGTAGCCCTTACTACTAAGAGCTTATAGTGACTACAGTATGTCCCCCGCGACCCTAAACGGGAAAAAAGACAAAATTGCGAATAGCTTATGTTTAGTAAATATTCATTTTACTATTTTGAAAAGTCTTTTTCTTCAGTGTGCGTCCGAAGTAAGTCGGCGTCCCGGCCGTCACCGCGACCGCCCCTCCGTCGTGGAAAGGTTCTCCGGTCTACGACACCTCGTCCACACGTGGTCCACGACACGACTCGCGACCCATCCCGGCTTTCTCCCTGGATGTAAAGAGTGTCAACTTCGGTTGGCCCTGAGGCTCCACTTGTTTGCCGGCCTACTTCGGCAGCCGACAGTCCCGACTTGTGACCCGGCCGCCCAGTCCCCAAGTCCCTCGGACCCCCTCCCCTCGAGTCCCGAACGCACCAGTGCTCGGCCAGCCAGACACTCGAGGTAGATCGCCCGTGGGGCCCCTGACGGCGGGCACTAGGGGAGAGGAGCCTTTTTTTAAGTTCAGTTAGTTTTTGCGGTAGATCCGTCCCACGTTTTAATTTCGCTAAATCCTTTTCCACACGACCTGGGGCGTCATTCGATACGTTTTGCCGTGGAAATGGAACGGGAAAGAGAGTTCTTCTGAAATACGTGTCGACCATACGGGACGCCCCTCCCCTCTCCGATGTTGTTAATAGATCTCCGACGTAGATACGGGTACCCCGTTGCCACTCACGGTGGGACAATCCTTTATCAAATTAAAGTAGTGATAAGAATTGACAGAGGACAAATTCGTGCTACCTTAAGATTACTTTTCTTCGACTATGTTAGATAGCATAAGAATGAAGCATTATTTTTGACACTTATATTACAACGAAATAACTTAGGAGTTTCATTGGACAACTCCAACGGTATCACTCTTAAAATCATGGGGAAAATGTCTATCTTACTGAGTCCACGGTTTCCGTCCGAGTCCAGTGTTTCGAACTCATTTACCGTCCAATCTAACATCATCACCGTGAAACTGCAGAGAGTTCGTGTGTCAAGTCATGTCAGCGATTCAACACAGCCTGAGAAACACTGGGGTACCTGACGTCGTGCGGTCTGGAGGGACAGGTAGTGGTTGAGGGCCTCAAATGGGTTGAGTACAGGAAACTCAGCCACTACGGTAGGTTGGCAGAGTAGGAGACAGTAAGGGAAGAGGGAAGTTAGAAAGGGTCGTAGTCCCAGAAAAGTTTACTCAGTCGAGAAGTGTAGTCCACCGGTTTCATAAGTGCGGAGGTGTAAAGGGGTCGACGTCTCTTCCCCAACAGGGAAGTGACTGGTCCTGTCTCCGTCCGTTTCAGAAAACCAGACGTTCCTAAGACCAAACGGTAAAGGTTTGTCCTCGGAGTCTCCACCGGGGACCTTCAGTCATGGGTGTTTACGAACGTATAGGGGTTGGGGTGTAAAACTATTTATTAGGTCAAGTAGATGGTTGTCCTTTTCTTCAAAAAAGGTTTTCTTTAAATGAAGAAGCCTTATGTCGGAAAACCACTCAAATGGTAGAGATTCCCGTACATTTTGTCTTCGTGTTTGGGAAGTGAATTAGCGAGAGTTAAAACAGTAAGTCCCGAGCAATGGGTTGTTTTGCCTTGTTAAGGGTTCGTCCTTAGAAACTACTTACGCGACCAGCTGTCTGCAAAAACCACTCTATCCAGTATTTATAAGTACCATAACTGCGTCGGAATCTTTAGACAGTACAGTGTAAAGACGTTGTCTTTGTGGGTCTGAAGATAGTGAAACAAGAAGTTGACTGTCAGTGGTCAAAGAAAAAGGACCTGAACGAAGAACCCAAACAAAAAGGACAAGTAGAAGTCCATAACATACAGCCGTTTCAAAGTGGTTTTTTCTGTGTCCAGTTTCCTTGGTTTATAGAATTACCCAAAGAAGGAAGAGGAAAAGGTCAAACGACTGAGGTAAAGTAAGAAGTTCTTGTTTAGAAAAATATAACAATAAAAAAGTCAGTCAATCCTTTACTATCTCGTAGAGGTAGGTCGATACCCCGGTATAAGCTCTATCCAAGAGACTTATCCGAGTGACCGTAGTGTACGAACCGACACCCCTCAACTGGACGTAGGGTGTGAAATCTGTCTACGTATACCGCCGTGAATGTTTCACTCACCGAAGTCAGAATAGACTGGTTCTACCAATAAAGACCAGTAAACATTTCATGTAGGCGACCTGTATAGAAGTCGACCTGTTAAATTTTAATGAGGAAAGGCGCACTTGTACAACCTAGTCAGTCCACTTTGACACACATATATTGGTTCCCTTACCGACAAACGGCTGGTAGGACAAGAAAGAACAGATAGTCTTTCCGAGCTTCTGTCTCGACTCAGTCCAAATAAGACCTAAGGGTGTCGTTCCACAAAATACGTTAGAGGTTGTTCATTAATATGACTGTCTGAACACAACCACCTTCTTCCTCCTGAGAGGAGAAGACCTACCTGAAAACTTCAGTCCGAAGGTGTTTTTATGGAAAGTTTCCATGACCTTAGAGAAAGATCGGGACCCTTTACTTCAGATTAGTTGTGATTACTTACTCTTGTGAAACATCGACTCAATTACTGATATCTGGACTATCGAAAATCTCAGAAATAGGTCTTGCAGGTTAGAGTGACTTCTACAACTTCCACATCCTACTTCGACGGGGTTTAGGGTAGGTCTAGAATCACCTGTTCAAGAACCGCATATACGTGGGGAGGGGGAAGGACGGGGTATCACCCGATTCATCACGGGGGACGGGGGTTAAGTACAGGTGACTTTAGAGTCTTACACTGGGATAAACCTTTCTTCCAGACACGTCTATATTAATCTATCTACTCCAATATGACCTACTTTCACCACTTTCAACGAGTCGGTACAGACTGAGAAACACTGGGGTACCTGATATGTCAGATACCTTAAGAGGTCCGGTCTTATGACCTCACCCATCGGTAAGGGAAGAGGTCCTCTAGAAGGGTTGGGTCCCTAGCTTGAGTCCGGAGGGTGTAACGTCCACCTAAGAAATGGTAGACTCGGTGGTCCCTTCGGGTTCTTATAATCTCACCCATCGGATAGGGAAGAGGTCGTCTAGAAGGGTGGTTCCTTAACTTGGCTCCAGAGGACGTAACGTCCGTCTGAGAAATGGTCGATTCGATGGGTCCTTCGGACCATATGACCAACTCCCACCTGAGTTTACGGTACTGACCCCAGGAATATTCCTCCTCTGTACGTCTCTACGACTGTGTGTGTGTCTCCGACTCTTCCCTCACTATACCGGGGTTCGATTCCTTGCGGATTTCGAGCTTCCAGTCCTTCTTGGTTCTTAGAAGTTCGGTAGTCTCCATCAGCCCGGGCCGACTGTTGAACCCAAACCTCGAGACCGGAGGTTTTGATACTCTCTTAGGTAGGGACAACAAAATTCGGCAGTTCAACCACCATTAAGAAGTACCGTCGGAGTCTTTTGATTACATCGAACGTTTTGTCTGATGTCGGCGACGGTAAACCATGTACTGTATTTTGGGTGAAAGATGGAGGTTTGGTCTGCCTTAAAAATGTTCTCCGTACCACCATTGAAGGAGAGCGGGAGGGGGGGTGGGGTTTTTGTTTTGTTTTGTTTTGTTTTGTCTCTCTCTCTTTCTTTCTTTACCTTTGGCGGATTTATAAGTGGTCATCCCTTTATCTGACACCTATTCGGGTGTCGTCTTATAATATCTCATCAAAAAAAAAAAATTACTTACTCCGTCGAGATAAGTAGACCCATGCTTTTTCGGAGGTTTTGTATAACAACCGACATTTCTTACACTATGAGTAACGTTACGGGAAACAAAAGGTTGTATCGGTACGCCCTTTTTTTTTTTTTAGTAAACGAAAGACGTCGGTCCATAGACACATACTTCCATCTATGTTTCAGAACCTACTCTTCTTATTTTACTATTTTGTATCAAGTAAGTCCCTTCTCCCGGCCTTAACGCCCATCAGTTACTTGTGAACTCCGAATAGACATTCCAAAATCCTCCTACATAAGTTCAGGAGAAATCTAAAAGGAAAATTCAAAATTTATTTTGTTCTGTTTCCTGGTCTTTTTTGTAACTATTCGGAAGTTTCGAAAGACTCAATATGAGTACTGAATTAATGAATTCCGGGGGACCGTCCAGGGGAACCCCGGGGTTCTCGGGGTTTCTACGGACGACCTGGAAGGGACCCCACTTGGTAGAGAGGAATCTCGTCCGAGTCCCGACCTTTGAGGGTCCTGTTTCCGACAGGGGAGACTTGGGATCCGGTGTACGTTCGGTTACTCGTTTCCTCTTTTTGTCGACGTCTTCCTCCCGTTCTCTGTGAGGTACTCTCTTTCGTCCTCGAAGTGCCCTAATTTCAGAGGTTCACCAACCACGGAAGTCCTGTCAGTAGGGTCCTTTTATTCCCGTATGTCTCAGGAACCTCAAAGTTGTTCCGTTCACCTCATTTGACGTCAGTAACCTCGTCGTCGGACTTGGGACTACAATTCCCTCGTCTCACGGTTGTTTAGTATATAATTTTACCAAAGTGCACTGAGACAGGACACACACACACACACACACACACACACACACACACACACGCACACGCACACACACACACACACACACACCGTCACCTCCGTCCCCCCACCACTCGTTCTTAGTCCTTTTTTTTTTCTTTTCGCATAGAAAGTCTTTACATCGAAAGGGTACCCGTTCGACGTCAGTTTTACAAGTGGTCAGACCCGAAGGGGACTGTCCGGGCGGGGGTGGAGGTGACGTGAGATGGGAGAGGGTAATACTATTGATTAGAGATGTGTAGTGTGACCACAAGACAGATTAGGTTACTGAAGTTTTATGGTACCCCGGTCTTTAGGGAAGATAGGAAGGGACACACACGGTGAGAAGACTCGATTGCCGGTGGTGAAGATAAACACTACTGATTGTGCTGCGGTCCGAGACAAGACTCTTTAAGGGTGGACACTGTAGTGGTGTTAGGACCCGGTCAAAGGACTACCCCTTTGACTCAGTGGTGTCTTGTGAATTCAGTAAAAGGGCTCCAGCACACGGACGATTCACAGTCTCCGTCCTAGACTTGGGTCTAGGTCTCCGACACAAGATTGGTGACGCGACGAGTTGTGACTCTCCGGGAGTCCATTGTCTCACACGGTAGGTGAGTCTAGTTAAACTTTGAGACAGCGGACACTTTGTCCCTAATCCTTCAGACTCAACAGCGACTACTTTTCCTCGGGTTCCAGGGACGGGTAATACTGACAGTGACTATAGAAGGACCAGGTTCAGGTTCTACCCGTACCTCGGACCCCTCAGAAAAGTTTCCCTTTGAACACGGAGTTTATGTGTATGCGTGTGTTTGGGTCGAGGTGTCGTGTTGATCCACACGTGGAAAACCGTTGAATAAATAATAATGACAAAGAGTCACAGGAATAGGTGTTCTACCCTATTATCATGTGAAGAATCTTCCAACGACCGATTACTTAATTATGTAGATTATCCAGTTATGGAAAGGGACGTTTATACAGACGCAGGACTAGGGTCTTGGACACTTATACACTGGAATATACTGTTCCCCCGAAACTTCTACGGTGACTCCATTCCCAGGACTCTACCCCTCTTACAGGACGTAACAGGTCCACCGGGTTACATTAGTCGGGAATCTTCTCCCTCCGTCGTCCCAGACTCAGTCTCTTCCTCTACATAATACCTTCGTCTCCAGTTTCACTACACCCGATTCATGGCACCCGTGGAGGTCTTCGACCTTTCCCGTTTCTTGTCTAAGGATCTCGAAGGTTTTATTACGTCGAGACGACTGAGGAACTAAAACAGGACGTCTGAGTAGAGTCTGAAGACTGGAGGTCTTAATATTCTATGTAAACACAACAAATTTCGGTGAGACCCGAAAGGTCCACCGTGATTATCATTTCTTGGGTTGACGGTCACGTCCTCTGTATTCTTTAGACCCAAATTAGGGACTCACCCCTTGTAGGGACCTCCTCCCGAGCCGTTGGGCGAGGTCATAAGAAGAGACCCTTTAGGGCACCTGTCTCCTCGGACCATCCAGTGTCAGGTACCCCAGCGTTTCTCAGTGTGTCCTAACCTTGTTGAACGGTGTGTACGTGTGTTTCGGTCGGACAGTTACCATTAAACGATATCGTCGTTCTCGTCCGATTACGTCTGTGGCCCTTGATCTGTGACCCCCTGGACACTTTACAGTATACGATGAAGGTTCCGGACCTTTTCGACGGGGGCCGAAGGAGAGATTCGAGTAGAGAAAGGGTACGGAAAGGGGTCGACAGACGTAGGGTTGTCGAACCGGAAGAAACTCACGGAGTTCAATTCGTTCGAATAAAGGTAAACTTCTACGTGTGACAAGGGAGACGGACGTTACGAGAAGGAGGTGTCGGAAGATATCGACCAAGGAGAACAGTCAATCAAGAGTCTCGTTCGTAGTCTAGTAATCTGTTTGTAGAAGAACTGGTGAACTGTGACGGGTGAGGGTAGGGACAGAGAAATAAGATACTGGGTCGTATTTAAAGAGGTATCGTATGTAGTGACAGACGTCACCAGTTTACAAGAACAAAGAACATGAGACTTGAGAGGAGAGGATCTTACGTTCCTGGACCTCTCGACTCTGACACACATAGACAAGTAGTGGTAAGTGGTCTTGTGTCTCATCTGTGTACTTATAACAAACTTTATTTATTCATAAACACGGGTTCGGAACCGTATTTCAAAGTCCAGTTAAACCGATTTTTCCTCAGACTAATAGAGGACGAAAAAGGATCCGACTTGGACACACAGGTCAACGGATCTTTGAGTAGTTCACACAAGTAAAAACTAAGGTTGGAAAAACTTTCTATTGAAAAAAAAAAAAATTAGACGTACTCATCTTGACCCGAAAAATCAAAATTCTTGACATCACCTTACCACCCGACGTCGGGATTTAAGGTTCGGTGGGGACCTTTCTTTAGAGATACGAGTTTCGGTCCATTAACCTGTCTTTTGGTCTCTCTTCACTTTCTCTCACTTTCTGTACCACCCCTCACCCCCTACCCTCTCTTTTCTTTTTCGAGTACGAAAGTATTTCTTTTCTTCTCTTCCCTTCCCTTCCGCCTCCGTCCGTCCCATCCCTTCGTCTTCCCTTCCCTTTCTCCGTGTCAATCGTGAAGGGGCCCACTGACGGGAGTCTGTTTTGCGTCTAGTGACGACTACGTCTGGTAGGGGTAGATAGACCGGAAGTTCTCGTCTACTAAGGTCATCGAGTCTAAGGTCGTGCCCTAAGTCAGGAAGTAAGCTGTTTGTCATTCTCAGGGTCCGTAACAAGATCCATGACCCCTGGGTCGACACCTGTTTTGACCGGTCTTCGGACGCCAGTTCCTAGAGAGGAAGACCCCTCCTTCTGTCTGCTACTTAGGATTTAGAGTTTGTGACTATTATAGGTACTTCTTCTATGTACTCCCACTCCTACACCTGTCTCCCACTGCTCGTTCCCCTACCTCTCGGTCAAACCAGGGACACCAACCCCTACCATAGGGAGATAGTCAACTTGGCTTCTCTTCCTCAGTCTACACCCCTCTACCCCCGTTCGCACAAAACCTCCTTTCTCTTCTCAGTTCTTGTGTCTATACCCTCAACGTCTCAATTAACATCCTATCTCCCAAAATAGACGTTCCTAGAGTGGGGACCATGGGTTGAACTCATACCTACTATCTTCGTGGGGGTCTTACAGGACTTTAGTGACTCACACCTGGGAGACAGAAGTCAAGATCTGTCCTTCCAGTTTCGTCACGTCTTACGTAAACTTGTATAGGTCACACCCGTTCCCATAACCCTTATACCGCGAGGTCCTCAAATAAGAGACCCTGTGTGGTCGTGGCAGGAAATTCCAAGACCTTGGAACAGGTACTGGAACAAGAGTCTACACCGGGGACTCGGACCAGTACTTAGTTCGAAACCGGTTCGACTCTCCTCTGTCGACCAGTGGGGGTCCGGTCTTTGTTTTCGTATGGACCAAAGTACCTGAGACCCTGGCATAGGTCCAAGTCGACCAGTCAAGGGTTGTTCCGAGAAAGAAAGGTATATGGAAAATCTCAAACGGTTAGGGATTCGATGTGTCCTTGAGAGTCCCGTTAACTGGTCGGTGACAGTTGACCAGTGAGTCGTACCTGAGTCTCGCCGACAAGGGTAGTGTGTGTGGATTATCTAAAGTTACGTTGGAAAAGAGTTCTCGTGAACCAGGACTCTACCTATATCCTACTCTGTTTTTGTTTTTTGTTTTTTTTTGTGTCCAAGAGGCCCTGTGTCAAGTTGTTGTAGGTGTTTCCTTTCCCTAAATGCGTCGTTTGGAACTTATCAAAAATTCCTCCGTAATGCCTTTCGCCCATTTATTTTATATTAAATTCACGTAAAGGGAACAAGTTTGTCGAAGTAGACCACGTACCTTTTGTCATCTAATGTTTTACGAGTAAACAATATAATTTTTTTATGATTCCCTTAAGGGACTGTCAAGTCAACAATCCTAAATCCCGAAAGTGAAGACCCTTCGGTGACGACCCAAACTAGGAACCACCCCCTTGATTCTAGGGTCTTTAATGTACCGTTCCGTTTTTTCTTTTTTTTCGGAGTTTCTTTTGTAGAAACGCTGTGACTAAGACTTCGGACTGTAGAGTGGTAACGTTCACCCTGTTACGGGTGTTTCCTCCAGACCGACTACTTCTAGAGCCTCTGCTGGTCGAGGGAGCCCCGCAGGAGGTGTCCCATGAGGTGGACGGTCCACTAGACGACCCGTGGTCGGTCCGGTGACGACAACAGTTGAGGTTTCAGGTGAACGTTCTAGAGCATCTTCCTCGGTAAACAAGACCTTTTGTTTGTGTGTCGTTTCACGTCAAATTTTGACGCTAAGTCGTCTTACAGTTCGTGCTCTACTTAACGGTGCAAGGAGAAACAGTTTTGCTTCCTAACGGTTCAAGTTGTTCAGTGTGCCGTCACATCTATCTCGGACTAAGTGTCCGACGGTGTCTACTGGGTGTGGAGTCTCACCTACCTGGTAGGCAGAAGTCCCGAGGCACCCTTCGTCTGACAGGAAGGGGCTCACTCGTCGAGTCTGGCGTGGCGTAGAGACCCGTGACTCTGTCGGGACAGGAGGGGTCGGGCCGCAGACGGATGTAGTACTAGGTTCGCGGTGTGTGTCCTACACTGGTTTGGGAAGTGGATCCCGGTGGCAGTGAGGTCAGGACTCCGCATCGGACCTAGACCGACGAAGATAACGATGAATGGACACACAGACACCTGGGTATCAAGTTTGACACTCGAAATCTTAAACCCTTCTTGTAGCCACTGATGTACCTGAACACCCCCGTAGTACTCTGGTTAGTACCCTTTCCTGGGGTGGTGCACGTACCAAGCACTGTAGTCGATACTCGGCGTGTAATTCCATGGTACCACCTAAGAAGTACCGGCGGACTTTGCCCTACCCTACCCTACATTACATTCTTTAGGGGTGGACGGTAGTAGGTACCTCATTGTTGTACCATGTAGATAGACCTCCTCCCCCTTCTTTCGCCTGTCCCGTGTGTGTTCGCCTTTCCTGTTCGCGGTAAGGGTCGTGGAAGGATGTGTCCGTCTCGGAGAGGAGCGACTGTGCTTGAACACTCGATATCCGACTGAGAACATGACTGTCCTCTTCAATGACTCGTCTCTCCACTTTTCGGTGGGTCGTACCCTAAGGACTCGCTGAAAAGAAGGTATTCAGGTACAGATAGTAGGACTTAGATCGACATGGACGTAGGTTCCTTACAATTGTCGTTCACACTGACTAAGTATCGAGGATTTTGGAGTCAGTGAGTCCACATTTCTAAGAACGGGTCGTCTTAGAGGATGGTGCCTGTCGAGGGAGGGTGACTGTTGAAATCCCCCTTTTTGGTGTTATAACTGTTTTGCCGATAGCATTTAAACAGGAAATTTAGAAGGTAGATCGAGGAACATTCTTTCTGTTTATAGTATACTTTAACAATATGTACCTTAGATTTTTTTTTACCATTTTTACTAGAATAAATGTTTTTGTCTATATCTCAGTGTCTATGTATTATCTTTTGTTAGAATGCCAATGACACCCTTTTTCCCTCTCCTCTCCTCCTAATTTGACCCACTAACCGTAACTGTATATACGTGATAGTATATGTTTAACCTATTGATTATTCTTGGATGACATACCGTGTCCCTTGAAGTGAGTTATGAGACATTACTGGATATACCCTTTTGTTAGATTTTTTGTCACCTATATACATGTTGTCTAAGAGAAACGACATATGGACTTTGATAATTATTGTGTTTTGACATTTAGTTGTTAAAACCACAAGTCAGTGATTAGACTGAGAAACGTTGCGATACCTGACGTCGTGAGGTCCCAAGGGACAGGAAGTGATAGAGGGTCTCAACCGAGTTTGAGTACAGGTAACTCAGCCACTACGGTAGTGAGTTGGTAGAGTAGGAGACAACGGGGGAAGAGGAGAACTCGGGAGTCCCAGAAAAGTAGTCCCAGAAAAGGTTACTCAGTCGATATAGTGTTATTTAGTTGATATGGGGTTATTTAAAAAAAATGAACACCTTTTAAAAAATTTACCCCCCTTTACATTACAGATATTGGACTGAATGAATGTTTTAATGTGAATCCTAATTTGACTTCGTGGTTTTTTTTTTTTTTTTCACCTATATACAATGTGACTGGACAGACTATACCTTAAGAGGGGGTTTATCGTGATGTAATCTTAATCAGTACGGGCCGTAAAAAAGAGGCATCGGTTCCAAAATTGTTTGAGAGACTATAGTGACACAGGTTATCTCACCGGTAAATTTAACCTCGTATTTACATAAACCCGAAAAGACCTCCGAGTATGTCATTTCTTGGACGGACGTTACTTCCGCTGAGTCGGACCAAGTTGGGGACTCAGTCCTTCTAGGGGACCTCTTCCCCTACCGATGCGTGAGGTCATAAGAACGGACCTCTTAGGATACCAATCTCCTCTGACCGTCCGATGTCAGGTACCCCAGCGTTTCTCAGCTTGTGTTGACTCGTTGATTGTGTGTGTGTATGTGCATAATTTCAATGTGACGCTCCATCAGGGTCGACCGATCAACACCCGTTTAGTAGTTCATAGATAAAGGTGTTCATAGATATAACGTGTTCAAAGGTACCCCTTCCCTTATACACAACCTGCTTCCTGACCAGAGTCCTCTCCTACCCTCACCCGAGTGTACCCTTGGGGGATTGGAGGATTTTTCCTCTGGGGGAAAAATGATCCCGTGACAGTCTCCCTGAAGTCTTAGATTCCCTGAACCCGTGAGTCAAAAACCGAAGTCAGTGGGGGGGAAGGGTCGGCGGTATGAGGTTGGATTTCAGTGGAGAGACTAGTGGCCCTACGAGGTGAATAGCCAGTTCAGAGGAGGACGTTCTCTGAGAACCGGAATAGTCTAGTCTGGAAACTAAGGAGAAACCCGAGGAGGCACGAACATTGGTCTAGATTCCTTGACGAAGATTACGGAGGACCCAGAGTAGTAAGTCATTTGGAGTCTTTTTGATGACGGTTCTTTTACTTTTAGGTCGTGATCTTCTTTTACTTGATTGAGAGAGACAATGGTCGCCAAATTAGGACGATTTAGGTGTAAGACCGAAACCCCACGGTTTCATCGGTCAGAAACCCTTTTCCCCCATCCCAGACATACCCTCCCGACGGGGGGAATTGACACGACAGGGTGACGTCTGGTCGATGTCCTTGGACGGGTTCAGGTCCAATTGTGTTTACCTAATTGTTAGGTCGGTCAGTAAAATACGTGTCTAAAAATTCAGTAAAGGGACTTTGGTCTCCTTTTCCCAGAAAATGAAAGTCCGTCGACCGTACGGACCATTATTCAGGTAAAGATACCTTTACCCAAATATTGATAATCAAAATGGACGAGGACTAGATAAGAACTATTCGGACAGGTAAATCTTTTCACGAGGTACTCAGAGAGTTAAATTATTAATGGGTGACGGAAACCCCTTAACCCTAGTCACTCTATAAGTGATCTATGAAAAGAAAAGGGACCCCACCTCCCCACACACACACACACACACACACACACACACACACACACACACACACAAACCTCCCCAGTCCGTCCTTGTGACGAACCGACGAAGAGGGGAGATCGATCTTGTGTGTCGGAGGAGGGTTTTCCTGAACGAAGGGTCTTCAAGATAAAGGGAACCTTTGAACAGGAAATTATATTCAAATTCGGACGAGGCACCCTGGTACCCTGGGGACTCCACTCCGACTCTGTGGAAAATTCACGTGTCATACCGACGTCGAGTCGGCACGGTCGTTCTTCCTTCCCCTCCTCTCAACTCTCGTCCCCTCTCTCTGCCCTAGGTCTCGTCGTCGACCAGGGGTCCTTGGTGTAGGTCGGCACAGAGTCGTCTAGGGAACACTACTGTTGTTAACAACAAAACGTCTTCCTCCACCGCCCCCCACCCCCCACCACCACCACCACTACCCCCCTGTCCCTCCCTTTCTCTCTTTGTCTTTCTTTCTTCTTTTCTTCCTTTCTCACAAACTTTCGAACTTGACAAGAGGTCGTACAACCTGGTAAGTGGATTTAATAAAAAGAGGGATGTTTAAAGATCTGTTAAGACTCGATGGCCCGACTCTACGAACACGGTGTACTCAAAAAAGATCTTTACCTCGTTTTCCGACAGAGACCAGAGTCCCGAAGACAAAAAAGAATACTCAGATAAAGATCCGTAATAAAATTTTCTACTGGTTTTTTCGTTCCGTTTATGACTTGTTACTAGTGTAACTTGTTTACGGGGTCTTATTCGGACGACCAATAAGTCACATTTACGTCCGGACTTGGGACTGAAGGACAGAACTGACAGGTACAGTGGACGCGTTGTCACGTGGACAGGAGACGACAAGACTGACACCGTCACCCGTACCACGGACCTTTGACCATCCTCAAGGGTCGTATACACAAATTAAGAGACTTATGTGAGTTTTCCGGGTCATCCCGTGGGACATTTAACCCCTCTGCACCAATTAAACGTAAGATTTCGATGGTCAGTCGACCCAAGACTCTGTGTACAAGGACGGACGGGTCATTCATATAAATTTATGAGACGAAACTCTTCTACATAGACAGAGGTGATGGTCTTACATTAGAAATTTTTTTTTTTTTTTTTCTGAAATTAAAAATCTCGTTAAAATCCAAGTGTCGTTTTAACTCCTCTTCCATATTTTCAAAAGGGGTAGATGAAGGAGGGGAATATGTGTGTCGGAGGAGGTAATAGTTGTAGGGGGTAGTCTACCACGTAAACAATGTTAGTCACTTAGATGTACCTGCGTAGTAATAGTGGGTTTCACGTGTCGAATGTAGTGTCAGGAGAGGACCAAAACATATAAGATGTCCAAACTTGTTTACATATTACTTTTCACGAGTAGTAATATCAGAGTATGTCTCATAAAAGTGACCAGATTCGAGTTGTAAGTCTTTTACTTCTAGTACCGTAGACCAGGGTAGTGAAGTACCCTTTATCTACCCCCTTTGTCACCTTTGTCACAGTCTGAAATAAAAAACCCCGAGGTTTTAGTGACGTCTATCACTGACGTCGGTACTTTAATTTTCTACGAATGAGGAACCTTCCTTTAAATACTGGTTGGATCTGCCGTATAAGTTTTCGTCTCTGTAATGGAACGGTTGTTTCCAGACAGAATCAGTTCCGATACCAAAAAGGTCACCAGTACATACCTACACTCTCAACCTGACACTTCTTTCGACTCGTGTCGAAAACTTGACACCACAACCTCTTCTGAGAACTCTCAGGAAACCCGACCGTTCCTCTAGGTTGGTCAGGTAAGATTTCCTCTAGTCGGGACCCTAAAGAAGCCTTCCTTACTACGATTTCGACTTTGAGGTCTTGAAACCGGTGGAGTACATTCTCGACTGAGTAACCTTTTCTGAGACTACGACCCTCCCTACCCCCCGTCCTCCTTTTCCCCTGCTGTCTCCAACTCTACCGACCTACCGTAGTGACTGAAATGCCTGCACTCAAACTCACTTGAGGCCCTCAACCACTACCTGTCCCTCCGGACCGCAGGACGTTAAGTACCCCAGCGTTTCTCAGCCTGTACTGACTCGCTGACTTGACTTGACTTGACTTGACTCGACTTGACTCCGCAGAAAACTAGAGACGGACAAGTAGTGAGGGAGGGGTTTGGGACCAGTTGTGACTAGAAAAGTGACAGAGGTATCAACACGGAAAAGGTCTTACAGTGTCTGAACCTTAGTGTATCATACATCGGTAAAGTCTAACCGAAGAAAGTGACTTATTATACGTACATTCCAAGAAGGGACGAGTAAAGTCGTGACTTATTATAGTATTATGGGGTAATACACCTACCTGGTGTCAAATAAATAGTTAGGTGGGTGACTTCCTGTAGAACCAACGAAGATTAAAAAATCTTGTTTCGATGATATTTATAGGTACATGTCCAAAAACACATCCGTATTCAAAAATTATGGAAATCCATTTATGGTTCCTCGTGTTTTGAAGATTTAAAAGATTTGTATTCAAGAGTTTCCAGTTTTGGATAGCATTGTGGTACCAGGGATGTTAGGGACCGTAAAAGTAAATAAGATACTGTAAATAATTCGTGACTTATACACAGTCGGTACCTCTTAAGTGACTATCTGTTTTATCTACTCTCAGGAGAGAATTGTCAGTCCATTTATTTGTTTATTCCATTCGGGTACAGTGCTATTTACGGTAGGATTTTTACTTTATCTTTTTACTTCAAAGAAAAATTTTTCACTTTATGAATAAAAGGTTAATTTTTTTTCAATGTAAATATGGTGTACTGGGTCGTTAAGATGAAGATCCACATATGGGGTTTCTTTGTTTTGGTGATTAAGTTTTTCTATGGACGTGGTGTTACGAGTTTCGTCGTAATAAATGTTAACGACTATACTTTCGTTGGATTCATAGTAGTTATCTACTGACCTATTTCCTCTATATTTTACCTTATCATGAGTCGGTATTTTTCCTTACTTTAGTGACGGTAAACGTCGTTGTACGTACCTGGATCTCTGACAGTATGATTCACTCCATTGAGTCTGTCTCTTTCTGTTTGTATACGGTGGTGAATGTAGACCTTAGATTTTCTATGGTGTTTGAGTACTTATATTATTTTTTTCTCTGAGCACCTAGATCTCTTGTTTGATCACCCACGGTCACCCTTCTCCCACCCCCTCCCCGTTATGTACCATCTGCTCCTTCTCCCTGTTTGATGATACGTATTTTATTCAATATGCTTAGATGACTTCTGATATCCCTTATAGCGGTTATAAATATCACTGATATTTACTTCATATTGGAAGTCTGTGACCCTTAGTGAAATGACATATGGACATTGTATAACACGTAGTTGTTTTGAAGTAAATTTTTTATTTCATAATTTACAATCAAAAGTAAAATTTTATCTTATATTTAATTTTGTCTTCTGTTACTTTTCTCACAAGTCCCTTACGGAGACATTCCTCGACTGTAAACTCGACTTTGGAATTCCTACGAATTGTCTAGAAATCGTTTACAAACGACTTATTTACTTATTTAGATAAAATTCGAAATTTTTTTTTTAGTACCCTTTGTAAATAGGGTCTTAGTAGTCGTTCTTGTGTTCCACGATTGACTTTTTCTCGGAGGAAGTTCGGAAACAAGTTTATAAGTCTAAAAAGACATTATCTAATACCTTCTTGGTCTTCTTTAGAAGACCGGTTAGTTTATGTTAGGTTTCTGAGAAGACTGGGGGGGTAATTTTTACAGTAGAAGGAAAGGACGTTAACACTAGGGTCATAGGACGAGATTCAAAGGGTGTCGAAAGTGAAATGTTGGACATGCAATTAAGTAAACAACGAAGAGAGAGAGAGAGTGTGTGTGTGTGTGTGTGCTTACGTTCGTTGTCCTTTCGTCCCTAAAGACGGACAAAAAGAGTGATGACGCAGCGGTCGGGAATCGGGGTGTCGGACCCCGTGTCACCACACACGAATCACCGAGTCAGTATAAGTTGAGAAACCTTGGGAAACCTGATAATCAATCGGAAAGTCCGAGGAGACGGGTACCCTAAAAGGTCCGTTCTTAGGACCTCACCCAACGGTAAAAGAAGGACTGGGTCCCTAACTTGGACTTAGAGAACACAGAGGACCTTACGTCCGTCTAAGAAATAGGTGACTCGGTCGGTAGTCCCTTGCGACCCCGTATCAACCATGAGTAATTTATAGACAACTACCTTAGAGACTTATAGTCTGTGGTCAAACTCGTTCTGAAGTCTCTTCTTTCACACGAATCCTTTTGGTCTCTCCGACACTATACCAGAAACCTCCTCTCTTTAACCGTCCAGTCCCTTCCGAAGGACCATCTCCGTCGGAGAAGTTTATAACTGAGTCCGGTTATAAACTTCTTACCCGAGTTTGTTGTCCGTTGACGATGTCGGGTGACGAGTCCCAGGGAGTAGTGTGGGAGAAAAGGGAGGTCTGAAGGAAGGGTGAGACACTAAAGGGGAGGGGGTTGTAGTCAGGAGGGTCTCTCCTTCCCTCGTTTAGGGACGAGTGGTTTAGGTAGTTGTCCCGTCTCCCAGAAATCAAGTAGAGAGACGGACAGTGAGTCGGGAAAAGTAGCACTGGAGTACCAACCGAGAGTCTTAGATCGTACTTATTTAGTAAAGAAAGACGTTAAAGTGTTTTAAATCCGTAACGGGGGCGTAAAGACGAGAGAGGTTTCTTGAACGACACCTTTTTTACAAAGTCCAACTGTTTAGTCCCATCGATCGTCCGTTTGCAGATTTTTATAAATTTTCGGGGAGTAAATCTCGTCCCTGAAAACCTGAGTTTTGGAAGAGAGGAGTAACCAAATTAAAGTTCTGAAGAGGAATGTAACGATAAATCTTAGAACTTTTTTTAGGATTCTGACACAGTGGGTCCTTATCTGGTTCTTGTCCCCAAGAAAATAATGTAAAGATCGACTGATCCTTTCAATTTGTCCTTTGGGTCTCCAATATTACACCAGGGACCCACGTACACCGGTCCCGGTATAGATAACTGGTGGAGGTGACAACACAAAAGTACTTTAGACTGAACCAACGATTACAAAAAGTTCCGTCTTATAAGTGTGGTTTCTTGACCATAGAGACCAAAGAACCTTCGTATCTGTTGTGACAGCGTGTAAGGGTACACCGTTATTAGTCGACCTTGTCGTTCTACGACAAGTGTGTTTCACCTAGCTTCTGGATTCTCGATTTGAATATTTTTCAGAATCCTCTTTTGTATCCGTCATTAGAGACACTGAAACCAACTCCGTCACCAAAGAGTCTATTTTGTTGTGTTTGTGTGTTTGTGTCTTATTCTTTGTTAAATTTTGAAATCACGAAGTTTAAGATAGTCATTTTAGTTCTGTGACTTATCTTACCTCCTTTATAAACGTTTAGTCTATAGATTATTTGTTAGTAATAGGTCTTAATAGGTCTTGTATATTTGTCGAAAATGTTGAGTTGTTAAATTTTTCGTTATTGTTGTCGTTAATTTTAATCCGTTTCATAAACTTATTTGTAAAAAGGTTTCTTCTATATTTTGCCGGTTATTCGGGTACTTTTCTACGAGCTATAGTAATAGGTAATTCCTTGACGTCTAGTTTTGGTGTCACTTTAGGGTGAAATTTGATAATCCTACCGACGTCAGAAAAAAAAAAAAATTAAAAAATAAAAAAATTTTAAAATTTTAGAAATTAAGAATGTACGCAAGGGTTTGTACTTGGGGGGAGGGTGGAGGGAGGGGTGTTGTAGAGAGGCCCAGTAGGGGTACGTGGTCGGGGTTCGTTCGACGTGGGATGCAGTCTGTACCTGACCGCTAAGTTAAGAATGTACTGTCATATGTACAATCTTAAGGGTAAGAGGGTTTAGTAGGGTGGGAGAGGGAGAGGGAGACTCAGGTTTTCAGACCATATGTGTAGACACAGAAAAAAGGACAGAACGTATGTCCCAGCAGTAACGGTAGAAGGATTTAAGGTATATATACACAATCATATGACATAACCACAAAAAGAAAGACCGAATGAAGTGAGACATATTAACCGAGGTCAAAGTGGGTAGAGTAGTCTTGACTAAGTTTACTTGAGAAAAATTGCCGACTCATTATGAGGTAACACATATATATGGTGTCGAAAGAATAGGTAAGTAGACGACTACCTGTAGATCCAACAAAGGTACAGGACCGATAACATTTGTCACGACGCTACTTGTAACCCCATGTACACAGAGAAAGTTAAGACCAAAGGAGCCACACATACGGGTCTTCACCCTAACGACCCAGTATTCCATCAAGATAAACGTTAAAAAATTCCTTAGAGGTGTGACAAGAGGTATCACCGACATGATCAAACGTAAGGGTGGTTGTCACATCCTCCCAAGGGAAAAGAGGTGTGGGAGAGGTCGTAAATAACGAACGTCTAAAAACCTAGCGTCGGTAAGACTGACCACACTTCACCATGGAGTAACACCAAAACTAAACGTAAAGAGATTATTACTCACTACAACTCGTAGAAAAGTATTTTCCGTCCGTTCACTCCTCCTTATTTAACCCTCTGACCCTAACTGTATATGTGTGATGATATATATTTTATCTAATAATTATTCCTGAATGACATATTGTGTCTTTTAAGATGAGTTGTGAGACATTATCGGATATTTTCTTAGATTTTCCCCCTGTTACAAATACATATTGATTAAACGAAACGACATATGGACTTTGGCTGTGGTGACATTTAGTTAATATTGGGTTATTTTAAAGAAATTTCTTCTGTTTTTATACACCCATTCTTACACTTCTTTAACATTTGGTGTATGTAACGACCACTTTTATATTTTGTCATGTCGACTAAACTTTTTATAGAAACGTCAAGGGGGTTTTAATTTGTCGTAATGGTGTACGGGACCGTTCAAGTGAGGATCCATATATATATTTATATACGTTCTCTTTACTTTTGCACGTAAGTGTATTTTTCAACATGTGTCCACAGGGGCCACCGAGTCACAATTTTTTAGACGGTCACGTCCTCTGTGCCCAATCTAGGGACTGGGTCCTTTTGGGGTAAACGGAGCCTCGTTGATTTCGGGACACGGTTTTGATAACTCGGACACCCGACGTCGATGACTTCGGGCGTGAGACGTGGTTCTTTTCCGTCCGTTACTCTTCGCACACGTGGCGTCGATCTCTGATCGGGGAGGAGCGACGTTGATCTCTTTCGGGAGTGTGTCGTTGCTTCTGGGTCGTGACGGTTTTTATTTATTTATTGTAAAAAAGAAATTAAAACGTGTTTACAACTAACATCGTGATAAAAACTATTATTATGGGTTGTAAATAACACCTTTTTCGAGGTTTCAGAAGTTAATCGATTTGTACTTGACAGAAAGTCACTCGACACCCAAAAGATGTAAGGTCCTTGATACGATCCTTGAACTTGAAGTCATGTAGTAGGTTTGGAGTATCGTTACCGTACTTTTCCTATGATAGTAATAGTTAGAACTCAACAAAGACGAGGCCAACGAAATTCCCCCGGTGAGGTGACTCGTTGGGAACTATTCTAGTCGTTTCTAGTCGATCAGTGGTTCTTTCTCTTCGTAAAAGGCAGGAATAGTTGGACCTGACAGGGAAACGAAAGAGGGAGGGGAGGAGAACGCAGAAGGAAGAAAAGGAGAGAAAGAGTAAGAAAAGGGAAAGAGAAATAGGAAGAACATCCATTCAGTCAGACTCGGTATTACGGGAAGTCTTTGTGTTTTCAACGTTTTAATTATGGTTTCAACTGAAGTGCAGAGAGGTGCCCTCCAAAAGAAGAATATCAAATTACAGTCCCTTATGAAGTAAACCGTAGTGCCTTGTCTCGCAAGGGGAGAAGGCAGAAGAGAGGCACAGAAACAGAGAGAGAAAATACAACTCGTTTAAAGTTGCGATCCGGTCTAACATGGTAATCGATACCTAATAAAAAAGTAAACTTATACTAAAGTCATATGTAATTACTCGGGGATTATTTTGCAAGATTCGTGTCACGACCGAAGACAAGTGACCGCCCCAGTACCATGTTTGGTTTATCATATCAAAGGGGGTGTCCGGAATATTTAAAGTAAGTTGAGAAGGATACTTAAGTCTATTCAAAACTCTTCTTTCCTCGTAGATTGTTTTGTGTAATCGGGTCTGATCCCCTAAATTCCTTGAACAAGAAAAACTTGAGTCTAGATCACTTCCTTAACTCTCCTCAAAAAGTCTGTCGTCCCTTTTTTATAAACGTAAAAGATATGGACATCGGAGAGAAAATTTCATATATAAATAGATTAGAAAGACGAGAGTGTCCAACGTTTGATCAAGAAATTTTGATCACTCTTATATGTACTTCGTATGGTCGCTAAGACAAGTATGAGGGGGAGTTAGATGTCGACATTTTAAGCTTGATGAATTGACACATCCAATTTTGGTTGCCACGTACACACGAGTGTCTATGTGTGTACTTTATTGCCTCGATGCATTTTCCTTCTTCTTTTCCTAATTGACTTAGTAGTCCCATACATCGTAATAAAAATTTAACTTCATATTAACTAAGTGTTATAACATAATCAAAGTCTAAATATCGTTTCGTTAAGTCAAGTCGTTAGGACAAAAAAAGTCTAAGAAAAGGTAATATCAAATAGGGTTTTATGTCTTATATTAAGGGACAAGACATGTCATTTAGTAACAACGAACAGTCCTTTTACTAGACTTTACATACACACACTCTTACAGACCTAGTGAAACAATATATGGACTTTAATTATGTTATAGCATTTAGTTGATTTGAAGTTAATTTTTTTTTGTTCTTTTCGGTGGTAACAGTTGAGAGGGAACGAACCAAATAAGAGGAAGACAATTTAGAGGTTAAGTAAAAAGACGTCATTCATGAGGGTCTTTGAGAAATAGATTGAATTTGGTCGAGTACTAGTCAGGTGGTTGAGTGACGGGATGAAAGGTTTGTGTCTTTTTTTACTATCATTTAAGGAGAACAAAAAAGGTAAAAATTTATAAAGTTTCATGGAGTGTCTCACCACATTCACTGGAATAAAAACGAATGGTTGTTAAAGGGTCTCACCTTTTGTTATTTAGAACTATTACTCGTTTGTCGCGCCCGTGGAGGTGAGAGAATCGACGGTCTAGGACCTGGTAAAGAGTGTGATTGTTGAGTGGGAGTGAAGGTCGAATAAACTAAAATAGTCGTAGTGACACTGTTCGGACCTCTGCCGCTTCTGTTAACGGTGTCAATTAAAAAGGGGAAGACGGAGACAGGAAGACTGTTATAGGGTTTTTGGGAACGTCCTTCTCTATCGGGTCTTTGGTGGAGGGTGGCTGAGGGGTTTATGTCGAGGAGTCTCAGGAGAGAGGCAAAGAAGGACAATGGTTGAAACTCGTTGTAAGAACAGTACATGTTACTGAGCACCTTAAGTCACGACAAATCAAAAAAGGGTTAAAAATAAAATATGTCCTCATCTCAACTAATTGTTACGACTCAATGGACGTCCACATGTCATTTCACTAAGCCAAAGTGTTTATGTACATAGATAAGACAAAGTTTTAGAAAAGGGTAAATCCAACGACGTCTTATAACTCATCTCAAGGGACACGACATGTCCTCTTGGAACAACCAATAGTAAAATTTATTTCATCGTCGTTATACACTTGACACTTGAGGGACTACAAGTTCGACCAAAATCCTTTCCGTCTCCTTGGTCTCTAGTTTAACGGTTGTAGGCGACCTAGTAGTTTTTTCGTTTTCTCAAAGTCTTTTTGTAGATAAAGACGAAATAACTGATACGGTTTCGGAAACTGACCTACCTAGTGTTATTTGACACCTTTTAAGACTTTCTGTACCCTTATGGTCTGGTGGACTGGACGGAGAACTCTTTGGACATACGTCCAGTCCTTCGTTGTCAATCTTGACCTGTACCTTGTTGTCTGACCAAGGTTTATCCTTTTCCTCATACAGTTCCGACATATAACAGTGGGACGAATAAATTGAATATACGTCTCATGTAGTACTCTTTGCGACCTGACCTTCTTTGTGTTCGACCTTAGTTCTAACGGCCTTTTATTATTGTTAGTGGAGTCTATACGTCTACTGTGGTGGGAATACCGTCTTTCACTTCTCCTCGATTTTTCGGAGAACTACTTTCACTTTCTCCTCTCGCTTTTTCAACCGAATTTCGAGTTGTACGTCTTTTACTTCTAGTACCGTAGGCCAGGGTAGTGAAGTACCGTTTATCTACCCCTTTGTCATTTTTGTCACAGTCTGAAATAAAAACCCCCGAGGTGTTAGTGACGTCTACCACTGACGTCGGTACTTTAATTTTCTGCGAATGAGGAACCTTCTTTTCAATACTGGTTGGATCTATCATATAAGTTTTCATCTCTGTAATAAAACGGTTGATTCTAGGCAGATCAGTTCCGATACCAAAAGGGTCACCAGTACATACCTACACTCTCAACCTGACACTTCTTCCGACTCGTGGCTTCTCAACTACGAAAACTTCACACCACAACCTCTTCTGAGAACTCTCAGGGAACCTGTCGTTCCTCTAGGTTGGTCAGGTAAGACTTCCTCTAGTTGGGACCCTAAAGAAACCTTCCTTACTACGATTTCGACTTCGAGGTCATGAAACCGGTGGAGTACACACCTCAACTGAGTAACCTCTTCTGAGACTACGACCCTCCCTAACCCCCACCCTCCTCCTCCCCTGCTGGCTCCTACTCTACCGACCTACCGTAGTGCCTGAGCTACCTGCTCACTACCCACTTGAGGTCCTCAACCACTACCTATCCCTCCGGACCATACGACGCTAAGCACCCCAGCGTCTCTCAACCTGTACTGACTCACTGACTTGACTTGACTTGACTACATGTACAGTTTAGGTTTGAGGATTAAATAGGGAGAGGGGGGTAGAAAAGGGAAACCATTGATATACAAACAAAAATCTAAGGTGTCTATTCGTTATAGTATACCGTAAACAGAAAGAGACAGACTGACTGAAGGGAATCGTACTAGTGGAGATTCAGGTAGGTACAACGACGTTTACCGTGTTTCAGTAAACAAGGGAGTAACCAGGAGGTCCCTCTATCACACCCGTAGACACTCGGACTTGTACTTACTGAGGAACGGAGTAAAAATGTAGTTGTCTCGTGAAAAATGGGAGACAAGACGGAGATCTTGTAAACGAGAGACTGGGTGTCCTTCTCCTCCCGAGACCAGTAAGAGAGGGACTGTTACTTCGTGAGTGAGTTCCTTCACTCAGACCTTCGTCAGGGTGTCAGAGCAGACTAACACCCGTAGTAGTTCTCGGTAGGAGGTCACTCATGTCTCCCCTTTCTCATTCGAGCAAGTTCTGAGTCCTTGTCCCGTCGGGACCGACTCCCGCCAGTCGTCCATGTCTTTCGGAGGCCTTAGATGGTCCTCAGACTAACGTCCCCGGCGCTTGTAGTATAAGGGAGTAAGCAAGTACGACCATGCAAATACTTCTTCTGGCGCAGGGACTGAGACGTAGTCCGAGTCACCATATATGTTCGTCTCAGGGTGTGCTTTGAGATTAATAGAAAGTTTCTCAGACGAAGAGTCACTTTCGGAAAGAGGACAGTACACCGTGGCCTAAAGAGACGTGGATTCGACCTTTCCCGGAGTAATTTTCGTCTTAGAAGATGACGGATTACCCGTCCAACCGAGGAGGTTCCTCTCGTCGACGATTACTCCGGTCCCAGGGACCCAACGTGGGCCACGAACGACCACTCGACCCGAGGAGGTCCACCGACACCTCCCGTGGGTGTTCAGGTCGTGTGACGTTCGGTGGGACACCGGTCCCCGGTCGACTGTCGACGTTAGTCGCGGCTAAATAGGGGTCAGGACCATATAAGGGACGACTCTTTACCTTCGTCGTAGGACAGGTTTCCTACTGTGACCCGAGGGGCACTTCCGCTGACACTGTCAGTCTACTAACCTCCACACAAGCACCGGTTGGGGCGTTTCTAGTCCGGTCTCTGTTCGACGGACGTCTTACGATCTAGTCTTCTTTCGAGTGTAAGGTCGGTGTCGTAGTCTCTGGTGTCTGTAACTGACACTTATGGTCCCCCTGAATGTAGAGAGTTTCCCCACCGCAGTCTTCCGCGTTCTTAGTACTCCAAATGTCTGTCTCTCTTGTCTGACCGCCGACGGTTGTCCGCCCCTCCCCTCCTCCAACCCCTCCCTACCTAACCCCCCAACCCTGATCGTCTACGTTTGACAATTTATTTGTTGTTCTAGGATGACACATCGTGTCCCTTGATATAAGTTATAGGACACTGTTGTGTCTCCTGTTTTCGCACCTGTGGCTCCCCCCTTCTGCCCCTTCCCCTACTGGACCCTCTGACCCTAACTGTATGTACGTGGTGGTACATATTTTGTCTATTGATTCCTCTCGGATGACATATCGTACACCCCCCTTTCCTTCCATGTTAGACATCCTGTACATAATTCTATTGGAATTTTTCCACAATGTTATGTGTAATCCACGTCTGTTTATGTCAAACTAAGGTGAATATACTTTATGAATCTTCTCGGTTGAAGTACGTCAGCCTTTCATGTGACCATCTACAGTCCCCGGTCCCCGATCGCCCATCCCTCCCCCCTACCCCTCTACCACAAACTTCTGCTGTCTCAAAGTCTAATCCTTCCACTTTTTAAACCCTCTACCTACTACCATTCTCGACATGTGGTTCCACTTACATCAATCACGGTGACTTCGTATGTCAATTTATACCAGTTTTATCATGCAGAATATAGTACACCGAAAATGGTGGTTTTTTTTTTGTTTGTCAATTTTTTATAGGACATTATTTGGTATTACTTTTTCTTATATATATACATAATGACTTAGTAAAACAATATTCGTCTTTAATTATGTAACATTCAGTTGATATGAAGTTACTTTATTCAAAAATTTTTTCTTAGGTTGGATGTCGGACCTGAACAGGGGGTTTAAGGTCTGAGAATGACTTGAGGGAAAGTCGTCGAAGTCAATCCCTTGATTTTTCGTAGAGTTTGAACTGCGACTTGAAGAAGGGAGGGTTCTGGTTTGGTATACGAGAAGGGGTAGTTTCTGTTCCGGTAGGGAGGAAGATCAATGAGTCCAGTTTTGGAACCAGTAGGGTTCGTGAGGGGGGAGGAATCATCGGGTTAGACCCGACAAGTGTCTCGGACAGTGCAGATAGACCCTTCACATAAAAATTTTATTGAAGTGAAATAGTCCGGATGATATGGGTGTTACCGGGTCCGGTAACAGGGGACAACAGACCAATAACAGTAGTGGAGGATTTACTAAACGAAGGAGGGAGTGGGGGTCGGGAGGTGAGACAAGAGAGATGTATCGTCGGTCGTATGAGGTCAATTTGGTCCTCAGTCTATGCAAGTGGTAAGATAATTTTTAGGAATTCCTTAAGAGTAGAGTCAACGTATTTTCGGGTAAAGGAACGTTCGTAGAGATTTCGAAATGTGTTGGGTAGAGGGGTCGGGGTCACGCGTAATAGGAGGACTTAGAGAGACGGTGGTGGTACGGGAGTCAGTGAGACAGACTCGGTGTGACGAGGGAGTGACAAGGAGGTCGTGATCCGTGTGACGACGGAACTCCAGAAGGGAGACGGACACGGAAGATGACCTGGGAGAAGGGACACTGTAGACATCTCGAATGGGGAGTGGAAGTCTAGAACGGAGTTTTCGACGGAAAATCCCCTGGGACGACTTTCTGGGTACAGGATGTACCCGGTCGGGAGAGGGGAAGGGGACGACAAAGAGTGGTAGTTTGTATAAGATAAATGTATGAAAACGACACCTGACAGAGACAGAGAATCTGACATTTGACTCACCCACGTCCCTAAAAAGAGGTACAAAGGACGTTATGGATTCTTTCATGGACCGGGTCTCCATGAGGTATTTATACAGTACTTACTTACTTACTTGACACTGGGAGTCTCAGGTACGAAGTTGACGTGTGAAGAAACCAAAGGAGTCTTACAGTATAGGTCTAGAAACCCTTGAAGGGACCATCAAGCACCGATTCTTAGACGGAAGGTTATGTCTGTTACTTCCAATTCCTTATACGGAACCCGTTGATTCGGGTACTCGGTGTTGTTTCTTGTTTTATTTATTTGGTTATAAGAATTTTTGGACCACGAACACACCCTCCGGGAGGCCACGTAGGGACCGACCCACGTAGGTCCATAGTGAGTAAGAATGGAAGAAGGTTACATGTATAAGCAGAACCCGTAGAAGTATTGCCGTAGTTCTTTCTGACCTAAAAGACTCAAAGACGAAGGGACTGACCCCGGAAGGCAGTCAGATATTCAGTGTTTTATCCTTTAAGTGTGTCGCAACGAGAGACAGTGGTTCACAGACGAAGAAAACCAGTGAGGGATGTAAGTAGTCCGTCGACCCATGAAAGACGTCTCAAGTATCCACAGTTGACACTCTGATAATCGTACTATGGTTGAGGAGTCGGTACTGACCTACACCTTAGTGGTCACAATGAAAAAAAGTAACACCGTTCTTGTAAATTGGACTTAGATGGAAGTAGTGTTTAAAATAGACATGTTGTGTCATAACAATTGATACCCACTACGACATATCGTCTTGAGATCTTGAATGAGTGGAACGTAGACTACGTTTACAAAACTTCCGTCCATGACAATGTTACCTGAATTATTATACATTCCTAGTATTCCTGGTGCAAAGGTTCCTCGTTGTACTTATTATGACTAATGATCAAAGTAGATTCTTCCATTTTATAGATGGAAACCAAGATCGTAAGAGTTTCGTTTACCATCGAGGTTTAGTGGACTTTAGTAAAGTTTTAGTGTTCTCGTTTGGTTTTTTAATTTCTGTCCCTGAAGGGACCACCAGGTCACCAATTCTGTGACTTGAGGGTTACGTCCCCCAGACCCTAGTTAGAGACCAGTCCTTTGATATAGGGTGCACGGTATTGATTCTCGGACGTAGGGTATTGATTCTGGTTTTCGTCGGTTTAATTTATTTATTTCTGTTCGGTCGGTCTATCTGTTTGTCTGTGAGACCCCACGAGTTTTTGTTTGGGTTTGTCTTAGAGATGGGGGTAATTGGAACTTTGACTCATCTCAATTCTCTTAAGATGTTTATCTAACTGTAAGACTTACGGTAAACCCAGTTTTTAGTCTAATCCTAAGGACATTGGAAGTTAAATGGACCGTCGAAAAGTTATTTACAGTCGACCCGTCTTTAGGTTACCTTCACTAGACGTCCGGGGACATTAAGGGTGCCACACATTTAGAGGCATTCACTCCTCGAGAGGAAGTCCTTTGTTCTTAAGAGGACAACGGCTAATTAATTTTGGGTTACTAGGGTAGTGTAGAGGATGAACCGGGTAACATAATTAATGTTGTCGGAGTTTTTAGAAAGAATACCCGGTTAATGAGATATCATTAATCGAGAATTCAGTTGGTGTTAATCTTTCCTAATACACGTACATTAAAGAAGGTGAAGAGGAAATTACTTATATACATAAGTTCGTGAGGACTTTAAGAAATGTATCTTAACTAGAATAGGACAACATAAAATTCTTCCTGATTAAACCAGGTCTTCTCGGTCATACTTGGTCTTAGGACGTACTTCATTTTCTTTTTTTACCAATTTTTAACTTTAAAAAATAAAAAACCAGAGGGTTCCTACGAACATATTGGACAATACGTACGTACGTACGAGTCAGTACAGTCTGAGAAACACTGGGGTACTTTACATCGGGAGGTCCGAGGAGACAGATACCCTAAAAGGTCCGTTCTTATGACCTCACCCAACGGTAAAGGAGGAGGTCCCTTAGAAGGACTGGGTCCTTACCTTGGGTTGAGAAATCACAGAGGACGTATCCGTCCGTCTAAGAAATGGTGACGTGGTGGACCCTTCGGAGTATTGGGTGATGTCTTATGTTTTTATTCTGCCAGACCCTGTTACTTTCTGGAGGTACATGCCCAAGGTCCCTACTCCTGAAACTCAAGTACGCCTAAGTGTATGGTCGTGGAACTAGAACGGGTCACGAGTGGTGATGTAGTTAGAGTATAGGGTGGAGACGTACAAGAGTTTCTAACTTTTGATAAGGTCTATTACTACTCTAGACTACTCCCAGTCGTGTCCAGTCTGGGAGTCTCCTTCTATTGGTGATTAACCGGACTCTGACACCCTACTTTCCACTGTAGACAAGGCCACCGACTCGGTCCGACGTAATTACTCGACGAGACGCCGGAGCGCTACCGGTAAACCGGTCGACTGGAGGCCGTAGGACACACACAGGGACACTCGACAGATGGTGATCTCCTCCCGTGTAGGTACGACCCTCCGTCTCGTGGTGACGCACATTGCCATCGAAACCCTTAGTCCGGGTTGTTGGTTCGTTTCTCTTTGAGGAAAATGAAACGGAGCCTTCGAAGTTCCAGTCACAGACGTTTCAGTCAAAGAAACTTTTGAGGTACGTCAGGATTTCGGTGTCAAACGAGAGAGACCACATGTGACTGACTAAAATGAGAGGACTCTTTACGATCCTCAGACCCCTGGTACGAAAGACTTGTGTCTTTCTCTCGTACAATAACCTCCGAACACTCAGAGATTACCCTTCGTTTGTAGACTTCAATCCTGACAGGGTCTTACAGTTCTAGTTGCACGGATCCTTCTTTATGTTTCTCCAGAGAGAGTCAAAGATTAAGGTGGTCTGAAAACGTTTGAATACGAGAAACCGACACAGAGTTGAAGACCTGACCTTGAGTAAGCAAGTTCGTAAACTATTTTACACAAACTCGTAGAGGACCCTCGGTTCGAGATAAGGGTCGTGACCCTAATTACTCTCCTTTTGTCAACTCCGAGGACGAGAGGACCTCAAAATAAAACCATCTTCCTTGATTAATGTTTCGTTTATACTTTAATTTATTGTGGTCATAATTCATCACTTAAACTATCAGTAATCACTCGACGAGGCCTCTTCCGTTACCGTGGGGTGAGGTCAGGAGAACGGACCTTTTAGGGTACCTACCGTCTCGGACCACCCGACGTCAGGTACCCCAGCGATTCTCAACCTTTGCTGACTCGCTGAAGTGAAAGTGAAAAGTGAAAGTACGTGACCTCTTCCTTTGCCGTTGGGTGAGGTCGCAAGAACGGACCTCTTACGGTCCCCGTCCCCTCGGAGTACCCGACGGCAGATACCCCAACGTGTCTCAGCCTGTACTGACTTCGATGAATCGTCGTCGTCGGCGTCGTCACTCGACGAGATTTGTGAAAACCCCAAGGGGTAAAAGACGTGTGTCCTCTCTCCTAATATGAAGACCGGGTGAACTCCAACCTACCTCGGACACACAGAGGGAAGACCCATTCATAAATTAGTTGTCATGTGTGAAGATGAAGTTCTACTCCACGATAGAACCGACGGAAACTCTAATACTACCAGTGTCAGGGGTCTCGAGTATCGTACTCACTCTTTATTTAGAAGCAACCAAAAATGTATGTTGAAAGAAAATAAAAAATCGGTACGACACACCGTACACCCTAGAATCGAGGGACTGGTTCCTCCCTTGGACACGGGGGACTTTGCCTTCTTGTCTCAGAATGGGTGTCCTGACGGTCCCTTCGGGGTTTGGAAATGACAGAATTTGGTGACTCTAAACCCCCACTGCACATAGTGACGTAGTAGGTCGGGTAGGACCGACCACGTCTCTACTTTTCTCGTACGTTAGTTCACTCCTCTCCCTAGTAAACCTAGCTCAGTACTCTATAAACTCTGGACTCTAAAACCCCTACCTCCTGTGTCTAGTCACAACGTCTGTTCCCCCTGTGTCCCCGTTTCCGAGACTCAACAATTATTCAAACGGAACATGTTCGTGCGTACAGGATGTGTGTGTGTAATGAGTCGACGTGTGTGCGTGTTTGTGGCCGTGTTTAAGTGTCTCCCTCACTACTCGTCCTTCGTCTCCCATTTGTCCGTCCGAAGGGTCACCATTTCCTAGACGGACGGTTGCGTCCTCTGCGTCAAAGTTAGACCCACTCCTTCTGGGAGACCTTATCCTTTGCCGGTGGGTGAGGTCATAAGGACGGGCCTTTTGGGGTACCTGTCTCCTTGAACTGCCCGATGTCAGGTACCCCAGCGTTTCTCAGTCTATGTCAACTCGTGCGTGTGGCGGTGACGGGACACCAGGTAGACGTCTGTGACAGTACCTGGTCGGAAGTCGGGACTCTCGCTCAGTCGTCACTATGTCCGGGAAAAGTATTTTGGAGTGTGTAGGGTAGTTCCCTACCCAGAAAGGTCTTTGGTAAACGTTTACACCTGGGGTGAGGACCGATGTCTCTGGATTGGGGTAGGTCAAGAGATAGTCGTGTTTCATTTTTTTTGTAAGACTGGTGACTCTGTTCGTCTCTTCATTTCCTACGAGGCCAAGGTGTCTCCCCAATTAAAAGAGACACTCAGTTTCAGGACTCGGACCCACGAAGTACCGTCACGGGACGACCCATGGACCATGTCCGGTTCGTGACACGGTCCTGGAATTAGTACATTCAGAGTGTTATACCTGAAGGGAGCACTGCGTCACCAAGCGGAAGTTAAGTGGAAGCTACGGCCCCTGTGCCCAGGTTGAGGAACAGGATCTCCTAGGGTGTACGACGTCCCGTTGATGCGGACACGCGGAGTTCAGGACTCGGACACGAGATGTCGGACTCTCGGTGTTGATGACTCGTATGCACGGGATCTCGGACACGAGGCGTTGCTCTCTTCGGTGGTGCTACTCTTCCGGTACGTGGTGTTAGTCTCTCATCGGGGGTGAGAGGCTTTGATCTCTTTCGGGCACACGTCGTCACTTCTGGGTCGTGTCGGTTTTTATGTACTATTTATTTATTTATTAAAAATCCTTCAGAGTGGCACCGGGAGACTCTCTCCGAGATAACAACGGTTCAGTGTGCACTACCCTGTCAGAGTTTGTTCACTCACTGAAAGGGTGTCACAGTGTCAATCCTTCAGCATCTTGGGTCCTAGGTTTGGTTATGGACCGAGGTTCCGGTACTGATCTTATACGAACATTCCTTTTCTCGACTCCGGACTAGGTACTATGTCAGGTGTTGGATTTCTTTCAGACACGAGTGTTTGCCTCCCACCAGAAACATTTCGTGTCTTTCTTTACCCCGTCTCCTTCAACCTTTGAACTAGAGACATCTCTCCTCTAAGACTCGAGGTTCTTAATTCGAGAGTCGGAGATTCTCGAGAACGGGCTCTTACCTCCCTTTTCTCCTACGTCTTCTCCACGACCTCCGCCCCTCGTCCCTTCTCTTATCGTAAAATCCTCCAGGCCCTCGGTCTGAGTGCGGGACCCGGTGGATTCCCGATCTTGGTTTCGTAGACCGAGAAGCTGAAACTATAAACTAATCCGATTAAATTCGGGGAAGACAAACGTTGATTTCTTCAACTGTGTGTAGACTGTCGTAAGTTCAGATAGTACTCTTCCTCTACGTCATAAAGTACTATGTGTTCACCGAAATAAGATGAAGGGAGTATTAAAGTTGCCACCACTGAAAGGTGACCGTAAGTCGGTACAAAGTAGACTATACACCCCTCTCGGTTTCTGTCGTTATTTAGTCATAGTTCGTATCGTTTGGAGGAAAGAATTTCAGATTATGACGGAAGGTACCCGTCGGAGTATAAAAGTCTTTTCCCTGGACTTACATCCATCTTTTTGGAGGAACGTACACACGTACGATTCAACGAAGTCTGCACAGGCTAAGAAACACTGGGATATCTGACATCCGACGGTCCGAGGAGACAGGTTCACCAAGAGGTCCGTTCTTATGACCTCACCCAACGGTACGGGAGGAGTACTTTGGAGGAATTTTACGGATTTAATGATTGTGTTACTGCATAGAGGGTCGGGAGAACATATTCAAACAGAACTTTAGGTCCCTCTGGTAAAAGGTCAAGAAAAAGAGACAAAGTTTTAGATCTCGTTCACCGATCGTAGGGTAGTGTCAAGTTGTTCACTTCTTGGGTATCTCAACTTCCATTCCGTTAAAGTCCTCCGGTCCCTGAGACAACAAAGTTGAGTTTACCGAGTTTTATTTAAGTTGTAGAGAGTGCTGGAGAGTTGGTGGACATGAAGTTTCCGAGTCCGTGCAGAGAGTTCGTTGGTGTCGGTTCATAATTCAAAAAATTCTTTCCCGAAGCATAATTTTCACTTCTGTATAAGTTCTTGGGCTGTACTTTCCTTTCAGGCTGTAGGAAGGTCGGGGCTATAATAAGTTTTGCGTCCTTGGAGTCACGTGCAGGTTAGGCGGGTCGCAGGAGTCGTTCTGCAGTCGTTCGGGTCCGTGAGACGGGTAACAGGTGTGTTACTACAGAGTTCCGACAGCGGACCGCGTGGACCTCACCAGGGTCGTCCTTCGTCCCAAGGTGAGTAGTACCAAATTACCTTATCATATCCTACTTCCCTCAGAGACGTCTCCTTGTTCGTTCCTGTACTCGTTATTGTTCCCTACGACTTTTTCTGTCTCCACTCGCTCTCGTTTTTCGACGGTGGAGGGTTCAAACTTTCCTATACCCCCTCCCTTCTCTTATCACAATGACCTCGGGGTACTCTCGACCTCAGCACCTACCTCCCGGTGGATCGTCCTCGACATCGGAACCCGCACCTCCCCCGGTACGTTCTTCCTGAAAAAGAAGGACGGGAGACCAGAGGGTGATTACGGAGGGTGACCGACTCAGACCGGTCCTCGGTCGTCGTTCCCTCGGGTCCACTGTGCTGGACAGCCGTACTTGAGGGTTTAGTGTGTCGTCTCTGTCGCCTTCTACCTGACGAACTCCCGGTCCTCTGTTATTCACCTCTCGAACAGTAAGCTCCAAGACAGACCATCATGGGGTGCTAGGAGGTCTACACAGGGAGAGGTCTACGGAGAATACCACGGTCGAGACGTCTCCGACTCAAGTAAAGGTCGTGAGGGTAAAGACAAAGGTTAATACGGTCTGGTGCTCTCTCTAAGGTCCCCTACGACCTCCCGTCATCCCTCCGTATATCTTTATAACTAGGTGACGTTCAAAATGTGTAAGGTTTGTAGAAGGGTCTTCAGAAAGTATTGAATCAAACTCGGTTGCCTGGATTTTGTTTTACGGAGTAAGATCTTACGAAGTTCGTCAGACCAGTTCCAGGAGCGTTTCCTCATTTGACGAGACGTACATTAATAACAGTACTAGTGTTTAAAGGTAGACGTCTCTGCCCTGAAGAGACAGGGACTATGTCCAGAGGAGGGAAAATGACAGAGAGTCTCGAGTGACATGAGAGTAAGTGTCTCGGAGGACGGTAGACTTTAGTCCAAAAATACATTGAAATGTCCAAATACGAACACAGGTAGTGAACTTGCATTCGAAGTCTTCCCCCCTTGACACAAGAAAAATAAGTGTAGTACAGAGGCCCCGTGTGCCACAGTCGTTGAGAGTCCTCGATTCACTTTGGAAACGTGCTGACTCGCTTCCTGTTTACTCCTGGTCTCTTTGGGCACGGGGGTTAAAAGAGGTTGACAACGGGGTAGGTAGCTCCGGCTGACTCGTTCCCTTCGTCCCTACGACTGTCGTCCTAGTACACTCGGGAAGACAGGGAGATCCTCTCAAGGGTGACGGAGGTCCTAGGGCTCCTGGGGTTGTGGACGAGTCTCGTAGTGAACGTTCGGACTGGACGTAGGTATTTCAAGACCGACGTCCAGGAGAGTTCCAGTTCTTTGACGTTCCCTACTACCCTCTACCTAAACCTTTCCGGTACTCCCTACACTCCTGTGTACTATGGGTCATTGTCCTTCATCCGTTTTGTCGTCGGGTGTAAGTGTGGCTACGACGGTCTCGGAGTCTAAACTTGACTTGTATCTTGTCAAAAGTGTCTACTGGTAAACGAGGAGTCATTACACTCCACTCCTCCCTCTCCCTCGTCCACGAGAGTATTTGGGAGCCTTTGAGCCCAGGAGTACTAGCGCTTGGTGAAGATGAGCTTTCCCAATAACCCGGAGGAACTACTTTACAGGGGGAAAGGTCCTTAAAAGGACTTTTAGGTTAGATAACTGAACCAAATTGACAGTTAGACTATAGGTCGAAACGTCTGAGGAAAAATGGGGTTGGGACAAAGGGTCTCTTTCTCTAACTGAAAAGGTAAGGACGAGTAATTTTCACTAGACAATATCTGAGTGTCTGGATCTCTTACTTGAATACCAATGGTCACCCCTTCTCGTCTCCCAGTCCTATCAATCCATCAAACCCTAGCTGTACACGTATGACGATATAAATTTTATCTATTGGTTGTTCCTGGATGAAATCTCGTGTCCCCAGAGACGAACTACAAGACATTGTTAGATTTACTCTTTTCTTAAACTTTTTTTATGTACACATAAATTTTTTTTTTACTAGACCCTGAAGGGACCTCCAGGTCACCGATTCTGAGACTCGAGGGTCACGTCCCCCGGGTCCAAGTTAGGGACCAGTCCCTCGATCTAGGGTGTACGATGTTGATTCTGGGTCTCGTCGGTTTATTTATTTATTTTAAACTCCTTTTTTTTTCTTTCTTTCTCTTTTTTTACTAGACAAAATTTATAACACGATACAGAAGGTTCCTCCGGAGTCTATCTTTGTCTTTTCTTTAAAGAGTCAGAAACTCCGTGGCTCTTTTGTCCAAAGTAAAAGACGGGTACAGTCCGGGACGTCAACTCAGTTTGTTCGTTTCCAGATGACTGGGTGACTCAGTCAACCAGTGTACCGTGGACCTGTTACCCATTCAAGTCACCCCAGGATGCCCAAGTGTCCACGTGTCCGTCGGTGCTACGTCTTCTATTTTCAAATCCGCGTGTCGAGTGTTAAGAACTTCTCCATGGTAGACTCTGGACACATACTTGCCGAGTGTCGCTCGTAACGGATTTACACGTCTCTTATACTACTGTTTCTCCCTTTTGGTTTGATGGGAGTCATTCAGTTCCTGAACTCCCCTTGAACTGGTTACGTTAGGAATATTCGAGTCCTTGACAAGTGAGTCTGTTCGGATGGATCCAGGTACGAATGGAACCTTCCGGAACATAAATCAATAAATAACGGTGTATTGTTTAATTGGGGTTAAAATCGTCTAATTTTGTTATTTGTGAATGATAAAGTGTCAAGGACATCCAGTCTATAATCCCTCGTCGACTCGACTCACTAAGAAAAAAATTTTCGTAAAATTAAAATATGACCTCATATCGACTAGTGGTCCCAGTACAATCAAAGTCCACATGTCGTTTCGCGAAGTTAATATGTGTATGCACATAGATAAGAGAAAGTTTAGGAACCGGGTAAATCCGACAAGGTATGATATCTCGTCTCAAGGTCCCGGTGAGTCCTCTGACGTCACTCCTACGACCCACCCCGGTGCAGTAGACTTCCGAACTGACCCCGACCTCCTCGGTGAAGGTTCTACCGTGGGAGTGTGCCGACAACGAAGTCGAGTAGTGGTGTGTCTGTAGAGGTTTCTCGACGGACCCACAGAAGTAGTGTACCACTGATCGAAAGGGGTCCTACGTTCTAGGTTCTTTCTTGTTCCTCCTTCCGGAAGATGGTGGACCAGAGCCTTCAGTGTGTGGTAGTAAGGGTGGTATGACATGAGAAATCTTCTCTCAGTGATTCAGGACGGGTGTGAGTTCTCCTCTCTCTAATTCGAGGTGGAGAATCCTTCCTTACAGTACTCTTACACACACGGTCTGAAGATACCACCGTGTCACCAATTCTCAGGTGGGTGGTTACGTCCCCTGTACCCAGACTAGGGATCAGACCCTTCTGGGGTGTATGGACCCTCGTTGATTCAGACACACGGTGTTGACGACTTCAGGTGCTCGAGACGTCAGACGTGAGGTGTTGTTCCTTTCGGTGGTGTTACTCTTTGGGTTCGTGACGTTGTTTCTGAGTCACTTCGGTTTTTATTTTATTTATTTATAAAAAATTTTCTTACATATATGACTAAAATTTTGATGGTGTTCGGATGACTCGTTTGTAGTTATTCTCAACTTGAACCTTGAATTCTCCGTTCTGTCTGAGTTCAAACTTAAAAGGAAAGTAGTACCCAATGGAAACCAAATTGAGGTAGTATGGTGTCCGAGGAGTAGACATTTACTCCTATTATTGAGGACATGACAGATCAATAACACTCTTAAATCCACATTTCACAAGTTCTGACACCGACCGTATGTCGTTCTTAGGTTGAGTAAAATAGTTATAAAATTGATGATAATTGTCATTTCTTTTTGTTAAATCGTATAAAAAACGTACAATTAGAGACCACGTTGTGATGGGGTAGTCACAGTGATTATGTAGTAAAATAACAACAACAAGTCAGGGATTCAGTACAGACTGAGGAACGTTGGGGTACTTGACGTCGTGCAGTCCGAATAGACAGGTAGTGTTAGAGGGACTCAAACGAGTTTGAGTACAGATAGTTCAGTCACTACGGTAGGTTGGTAGAGTGGGAGACAACGGGGGAAGAAGAGAACTGGAGTTAGAAAGGGTCGTAGTTCCAGAAAGGGTTACTCAACCGAGAAAGGTAGTCCACCGGTTTCATGACCTCGAAGTCGAAGTCGTAGTTTGGAAGGTTACGTATAAGTCCCAATTAAAGGAAATCCTAACTGACCAAACTAGAACGTCAGGTTCCCTGAGAGTTCAGAAGAGGTTATGGTGTCAAGTTTTCGTAGTTAAGAAACCGTGAGTCGAAAGGAATACCAGGTTGAGATTGTAGGTATGTACTGATGACCTTTTTGGAAACTGATCTGTCTGGAAACAACCGTTTCATTACGGAGACGAAAAATTATACGACAGATCCAACCAGTCTTGAAGAGAAGGTTCCTCGTTCGCATAAAATTAAAGTACCGATGTCAGTGACAGACGTAACTAAAATAGTATCTACCCAAATATATCAATTTATTATCTATTAATAAACAAATTTACATATTGAGGATTCAAAAGTCGTAGGATGTTTATTGTTGTACTATATTCCAGTGACTACAGAGGTTCTGTAAGACTCAGTATAACATGATCCTGTTTTGGTTACAGGTTTAAAGTACTTCCGAATATCCATCTAAAACGGAAGTTTTCTACGGTCTTAGTTAATTTCAAATATGAAAACAGGAGAAGGTAGATCCTGTTAAGTAGAACCGACGGAGAAAAGAAATTCACCTTTATTTAGTCTTTTAGTACTGATACTATATCCTCGTACCCAACTGGGTCGGTAGTTCTTCGGTTCAAAGATTACACTATGATTACAAAGATGACCATCGTGTATGAAAACGAGATACGGTCGACACACTGGGGTCCGTTCAGAGAATTGGAGAGAATCGGAGTTAAAAGATTTGGTATTTACTTCCATGACTTATGGACTAAAGATTATAAGACAGTTCGCGATTGGTAACGGCCGAAGAGACTTAAACAGAGACCTACGATAGACTCTAACCTATTGTTCTTTCGAAAACGTCTGTTTGGGTCTCTGTTAATTTCCCTACCAGGGTATACGTTTACTACTAACGTTTACATAAAGAACTCTTTTTTTCAGAGAGTCCTGGTTGTAGACCGGTTTTTTACGACTAACCATATGTATACGAATTTACACTATTGTTAAAGAAGTCATGTCAGAACAAGAAGTATGATTCTAGATGACTCATCTCATCTGATAGTAGGTGTCTGTCACTCTCACAACAGGGGAGAGAAGATTAACATAGTCGATCTAAAGAGACACTTTACTTCGTAGGGTTTGAATCACCGATGTTGTTACTGGTTTCTGGGTCGTCGACCGGTGGTCATGTTCTCGCTTCAGGCTTCAGGTATTTTTCTTGACAGATCAACTCGGGCTGGTTGCAACGTCTGTGTGTATTAATGTGTGATTCATTTACCGACAATAGAAGCTGTCAAAGTAAAATCCCGTTAAACAAAACGTCGTTTTTGACTATATATTAGAAATATTAAACAAAGAAGAGGTACACAATAAAAGAGCCGATCTGTGAATCGTGTGACAGTCGGCACTATGATTTCGTGAAGGAGAAGAAAACAGGATTGAGACTAAAGGATAATTTGTATTACAAATACCATCTCAAGACTTTCTATGACAGATAGTTCTTTCAAGGAAAGATAAAGATGAACCGATTCTCAAAAACGTATTTAATTCTCGATTTTATCTGTGACGAGAGTAAGACATCCGTGACTCGTCGTCGGGGAAGGTCTGTTTACCTTTCGAAGAAGGCCCTTCTGGTGAAACCCTTGTATAACTTGTCGACTACTACCGTCTCTGTTCTGACTCTGTACCTTTTACCAATTTCTTATTCTGTGTGTTGTCGATGTCAGTTTACTACTTATTCTTTCTATATGCCAGTCCAAGTTGTCTTCAAGTCTCTTCTTACTCTCCAACTACAAGTTTTGTTTTCCTTCCTTCCGTCCTCTTTTTTCTGTCCTTCTTTCCCTACTTCCTTCTTTCTTTCTCTCTACCTCCCTCCCTCTTTCTTTTTCCTCTCTTTCCTTCCTTCCTGCTTTTGTTCGTTAAGGTGCTCTACTTCTGTGTATTCCCACGTTTTGCCGTTTTATGTGAACTGTTCACGTAGTCCCGTCATGGTTTGTAACTGAAGCGACCGAAAAGAAGGACCCGTGTATCTTTCCGATGTGAACGGTCGGAGGGACCTTCGGGACAGAGACGGATGACTGGTCACTTTATACCCCTCTCCATTGTATTCGATGAAAGTTTGGATCGGAAACTTTTGTGGGTCACTCTACAAGGTCCCAAAGGTGCCTTTGAAGATTTCTACCGTACCGTTGTTCGTGTCAAAGGTCTACCGTATCGTGTCCTGTCTTCGTCAGGGACTGGTGACGAACCTGAACCCATAGTGATGGACCTACATCGAGTCTTTGAAGTAGGTTCGGGACAACCTGACAATACGGTGACTCTATGTCCCAATAAACAATGTCGTCGATCATAGTTAATAGGATTGCTTGTGTTTTTCGATACTACTCGTCACAAGTTTCTTGGGTTATTGACCTTATAGGGTGACTTAAGGAATCTCTGATCGGTGAGACACGATCTGGTGACCGAACGTTAAGATCGGGAGTCAAAGGTTAAAATTTCTGTCGGAAGCAAAAACCTCGAGTCCTTCTTTCTCAGAATAACTAAAAGGACACTCCTTCTCTCATGGACGACATTATTCAAATGAAGGTGGTTCCTACGACTTGTTACTCCAGTACTTCCTATGCGATTTATCATAAAGTTTTCTTTTCTATCTTTTGTCTGGCTCCGAAAGACAAGGGTTCGTCTGACCCCTCAGTCGTCGGGTCCACTACCTAGTCTGGAGGATACGAAAGGTGTATTAGAGTTGCTGTTATTCTGATATTCCTCCCTCTCTGTTCCGGTGAGTCCCTACGTGTGTCAGAACCCCTTTGAAGTCTAACAAGTCAAGGGTGAGGTCGGGGAATTGAAAGAAGATTGAATTTAAAATGAAATATAACCTCATCTCAACTAAATGTTTCAACACAATAAAAGTCCACATGTCGTTTCACTAAGTCAACATACATATGTATATAGGTACTAAGAAAGGGGTATATTCAATAATGTTTCATAACTCATCTCAAGGGACACGATATGTCGTCCAGAAACAACTAATAGATGAAATATATATCATGACACACATATATGTGTGATGTATGACAGACCACCGAGTCTGTCGTTTCTTAGACGGATGGTTCGTCCTCTGGAGTCAAGGTAGGGACCCAACCCTTCTAGGGGACCTCTTCCTTTATCGTGGGGGGGTAGGTCCTAAGAACGGACCTCTTAAGGTCCTTGTCTCTTCGGACCGTCCGATGTCAGGTATCGCAGGGTTTCTCAACTGTGCTGACTCGATGATTGTGAAAGTCACACATATACAGGTAGGGGTTAAGGATTACATAGAGAGGGGTGGTGGGTGTAAAGGGGTAACCATTGGTATTCGAACAAAAACTTCAGACACCCAGACAAAGACAAAACATTTATCCAAGTAAACGTGGCAAACGAAATCTAAGGTGTATATTCACTAAATCAAACTCTTTCGTTTATCTTTCTATCAACTTAGTTTCCGTCATGGGACAATGAATATAAAATTTTGTTACGACTACTAGAAAAAAATTCGTTTTAAAGAAAGAAGAGATATTCGATGTTATATTTTAACGTGACATATCATCCTTCAGATTCACCCCGCTACAGACCGTAAGAAATAGAAGACTAGGATCGTAAATTTTTTTTAATAGATAGACCGACGAGACCCAGAATCAACGTCGTGTGTCCTAGAAGTCATTACCGTACAGGTAAGAATCAACGTCGAACACCCTAGATCAACGGGTTGGTCAAATTTTTTATTCTAACTTCCTGAAGGGACCACCAGGTCACCGATCTTGAGGTGTGAAGGTCGAAGTCCCGAGCCTAAGTTAGGGACCAGATCCTTGTTTCTAGGATGTTCGGCACTCCACTTCGGATTTAATTAATTAATTTCTTATTCCAACTCTCTACTCTGTTATAACTCTTGTCTTGGAATTTCACTTAAAGAACCTTACGGGAGAAGACTCCAGAAATCTTTATGGAAACAGAGACTGGAAGGACCCCGAAGGGACCACCGAGTCTACCATTTCGTAGACGGACGTTACGTCCTCCGAGTCCAAGTTTGGGACCCAGTCCTTCTAGGGGACCTCTTCCCTTACCGTTGGGTGAGGTCATAGGAACGGACCTCTTAAGGTGTCTGTCTCCTCGGACCGCCCGGTGTATACCGGTACTAGTGTCTCTCATCCAGTGTTGACTCGTTGATTTGTGACGGGAAGGGCTTCGAGTCAGGAAGCCACCTGGAGACTTAAAGTACGTGATTGGATCATAGAAGGGTTATCTAATATTAAAAAAAAATGAGTACGGACCAAAAGACAAGAAGGGTTTTGTTACTGAGGACAGATCAGGTTTCATTTTTAAAAGTAGGTCTAGAGTCGATTGTTTTTCTGTCTATGGTTTTATGGACTACGAAGAGAAACGGTTTTTTGTGTCTGTGTGTGTGTGTGTGTGTGTATGTGTGTGTGTCTGTTTTTGGGTTGTTGGTTAATTGTCTTGTTTTTACGAAAATAGACACGAAATTTTCCTTCGTTTAATTTTTAGATTTTATGGGTCTATCTTTACAAATTAGAAATGAGGGAGCCTTGGAGTTATTAACCAGTTATAATTGATTTCAGTCTTCTTTTCTTCTCAGAGTTATGGTTTTTTATATGTTTAAAACAGACTTAACCTTCTCTTTTTTTAAATCCAAGAACCCCCTTTTTTTATTTCCCTGAAAGAATTCTCTTTTTTTTGGTCCACTTTCGAACGGGTCAGTACAGGTTGAGAAACACTAGGGGACCCGACATCGGGTGGTCTGAGGAGACAGGTACCCTAAAAGGTCCGTTCTTATGACCTCGTCCAACGGTAAAGGAGGAGGTCCCCTAGAAGGACTGGGTCCCTAGATTGTGCATAGAGGACACAAAGGACTTAACGTCTTCCTAAGAAATGACGAACTTGGTAATCCCTTCGGGTATCCACTTCCTTCTCAATTAATTGAATCGAATTTCGAGAAGTCTTAAGCAGGGGTATTCCTTCCCTCACCTAACTCGTGTTCTCTCTTTTAAACATGGTATTTAGTTCGTAATGAACCGATAGACACACCGAGTCAAAAGAGGTCTATTTAAAAATTTTAATACTATTCTGGTCAAAACTCAAACTTAGAAAAGTATTATGTAAGTAAACGGAAATGTACTTTCGCTTTATATGACAAGAAATTTTTTCTATATATACACATACACACACACACACACACACATATGTGTGTGGGTCCAAACTAAGTTTTGGGTCACTCTTCATTTCACACGTCAGCTACTTCTGTGCTTAATAGTAAACGCACCTCGACTACTCTCGGGTTAAGATTGTCTCGACCAGAATTTACTCCTAACGTTATTACGACAAGACGTGGACTAATGTTCATAGGTCCGTATAAAACGACTTCATATGAGTCGTGAGGTATATATTATTCAACAGTAGGTTATTGTTGCTGTCTAAACCGATCTCTCCTTCTAAGACGAAATACTATAAAAAACGTTTAGTAACGAGTGGGAAACTCGGAGTTGTTACGTTTACTCGGAGTCTGAGACAAGGTCAGAGGGTACCTCGACGTACAGATATTCTTTCTGGGTGAGATGAAGATCCTTCTGGACAGGGTTGACCGTAAGTTCGGGTTCTTAATCCATCTATAATTATAGTAATAATAATACCCCGAAAGGACCACCGAGTCTGTCATTTCTTAGACGGACGTTACACCTTCTGGGTCCAAGTTAAGGACCCAGTCCTCTAGGGGACCTCCTCCTTTACCGATGGGTGGGGTCATAAGAACGGACCTCTTCGGGTACTTGTCTGCTCGGACCTCCCGATACCAGGTGCACAGTGTTTCTCAGCCTGTACTGATTCACTGATTGTCATGATGATGTTAGTAAAAGTTTTCCGGTAGGACCTTTGTCCGACCGTAAAAGAGTTTTTTAATTTATATGTGTAACAACATGTCGTCTTTGGTTGTGTTGTAATATTTCGTTAATAGGAGGTCGATTTTTAATTTTTTTTTAATTAAAATTTGTATCTTAATGGTATACTTGATCGTTGAGAAGAGGATTCATATATATGGTGGGGGTTTTTTTCTTTCATCCCTGAGTTCTTTTATGATTGTGTGTCTACAAAATAAAAATACATAAATAAAAAAACACCGGTGTGCCACACCGTACACCCGAGAATCAAGGGACTGGTCCCTAGCTTCGGTGAGAGGGACGTCGCCTTCACACCTCAGAGTCGGTGACCTGACGGTCCCTTCGGGGGTGTGTCTACAAATGTCGTCGTGATAAGGGTCGTCGGTACCCCGTCTCCGTCGGAGTTTCAGGGGACTGATCTACTTGTGCCACATAGGTGAGTCGTCTGATGATAAGTCGGTATTTCTCTTACTGTAGGAGTAGGCGCGATGTGACACTAATTTAGAGTTTTCGTGACCCTTCGCTTTGTTCGGTATGTGTTTCCAGTGTATAACACATATCTCGGTAACTATACTTTGTAGGTCTTTCCCATTTGGGTGTTCTCTACCTTTTGTGGAGTCACTAAGGGTTCCCGTGTCCAGCTTGGAACCCTTCGTTGACGTATTCTACAAAGCATTGATTTATCTCTTCGACCACTGTGTCAGAACGTTACACGACCTACGGCGACTCAACAAGTGACATAAATAAATAAATACACGACGTGACCTAGAAGCAACGTCCGAAAGAGATCAACGTCTCTTACCCCCGATGAGAGATCAACGCCACGTGTCGAAGAGTATCGGTACCCAAGAGAACGACAGTTCGGGTCCGAGATCCCACACACCCGGAGTAATCAGCACCGTACACCCGAATCGACGGGACGCCGGACACCTTAGAAGGGGTTTCTCCCTGACTTGACCAAAGGGGACACAACGTTCCACCTAAGAAGTGGTGATCTTATGGTCCCTTCGACAGGTGACACTTTACTGATTGAAATACAATACACTTAAAATATTGTATTACTTTACTTTCTATTATATTGTTAGGTGGTTTTTTCAGTTGGGAGAGGTAAAATTTTTATATATCCAAGCATGATAGTTTGAACAGAAGGAATTTGTGAAAAACTGGAGTGCGATGAGGGGTCTGTAATTGAGTTTGTGTAACACAAAATTAATGTTCCGTGTTTTCATCCACTGTTCCGATGTATAGATTAATTGCAGTTGTATTTTTGGTCTCTATTTAAGGTGTCAGTGAAAATATGAGTTCTAACCATTATCGTTAGAAATGTGTTGTCTTTTCGAATTAACTACAAAGTTTACGAAGGAATTACAAGATCTTTCTCCTTTGCACTGGTACATGCAGAGTGGTAGTGTTTCTTTCCATACCCTCTTAAGTACATAAAGGAGACGGAGCGGAGAATCTGGACGTCGATAAAAATTTTAATTAAATAAAATTACCCTTCTATTAATGTTATAACACCACCAAAACGACATGTAGCTGTACTTAGTCGGTGTCCACGTGAAGACAGGGGGTAGGACTTGGGGGGAGGGTGGTGGGAGGGGTGGGGTAGGGAGATCCAACAGGGTCTCCTGGGTGAAGCTCACGGGACGAAGTACGTAGTTTGAACGTGACCAATAGATAAAATGTATACCATTGTATGTACAAAGTTAGGATAAGAAACTTTAGTAGGATGGGAGTGGAAGAGGGTGTCTCAGGTTTTCAGACGAGAAATGTAGAGACAGAGTAAACGACGGAACGTATATCCTAGTAGTAATGACAGAAAGATTTAAGGTATATATACGCAATTATATGACATAACCACGAAGAGAAAGACTGAATGAAGTGAGACATATTATCCGAGGTCAAAGTAGGTGGAGTAATCTTGACTGAGTTTACGTAAGAAAAAATATCGACTGACTATAAAGTAACACATATATATAGTGTTAAAGGATAGGTAAGTAGACGGTTACCTGTAACGAAGGTACAGGATCGATAACGTTTGTCACGGTCAAGACGTGGACAGAATTCCCTTATACGTGGGACTATGTAAAACCATATATTTTATTATTTTATTATTATAGTATTATTACTACCACCATTTTTTCGGTCAGTATGGTGGGATTTACTATTAAAGGTCACTACTTAACGAACAGTCTACCGGGGTATGTATGAAGTGCAAAAAAATTTGAGAGGAAGGTTTGAAAAAAAGTTTGACAGTAGGTCTACTCCACTGTAGATAGACAGTGTGTGGTCTCGAAGAATTCCTGGGTGAAGAGGGAACGAGACAGGTGTGACCAAGTCCACCCAGACTAAGGTGGGGAACGAGGTAGGTCTACACCGGTCAGTCTTGGTTGAAGGTCCTGAACTGAACCTCAACACTCTTGTTTGTAGAAAGGGTCCCTTCAACAGACTCCGGTCCTTCATTCGGGTCTTGACTACCTACGGGAGATGGTATGGGTCTCCTTGTGGGTGGAGTCCCACCGTGGTAGAGTCCTAGGTGTCGTGGGTCTCCGACCGTATCTAACACAGGACTACCGTCGGACCCAGGGAGGACTACGTCGGCACGGACTTTGGTCTGGACAGGACGCGAATAGTCAATACGGTCGGTTAACAAAAGGAGACACGACGGTTCGACGGTGGAGTCCTAATTGATCTTGACCGTCCCTCTCTCTCCCACGGATGCAGTAGAGTCGTTTCACCTGGTTCTACCAGAAGGAGGAGAATCGGACCAAATCCACTCCTACTTGTGAATCTCTTCATGTCCTTCCGTCCTACTATTTTGTCCCTTTTACTGAGGGTCTCTTTCTACAACGGAGTTTTGTGTCGGTCCATAGGTTTAGCAAAGGAATGAGACTGTGTACTTGTTTAGTCGTTAGGGACTACCCCTGGGTCTGAGAGGTGAGTACTGGGCCCACAGACCTAACCGAGGGGTGGAAGTAAAGGTTCCCCGAAGGGACTAACGAGTCACCATTTCTTAGACGGATGTTATGTCCTCTGTGTTCCCTACACTCAAGTTAGGGACTCAACTCTTCTAGGGGATCTTCTCCTTTACCGTTGGGTGAGGTTATAAGAACGGACCTTTTAGGGTACCCGTTCTCCCAACGTTTCTCAGTCTGTGTTGACTCACTGATTCGTATAGGAGAAAAGGTTTCACTGTACTTGAACCTTGAAACTTTAAAGAAGAGGAGTCGAGATGAGAATTTCTGGTCGATTACTACGGTGACTGTATGTCGAGTATTTCTCACGTTACCAAGTCCTTGTCTTTGGTTCTCCCTGTATTTTTTCTTTCATAAACCTGGGACCTAATAACTCTACGAGGTTCTCCGTCCACGATTTTGCCTCGACCCTCACTCCTTCAACTCTCACTAATGGACCCTCTCTCTCCTCCTCCTCCCTTGTCCTACCTCGTCCCTCTCCGAGGCCTGACGTCTCGTCTCGACTTTTTCTGAGTAGATTTGGTCGCAAATCTTTTCTGGGACTACGACCCCTTTTGGCTTCCGTCTTCCTCTTCCCCTACTGTCTCCTACGCTACCAACCTACCGTAGTGGTCAAACTACCTGTACTCAAACTCGGTCGGGGTCCTTCGGACCGCACGACATCAGGTACCTCAGTGTTTCTCAGCCTGTGCTTACTCGCTGACTTGACTTCACTTGGGTCACAAATCAAGACCTCGTTTCCGTGGGCCCTCCGTTCAGGTCGGAACTCGTTCCTACTGGTCTCGGGTCTTAGGGACACCAAGTGTCGACTACCGACCCCCGACGGTCCCCTCACTCGTCGGAGTCGAGTCGAGACGTCGGGTCTTCTTGGGACTCCCGACAGTGTGTGACACAAGGAACGTCGCTTCCCGTTCGGAAAGGATTTGTGACAAACTAAGGTGAACATGTTCTTATGGATCTTATCAGTTTAAGCGACCTAGGTCTCATATTACCCCACCCCCACACCTCCCCCTTACCCCTGAATCAGAAATTACCCCTGTCTCAAAGTCAAATCCTTCCACTTTTTCAACCCTCTACCTACTACCACTCTAAACGTGTTATCACACCGACAGCGATCACGGTGACTTGACATGTCACTTTACACCAATTTTATCACACAAAATATAATACTCTGAAAATGGTGTCATGCTTTTTCTTTTGTTGTAAAAAAATACTTTTTCTCGTACAGAAAGGACTTCTCTCTACCTCGTCGGGATGACGTGACAATGTCTCGGTCCACATGTTAGGTGTCACACCCGCAGATCGAGACGGGACCCCTGGGGTTGTTTACCTTACAAGTTGGACGAGCACGGAAAGCTTTTACCAGTGACCTTTCGTTTTATTTACCATAAAATTACACCTCCTGTATGTGTCGGAGGGACGGAACTTATACCGACGAGAACCTATAAAAGGAGACACAAGAGTGTTATGCGTCCTCTTTGAGAACTTCCTACACCAAACCTCCGAGTACGTGATTCCAGACCCCTTGGTTCAAAAGTAGAACGAAGGTCGTAGGACGTGTGTTAAGAGAGTACGTCTATACTCTTTCTGATGAAAAGAAAATATCGATTTGTGTGCAGGGTCGGTCGTCCGTCGGTAAAGTTTTTGGTCAACGGAAACTTCCTAAGAGGACTTTGCGGTGTTTATTTTGACTCGTCGAGTGGTAAAGTCCTCTTTTTCTGAGATGTGACCTACTACCCTTTGGACTCCGGTTCACCGCTGATGGGACAGATCGTAGGACTTTTTGAAGACGTGTCGGTTACGTTGTTAGGTGTCTCACTTTTTCGTCGGATGCCTTATCGTCTTTTATAGACGTTTGGTATGTAGGCTACTTACCAAAGGTCTCATGTATTTTCTAAGGATATTAAGTTGTTACTCTTTTTCTATTATTAAACTAAAAAATTTACTCGTGTCCTGAACTTATCTGTAAAGAGGTTTGTTTCATGTGTTTACTGGTTATTCGTATACTTTTCTACAAGTTGTAGTTATTAGTAGTCCGTTTCCGTTTAGTTTTGGTGTCTATGGTGGAATGAGGATAATCTTAAAAAAAATTCTTTCCTTTATTGTTATCGTTCGTACACCCCTTTACCCTTGGGAGAGGTAAATTTGACAAACACCCTACATTTTACCACGTCAGGGATACCTTTTCTCATGTCTCTAAAGATTTAAAAAAAAATTTCATGAATTTTTTTCTCTCTTATTTCTAGAAACCATGAATTTTTTATCTTAATGTTATAGTGGGTCATTCGGGTGCAGACCTATATAGGGGGTTTATTGACTTTTGTCCTAGAACTTGTCTCTCGACGTAGGGACACAAGTAACGTCGGAATAAGTGTTGTCAGTTCTCTACCTTCATTAGGTCTACAGGTGGTGACTGCCTACCTACCATTTTTTTTTTTTTTTTTTCCATATGTTCATGTCACCTTAAGTCGGAAATTTTTCTTCCTTTAGGACAGTATACGATGTTGTACCTACTTCGAAAGCCCGTACTGTGATTCACTTTATTCGGTCAGTGTATTTTTCTGTTTGTGACGTACTAAACTGAATACACCCATAAATTTGTCAGTTTGAGAGCCTTTGACTTGTATCGTACCACCAACGGTCTCAGACCTCCCTCCCCTTTCCCCCTCAACGACAGGTGACACTATAACTCAAACTCTAAACGTTCTACTTTTTGAAGATCTTTAGACAGTGTGTTTCATGTATATGAAAATTTTAGACACGACGTCTAAAATTTTACCGATTCTACCAGTTAAAATCCCATACTTAAAAAAAATGGTGTTATTTTTTGTTCTTGACTTCTTTTACGTAGCCGAGGATACTGTCTTATAGGGTTTCACTCGTCTGACGTACAACACGAGTTTATTGTAGTAGTCCTGTCTCAGCGAGAGGTGACGAAGTACAACGGGGGTCCAAGTCCTCACCCACAAATCCCAGGTCTAGGGTAGTAGGAAGAGACTGTTCGAGTTACCTTTCTCTTGGAGAAAAAGGTTTGAGAAGTGTGTTTTCAGGTACTTACCTCAGAGTAACCGCTCTGAACCCACTGAGTGGGTTCGGAACTAGTGCACAGAGCTCCCGACTTTAGTGACCTCCCCGGTTCGGGTTCTATACGCCGGTGTGACCCTTGTCCCTTTCCGTACTGGGGTTGGGACTTGTTGGGTCTGAGTCACCCTTCCAACCGAGGGTACTGAGTCATCCCCACGTGCACGGTCTTGTTACTTCTTCTCTACGACCTGTTCTATGTTCGACAGTATCAAGGGGAGTTAATACTTGTAGGTTGTCTCCTTTTCGTCATTTTAATACCATTGAGGGATCTGTCTATAAACGTTGTGATGTCTTCATAAATACTTGTCATATTGTGGTTTTCAAGAAGACTTTCTTACTTACCATTCACTGAGATAAGGACGTGTCTGCAGTTCTTCTCTGCACACCTATGTCTTCTCTCCTTTCTCCTCCGACCCTACTTTACCCTCTAACCCTAACCGTGTATATGTGATGGTACACATTTTGTGTGTCGATCACCCTTCGACGATATATCATGTACCTCGAGTCGAGTCACGAGACACTGCTGGATCTACCCACCCTCCCTCCGAGTTTTCCCTCCCCTACATACTTACAAATGTCGTCTTTGATTGTGTTTTAACATTTCGTTAATAGGAGGTTAATTTTTATTTAGTTAATTAATTTATTCATTTTTAAAAATTCACGTAGTAAAATAACAAAATTAAAAATAAAATATAACCTCATATCAACTAAATGTTACAACACAATCAAAGGTAATTTATACATGGATAAGAAAAAGTTTAAGAAAAGGGTAAATCCAATAATGTCTTTTAACTCATCTCAAAGGACACGATGTGTCATCCAGGAACAACCAATAGACAAAATATATGTTCTCACACATATACAATTAGGGTTTGAGGATTCTTTCACATAGTGAAATCCACTTTTACGAACACACGTGTCCACACTTGACCATCTCTACCAGGTGAATACAGAGGTCGAATGGATGACACGTGGTCCATAGTACGTTCGACTCAAGACATGTGAGTGAGTAAAATTCTTGTACTCTCTCATTCTGTGACTAACATGACAAATCTTTCTGACCTCGTATCCAGATAAAGAAGACACAATAAGTAAACGAATCGAAGTAACATGACAATATATTGTTTTCTCTTTGGTGAATTAGTATTTTTTTTTCTTGTTTTGTCATAGGTCCTACGTGTGACGAGAGGTCGTTTGCACCATCTTTGAATCTGGGATTCTCTGTTCATTTAGAAGGATACGACGAATAGTATCGAGAATCAAACACAAATAAACAAGTAAAGTAATCGATCGGTTACCTTTTTCTTTCAAAATTTTGTCATTAAGAGGTCGAACAGACGTCAATACACTATATTTTATGGGAATAACACAACTCCATATTCGACGTTTGAAACTATTTCAATTTTTTAATTGTTTAGTCAGGTTTTTTATGTTAGGGGGGTGGTTTTTTTTTTTTTTTTTGGTGTTGTTTTGGGATTCCACAATCGAAAGAACTATGTATATGTTATTGATGGTTTTTTTTAAGTGAATCCTTTCCACAATCCTTGATTGACGAGTTACTTGGTTTAGGTAGACGAGTACTTTTAGGGTGTTCGAGAAGTCTGACTGTCGGGTTTAAGGGACTTTGGATTCGGGAGTGGTACTGGAAAACCGGAAAGTTCGTGGTATAAGGGTTGTTTGTTGAGGACCTTGTAGGAAACCCGAAAAGGTGGAGGTACAAAGTAGGGTACGTCAAGGAAACTAGGCTTGAACAAAAAGGATGGTAGCGACGTACAATTTTAGTAGGAAGGTTTTACGTAGTTTATTTTGAGAAGACCCGTTCTCTGTCTATTGTTTCAATTTTATCAGATTGTGTTTTGTTTGTCTGTAAGTATGGGTGATCCTACCGAAAGTAAGTTTTTGTCTTTTATTGTACACGACCCCCCTTTCCCTTCTTTAAAGTTGGGAGTGTGTACCGACGACCCTTTGCACTTTACCGTGTCGACGTACCCTTGTGTTAAACTATCAAAGAGGTTTTCCATGGTATCTTAATGGTATTCTGGGTCAGTAGGGTGAGGATCTGTCTGTGACTCTCTTTACTTTTCTATATAGGTGTGTCGTCCTAAGATTATCTCTTTCTCTTTCTACAAACGAAAGGGGTGTCATTTTATTTTCGGAACCAAGACCCTGAAGGGACCACCAAGTCACCGATTCTGAGGTACGAGGGTTACGTTCCCCGGGTCCAAGTCAGGAACCAGTCCCTTGATCTGGGGTGTGCTACGTTGATTCTCAAGTGTACGGTGTTGATTTCTAGGGTTTACGGTGTCACTTCGAGGACGCACGACGTTGATTCTGGACCACGTAAATTTATTTAGTCATTATATAAAGATTTTTCAGAATCAGGACCACAACCCGTCTTGAGTTAGTATTCGGGTCGGGGCGTAGGAGTGACACCCGTCTATGTCCTCGTCGGAGACTCTACAAAAGAAACTGGGTGGCCCTTTCAAACAATCATGGAGGAATCTGCTAGGGACATGGAGATAAAATCGTGTCCTTGAAACAAACAAATTCACACACAGGAGGTAGTCTTGGATTTTCCGTCCCTGTCCAGGGGGTGGGTAGTGAAAGGATACGGTCCAGGTCTGACTACTGAGTAACAGTGTCTTTATGTGTTTGTTCAACCACAAAGCACCTTTCGATAGTCTCCAGGGACACCTTCCAAGTCGGGGACGTGTCTCGGTCTCGCCTCTGTCAAACGTGGAAGTCCATCATGTCGGAGACAAGAGTCTTAAAGTATCAGGTCGTGTAAGGAGGAAAGAGGAGTTGCTGTTTCTTGGAGAAAAAGATGAAGACAGATGATCAGACACTCTAAGAGTCTTGAGGGGATCAGACCCGTGCCTCCTTCGACATGACACACTGAGTACATTCGACGAGACCTCTCGTCTCGTCACTACGAGTTTTGTCCTTCCCTCCGGGGTGTCTCCCCCGAGGTCAATGGGACCACTCTAGATGAGTATTTTCTGACATAAGACAATAGGGAAGGGGTGATTACTACTTGTCTCACTGAAAGGAGTGTGACGCCTGACGAGAGAGTGGTGTGTCTAAAAGTGTTTTATGTGGTGACCCGTGAGTCAAGTAATTCACGACTCGACCCGTGAGTCGAAGTGGGACCGACGTCACCCATACAGATGGCTGACTCCACCTTGGATTGGAGTGGAACTGTTTGTCACCCTCATCGGTCAACTGGTCTGCGGGGAAGTCCAATCTACTTGGTTACCTGGTAACTCGTCAACTGGACTGTTTGACCGTCATTATATACTTCCCATCATAAGTGGCCTTTACCCCAATTCTCTGTCGGATAGATAGGGACCCAGTCGTCCAGGATTCCACCAACCTTCGGTCCAGGTCCGGAAGGACTTTCCGATACTTGGTCTGAGATTCTGATAATTGAGAAATAGTCACATAACTCTACATATGCTTTAACAGGCACTCATCAAGTAAAGATCTATGGTCCATTTCTGTGTGTTTCCGTATTACATGAGTATCCTTCTTAATCACGGAACGATCGACTTCTGTAATTAATAAATCAACGACGGAACAAGAGAATTAGCTGAAGTAGTCAATCTTATTATAGTTGTAATCAATCTTCACGGTCGTGAAAAGTAGTAACCTGGAACGACCTTTATTATCTACTTAATGTTAGAATTTAACGTATAATAAAAAGTCCGTTAAAGACTAGTAACCCTCTCGTCCCCCTTTACACTTAGATGTTCTCCAAAGACGTCTTCCTAAAGGAACAAAGAAACGGTGTACGTATAGTTCCCCGGTCATGTCCGTACGGAGTCTCTGTGACACACAAAACAAGGTCTGGTGTTATTTACCTCAGTACACTTAAATAGCCAAAGGGTCACGTAGATTTTCAATGCAAATACCCTGAAGGGACGACCAGGTCACGGATTCTGAGGTACAAAGATTACGTCCGCCGGATCCAAACTGGGGACCAGTCCCTTGATAGGGTGTCCGGTCTTTTTTTCTGGGACGTTCGGGGGTGATATTCATTTATAAAAAATTTTGTTATTTTCAATATGAATATGATGTGGTATTAGATAAGTCACACGTCATCGTAATATTGAAATTTTTATATGTATGGAATTACATTTTCGTAAAATAACGATTTTTTACCATTGGTAGTGGACTCGGAGTCACTCAGTTTTAGAAAAACGACCATCCCCCAGAACGGAGTCACAATGACCGTCGACTGGTTAGTCCTACCACCAACGACGTTCAGTCCCTACCGACACCGTTAAAGAATTTTGTCGTTGTTTCAAACGGGTAACTAGTTGAGAAGTCTTCGCTAAAGAGACAACGTACATCGCGACAAACTATCGTAAAATGGGGTCTTCGTGAAGAAAGTCTTAACCTCAGTTAGGAAAGTTTACGGCGACGATGTAATAGTTGATTCACATACGTTATAAGATTCAGGTAGCAACAGTAAAGCTGTCAGAAGTGTCGTAGAAGTGGTCTTCATCTAAGGTAGAGTTCTTTGTGACCACCAGGTCACAATTTATGAAACATAATGGTTATGTTATGAACACGTCCCCCATGTTCAAGCTGGGGACAATCCCCTTGATTCTAGGATGTACGATACGTTGTGTTGGTTTTTAAAAAATTTACCTTAGTAGTGACTATGGTAGTAAAGAGTTTTTTTTTTTCTTCTTTGCTTTCTTTTTTCTATGGTGAAGAAGTGAGTAGGTATTCTTTCGTTCAGGAATAGACAATTTCAAAATAGTTCTCTAAGGTCGTTAAGTATGTGAAGAAGTCCGAGGTACAGATTAAGATCGCAAGAACGAGAAAGGTAGTGTAGCCGTCAACGAAGGAAGTGACTTCAGAGCTTGGGGAGTTTCAGTAAGTCCTTCCACCCTTTATAAGAAGGTTTGAGGGCAAATACAACTATAAAAGTGGAGAAGGGTACTTAGTGTTTACAAAAATCACCGTAGATCTCACCACTTAAAGGAAGAGGTTGCGTACTTTCACTTTTCACTTTCATTTCAGCGAGTCAGCACAGGCTGAGAAGCGCTGGGGTACCTGACGTCGGATGCACCACCTGACGGTAGACACCCCAGCGTGTCTCAACCTGTGCTGACTTCGTTGAATCGTCGTCGTCGTCGTCTCACCACTTAGGAAAGGTCTTCCAAAAGTTAAGTGAAACGGATCTAGGTAGTCTCAGATAGATACCGTCGTTATCTGAATCACATAAAGAATCGTTTATTCTGAACTTTCAACTTTAATGAGGAACTAGGCACCCGACGTCTTACCTACGACACAATCGTCCGTACTTTTGTGTGACTAGAGCAACATGTAGAGGTAGTCTCAAGAACCCACTAGTCCACGTAACAGTGACTCTTCATTATAAAACTTTCTTTAGAGAAAAAGACTCGTCAACAAGAGTTCCCACTCAAATTTTACAAGTCATTACCCTGAAGGGAGCACCAGGTCACCGATTCTGAGGTACGAGAGTTATGCCCCACACGTACAAAATTAGGGACAAATACCTTGATCTAGGACGTACGGTGTCGATTTTCTAGGGTATACGACAATGATTCTGGACCGTGTCGGTTTATTCATTCATTCATTTATTCATAGAAACTTTTGATTATTTTATCATTTGGTACAACATTTGTGTCAACACGACGAGACAACAAGGTAAACATCTGGTCTCCGTCACATCTAACCCGCATTGAGAATTCCCGGGATCCTAAAAACCTTACCCTTTACTCGTGACCGAAGTTTAAGTCCAGTGGTCGACGTAATCGGGGATTACACAGTCGGACAGGAGACTTCGAAACTTCGGTCCGTAACTGAAGAGATCGATACTTACAGAATCTGACGTAGGAGAAGGTTTTCTTCAAAGGAAGTAGATGTAACTTATAGAGAACAGATCACGTCGGTGAAAGTACTCAATAGAATCGATCTAGAAGATCTATTGGACGACTTCATAGATGTAGTCATGAACGTCGATGAAATAATAATTTCATGAAAACGTGAAATAATACCTCTGTACCGGAGAGGGGAATGTGGAAGGCTTGGTAGGAGACGGTCGAAATTTGAGAAGGAGGCGTTGAAAGTGGAGAGAGTCGGAAGTGTCTTAACTTTTCACACTGGGACCCACCCCCTCTAGGGAACCTCTTCCCTTACCGTTGGGTGACACCATAAGAACGGACCTCTTAAGGTACTTGTCTCCTCGCCCTCCCGATGCCAGGTGCCCCCAGTGTTTCACAGTCTGTGTTGACTCACTGATTGTGAAAGTGAAGAAGTGAAAGTGGGTTGGTGGATCAAGGTCTCGACTCTGAGTCTAGGTCCTGGGAACTAACAGTCACCCAGTTAGAAATGCTGAGGACCTTTGTCGGGACTGTGAACCCTAAGAAAAAAAAAGTTAACCTCATATTAACAAAATGTTACAAGACAATGAAAGACAACATGTTATTACACTTGTTAGTCGGCATGGATATTTATATACGAGAAGGAGAACTCGGAGTGGGGGTAGGGTGAGTAGATCCAGTAGTCTCGTGACTCGACTCGAGTGGTCTGATATGTCGTCGAAGGGTGGTCGCTAGACGAAATGTGTGCCGTTATACGTGTGACGATGAGAACGTTAAACGGGGTGGGAGAGAAAGGGGGAGGCACAGGTGCACAGAGAAGAGGTGTAGACGTAGTGATAAGGACGGGACCTTTATCCGAGTAGTCGTAGTAAAAAGATCTAAGGTGTATACACGTAATTATATGCTACGAACAAAGGGAGAAAGACTGAATGAAGTGAGACATACTGTCTGAGACCCAGGTAGGTGTACTGTGAAATGTGACCCTAATTTAGTAGGACTACTGTACCTCTGTATGTTTCTACCATTTCTACTGTTCCTTGTTACCTGACCAAGTTTTGACCCTTCCCTCATGTAGTTCCGACATATAACAGTGGGACGAATAAATTGAATATACGTCTCATGTAGTACTCTTTGTGACCCGATCTACTTCGTGTTCGACCTTAGTTCTAACGACCCTCTTTATGGTTATTGGAGTCTATATGTCTACTGTGGTTGGAATACCGTCTTTCACTTCTTGATTTCTCTGAGAACTACTTTCACTTTCTCCTCTCACTTTTTTCAACCGAATTTTGAGATGTAAGTCTTTTGATTCTAGTACCGTAGACCAGGGTAATGAAGTACCCTTTGTTACCTTTGTCACTGTCTAAAATAAAAGAACCCGAGGTTTTAGTGACACCTACCACTGATGTCGGTACTTTAATTTTCTACGAACAAGGAACCTTCTTTTCGTTACTGTTTGGATCTATCACATAACATTCCGTCTCTGTGATGAAACGGTTGTTTCCAAACATAATATCAGTTTCGCTGTCAAAAAGGTTATCAGTACATACCTACACTCTCTATCTATTATTTTTTCCGACTCGGGGTCTCTTGACTACGGAAGCTTGACACCACGACCTCTTCTGAGAATTCTCAGAGAACCTGTCGTTCCTGTATTTGGGCCAGTTAGTATTTTCTTAAGTTGGGACTAATAAGTAACTTTCCTGACTACGACTCCGAGGTTGTGAAACCGGTGGACTACGTTTCTCGGTTAAGTAACCTTTGCTGTGACTACGACCGTTTCTGATTTCCGTCCTCCTCTTTCCCCGTTGTCTCCTACTCTACCGACCGACCGTAGTGACTGAGTTACGTGTACTCAAACTCGTTCGAGGTCCTCAACCACTTCCTGTCCCTTCGGACCGTATGACGTCAGGTACTTCAATGTTTCTCAACTTGTGTTTAATCTCTGACTTGTTCTTGTTGTTTCTACTAGACGAAAATGGGTCAGTTCACAACTTTGGTCCTTCTGTACTTGTAAGTCCGCAAAGGTTTTATGTTACGAAAGTACAGGTTTTCTATCAAACCTTTACAAGGAGAAAGTATTTACTGTACCCGTGTAATCTTTTAGTAAAGTTTGGTTTCCTATACGGGCTCAGAACGGTTATTTTCACTCGTTGCAGAGTAATTACTCTGTACCACTGTACCTCTTTGTGGTGGGAAGAAAAAGGGTCATTTTGATGACATTAATTCGGTCTCGCAACAGAACAATAATTCGTTTTATTTATTAATGGCGTACGGGGACTCCGAGTAACGATTCGAGTCGGAACCCGATTCCGAGAGCGTAACTCAAGACTTTAGGCAAAGTCTTGAGTCCACGTCCCACTGACTCATTGAACGTGTGGCGTTAATGGTGCGTCTGGTTTCCACGGGCCACAGGGAGTCGGGTGTGTTACGTTACTACCGACCACAGACAAGGCTGACCGAAATTAAGACGTCTAATCTTTCCCTTCGCTACCAATGAAAGAAGGGTAGGAGGCTAGGGTTTCGATCCCTCCTCTCCGTCGATCGGGGTCCGTCTGTAGACTATAAGACCTGACTTAGTCTCTTGTCGGGTCTCAGGTTTCCAGTGGAAAATGGAGTGTCGACGGGTTCCGAGTGACTACAGGACATAGAGGGTCGTCTCCACTGGAGACCGTCTCTTCCTTAAGTGGTCAATTAAAAAAAAAAATGGTAATCGCGATTCAGTCAGAAAGTCTACCTGTCTATAATTGTCACCTAAAGGACCTGGTGTCTCCTTTCCTTTGGTGGGGGGGAGGTAAGTCGTAGGAAGATTGAAAGGGAGGGTCGTCTCTCTCCGGTATTCTGCTCGATACCTAGGACTTGAAGGAAAGTTTGGTCCTTCCCAACTCTGACGTTCTTGGAACGATATTTCACTGACCGACAAAGAGAACAAGTAAAAGAAGTTCACGTGTGAGTACCCAAAGGTTCCTGTTAGTCACGTCCGTTAGTGTTAGCATCTATCTCTTTTACGTTGTCTTTATTTTCCCTACAATATGTAGTTTCTACACTCTTCAACAGTCATGATTCTCCCGTTTTAGATATTTGTTGATTGTTCACAAATAGCGTCATTTCCCTCTTCTTAAATTAGGACTTTACCTGTAGTGTGAGACTCGGGTGGGGTAGTGGTAGGTTAGATGACACCGTTATAAAATCGTGGTTTCTGTATCGTTGAGCCTGGTGTCCCGTTCGAGGGTGAGGTCACTCCGAGTCTGTTGTCTCCTGATACTTATAACGTGGAATTTTTATTGGACAGTGATTACTTTTGGGAAAACGAGTGTCCATTCTAAACTTAATTCAACAGACCCAGTCTTCTAACCTTTACAACAGTTCACCTTTAAAATAAATCGAGTCTTCTGTAAGTTACGAAAGTCACATGAATTATAAACCCTCTAGTGAAGACTAGGACTTTAGAAATTCAACCTTAGTAACCTAGTGTTCTTAGAGTTCTGATTCCGACTTTCGAAATTACAATACCCCTGGTCATTGGAAAGATCTCCCTTTGAAGTAAGAACCCCGGTTTACGGTAGGGATTCGTACCGATTAGTTGAATAATTGTACCCGAACACCCGGAACCCGTTCTCCGAGGCACCTACCAAGTTGTTGTCGTTTTTATGGTTGTATTATTATATCTGGGTTTCAAGAGTCCGACGACTGACCCGTAGTCGGTTCAACTGTTAGTCATAAAAATCCACTATTAGTAGGAATCCTTTCAGTTTATTTACAAAAAGTAATTCTTCAGAATCTGAAGGGACTACCCTTTCACCTATTCTTAGACGGACGGTTACGTCCCCTGTACCCAAACTAGGGACCAGGTCCTTCTAAGGTGTGCGGAGCCTCGTTGATTCGACCACGTGGTGTTGATGACTTCGAACTCGTGGGATCTCGGACACGAGACGTTGTTCTCTTCGGTGGTGTTACTCTTCGGGTACGAGACTTTACTTCTCGTCGGGGGTGAGTGGTGTCGATCTCTTTCGGGTACTCGTCGTTGCCTCTGGGTCACGTGGGTTTTATTTTAAAAAAAAAAAATTTTCTTCAGAAATCTCTTTAAAGTGGGTACGAACTATACAGTTATAGGTGAGACCCAAATTACTCGTAAACCTTTATTATGGGTAGGGGGTTGGGTACATGAGAAAGGAACTCACTGTGGTTGAATAACAAGTCCAGAGTCAAACTACAGGGGAGAAGTTCTTTCGGTAGAGACTTTCCCTGGAGAGGATGTACCAACCACCCTTACAATTGACCATATTAGTAATACCTCTTGTCATACCTTCAAGGAAATTTGTGATTTTTATCTCGATGGTATACTCGGTGAGGACCCGTATATGGACCTCTTTTGGTATTAAACTTTTCTATGTACGTGGGGTAATAAGTGACGTCTCGATAAATGTTATCGGTTCTGTACCTTCGTTGGATTTACACGTAGCTCTCTCCTTACCTTTTTCTTCTACATCATGTACGTATGTTACCTTATAAGTCAAGTCAAGGCAAGTCAAGTCAGCGAGTCAGCACAGGCTGAGGAACGCTGGGGTACTTAGTGTCGTGTAGTCCGGAGGGACAGGTAGTGGTTGAGGGCCTCAAGTGAGTCTGAGTACAGGTAGTTCAGCCGCTACGGTAGGTCGGTAGAGTAGGAGACAGCAGGGGAAGAGGAGGACGGGGGTTAGGGAGGGTCGTAGTCTCAAAAAAGGTTACTCAGTTGAGAAGAGTACTCCACCGGTTTCATAACCTCAAAGTCGAAGTCGTAGTCAGGAAGGTTACTTGTGGGTCCTGACTAGAGGAAATCTTACCTGACCAACCTAGAGGACGTCAGGTTCCCTGAGAGTTCTCAGAAGAGGTTGTGCTGTCAAGTTTTCGTAGTTAAGAAGTCACGAGTCGAAAGAAGTTTCAGGTTGAAAGTGTAGGTATGTACTGATGACCTTTTTGGTATCGGAACTGATCTGCCTAGAATCAGTCGTTTCATTATAGAGACGAAAAATTATACGATAGGTCCAACCAGTATTGAAAGGAAGGTTCCTCATTCGCAGAAAATTAAAGTACCAACGTTAGTGGTAGACGTCACTAAAACCTCGGGGGTTTTTATTTCAGACTGTGACAAAGGTAACAAAGGGGTAGATAAAGGGTACTTCACTACCCTGGTCTACGGTACTAGAAGCAAAAGACTTACAACTCGAAATTCGGTTGTAAGGAGAAAGTGACAGTAGTTCTCCGAAAAATCAAGGAGAAGTGAAAGGAGAAAGTGAAAGTAGTTCTCCGAAATATCAAGGAGAAGTGAAAGACGGTATTCCCACCACAGTAGACGTATAGACTCCAATAACTATAATGAGTCGGTATTTCTTCTTACTTTACTACGGGAAACGTCGTTCTACTTACCTCGATCTCTACTAGTGTGATTCACTTCGCTCAGTCTGTCTCTTTTTGTTCATAGTAAACTATGGTGAGTATACACCCTAGGTTAAAAAAATTTACTATGTTTTCTTAAATAAATATTTTGTCTTTGTCTAAATATCTATAGTTTTTGTTTGAATACCAATGGTTTCCTCTTTACACACCCCAACCCCCTATTTAGTCCTCGAACCCTACTTGTATATGTGTGATGATATATATTTTATCTATTGGTGTTCCTGAACGACACATCGTGTCCCTTGGGATGAGTTATAAGATACTATTGGATATACTTTTTTCTTAGACTCTTCTTACTTACACACACATCCATATTAACTTAGTAAAACAACATGTGGACTTTGATTGTGTTGTAATATTTAGTTGATATTCGGTTATTTTAAATTTTTTCTTTCAGTGTCTTTAATGTTAATTTTTTTTCCACCGCCCCCCCTTCTTTCGGTAGAGACTGGAGGATTTGAGATAGTCTGAAGAGCCAAAATGTGAGAGTTTCAAGATTAAAAAGAGGAAGTTCTAGTAAAGAATATTAATATGAATTAATGGACACATTTAGAATTCTCAGGTCGAAGTGACGGTCCGAACAGTCTTCGAAAGGGAAAGACGGACAAGTCGTATCTACCTGTGTTGAGTCGTGTATTGGGTCACTTACTTTTGTCTTTATAAATACATAAATAAATAAAGTTAATTCTTTGTTTAATGATGGATGAATCCCTATTTCGACCAATTCTCAGAACCAAATGTTTAAGATTTAAAAGATTAAAACAACCTCTAGGTTCACATCATCTGCACATTCCAAAATCGGACCCGAAGAGACCATCGAATCTGTCATTTCTTAGACGGACGTTACGTCCTCTAACCGTAAGCCTTTCTAGCCCAGTCTTTCTAGGGGACCTCCTCCTTTACCATTGGGTTATGAGAACGGACGCTTTAGGGTACCTGTCTCCTCGGACCACCCGATGTCAGGTACCCCAGTGTTTCTCGACCTGTACTGTTCCACTGACTCGTACGACTCGTATATGGGATCTCGTGTTCGATATCCCGTGCACTTGAAGTCATCAACGCCGGTGTACAAATCTGGTCTATTGAGTCTGCCGGGAGTCGTGTAGACTTTAAGGTCCCCGACATACACTGGGTCCGATCCTGTTAGTCACACAAGGTAAAGTAAACAGTGTCACTAACTAACCAAGTCTCTCCCTATGTACTGAGTTTGACCCGGTTACTTTGTACTCGACTCTAAAAACAACCTTGGTGACCTTTTCTCTTCATGAATGCCACTTTTCTGACGTGATGACTCTCCCACTTTCGGATCTCAACGACGTCCGGTGGAACAGTGGGCTACCTTTACTTGTTTTGGATGTGTTTCAGGTTTCCTTTAGTTAGGATTGCCTTTAGTGGGACTTATACGTAACCTTCCTGACTACGACTCCGACTTCGAGGTCATGAGACCGGTGGACTACGCTTCTCGGTTGAGTACCTTTTCTGGGACTACGACCCTTTCTAACTCCCGTCATCCTCTTTCCCTGTTGTCTCCTACTCTACCAACCTACCGTAGTGACTGAGTTACCTGTACTCAAACTCTTTTGAGGTCCTCTATCACTTCCTGTCCTTTCGGACCACACGACGTCAGGTACCCCAGTGTTTCTCAGTCTGCTCTGACTCGTCAACTTGTTGTTGTTGTTTCTAGGTCGACACGGACTACACTCTACAGGGGAACCTAAAAGGTAGGGGAACCTAAAAGAATAGTACACTCGATTGAAGAAAAGAAATACGCAATTCTCACCCTAAGACAACGAACTCCTCTCGGAGTGTATTTTATGCTTACTTCGATTCCTGAGACTCCGACCATATAAAAGGTAGTTTGGTGGAGTACGTGTCTTAGTCTCGTTTTACTTAAGTTTTAGGTCAACTTCTCCCAAAGAGTCTTCTACTACAACCTTGACCAGACCGGGAACTTCCCATCTCCTCCAAGCCTTCCTGTCTTTCTTCTCCTCCTGGACGAGCTCCAGGCTTCTTCACGTGCCTCCTTCCCTCGCCCTTGGTCCATACTCCTTCCCCGTCCCCTCTTCGAGGGGACTGAACCACTCTACTCACCCCACCGTGTCACCCGTTTGGGCTGTCCTTAGACAGACCTACACTCCAAATCCGACTTAGAACTCCAAGACCTCTCCTTTTTTATTTGTGTATTCCAATTTTCGTGGAAGTCGTCTGTCACCTTCTCCCGGTGAATGTTTCAAGTGCCTGTCCAGACTTCTACACGACGGGTAGCACCTCGTAAAGTGTAAAAATAATTAAGTAAATAGAAATCGACACGACCTAGAAGTAACACCGCACACCCGAAAGTGACGCCACCGAAGGGAACAACGTCTCGTACCCGAGATCCCGATGTCCCGGGTACGAGACATCAACACTACGTGTCCGAATCAACGAGACGACGTACACCCTAGAAAGACCTGGTCCCTAGTTTGGGTACAGGGGACGTAACCGTCCATCTAAGAATTACTGACCTGGTGGTCCGTTCAGGGAAAGTATTACAACATTTCCCTGTAGTAAAGTCCTTAAGGGACCACAGGTCACCTATCCTGAAGTACGAAAGTGGTGACCTCAGTCTAAGTTAGAGACGAACCCCTTAGTTTTCGGACGTTCGACACGTAGCACCGGTATTTTTTATTTTATTTTATCGTAGTAGTAAACTTTTAACTCTACGAAGTGTAGTTTAGGTCTACGCAGAGGAGAATTTTGTTAGTTATCCTCTACGGGGCTTCAAAGTTCTTGGAGGGTCGAAAAGACAGAACCCACATCAGTCCTGGAGGAGGGCCACTTACACGAGTTAAGTAAAACTATAATAAAGAGTGATTCTAGTCGAAGGACTACCGGAAATAGTAAGTTTACTAATTCCTTCGGGAAACGTTATTTGTCAGAGTATTAAGTCTATCAAGGTGACCCCTCTCTGGGTGCGGGGAAGGGAAGCGAAGTAATTACTTTTTGTGTCCTCTACATCCTTTTATTCTTCTGTTTTTAATGAAAGACCTTCCTCGACTTAAAATTTCTCGAAGAATTTTTGAAGGTTTTACTTTTCGTTGTTCGTACTACCAGGTAGTAGAAGTTTTTTCTCATCGTAATTTTCTACTGTTTCTTCCCGGTTCTAATCTGAAGTACTTTTAAAAGGTCGAAAGACGGAGTCTTCTTCTCCAGTCATTGATCAGGAGTTTTCTTTGCCAAAGACCCTAAAGGGACCTCCAGGTCACCAATTCTCAGACTCGAAGGTTACGTCCCATAAGTCCAAGTTGGGACCAGTCCCTTACTCGAGGGTGTACTGTACGTAGCGTTGGCTTCCTTTTTTTTTTTTTCCACTAAAGGGAAGTTTAGGTCACAGTTACTGTACGTGGTTTCTAGGATCACGGAGACCAGAGCCTACTTGAGTCAAAATGAAGTAAACTGAGACCCGATACCGAACTCTTGTCTCCTTATCGGGGACTGAGTTTTTCTTTGTCACATTATAGGATTACCAAGTTTCTCTTTATCTAAGTTGACCTCATCTCTACTACACAAACCAAGTTCCTCTTTTTAATTCTACGTAAGGGTCATCCAAATCTTTCTACATGGAACCAGTCATTCTGGGGAGCTGGTCATCTACTCTTTTGTCAGTCTCTGACGACTCTTGACTGGGATAGTGTTGGAGGTTCCACTGAACTCGGTTCTTGTGTCAACCACAAAGAAGTTCACGTCTTCTCCCAGGGAGATGGTCTTGATTCTCCGTCAGAAGGTCCGTCGGAGGCAGAATCCGGGGGAGGAGTACAATTAAACGTACTGAGACACCTCTCGTCATTGATCATACTTGGACTCCTATAGATCGACCGAGGTGCATCCGTGTTCTAATTCCCCACAAGACATTCCCCGACACGTCACCTGGTTACGACTCCAGGACTCTTCTGCGACCCTAGTGTGGGTCTGGTCCGACATTCCGTTGTAGGAATCATGTAGTTACCGACTGCACTGGAAACTCACACGTCTATTACATTTGTAAGTACTGAGGTGTATCGGAGCAGACACACAACCTCCACAATGTCACTTCTTTCTTCTATTCTCATTGGACCACTCGTTGCTAGGAGGACGACCCACCGAAACACTTGTCCTGAAACAAGAACAACAAGTCAACGGGCCAGCACAGATTGAGAAACACTGGGAGACGTGTGGTCTGGAGGGACAGGGAGTGGTAGAGGGTTTCAAACGGCTTCAAGTACAGGTAACGTAGCCACTACGGTAGGTCGGTAGAGTAGGAGACTACGGGAGGAGAAGAAGGTGGAAGTCAGAAAGGGTCGTTGTCCCTGAAAAGGACACTCAGCTGACAAGCGTAGTCCACTGGTTTTATGACCTCGAAGTCGGAGTCGTAGTCGGGAGTCACTCATAAGTCCCAACTAAAGGGACTTCTAACTAACCAAACTAGAGGAACGACAGGTTCCCTGAAAGTCCTCAGAAGAGGTCGTGGTGTCAAGCTTCCGTAGTTAAGAAACGGTGAGACGGAAGAAATACCAGGTCGAGAGTGTTGACATTCACTTGTGATCCTTCTGATATCGAAACTGATATACCTGGAAACAGTCGTCTCCTTACAGAGACGAAAAGTCGTGTGACAGATCCAAACGGTATCGAAAGCACGGCTCTTCGTTAGCAGAAGACTAAAGTACCGACTTCAGTGGTAGACGTCACTAAAATCTCGGGTTCTTCTCCTTTAGACAGTGACGAAGGTGGAAAAGGGGAAGATAAACGGTACTTCATTACCCCGGCCCACAGTAGTAAAACCAAAAAAATTCATAAATCAGAATTCGACCGAGAAAGTGAGAGGAGGAAGTGGGAGTAGTTCTGCAGGAAATCAAGGAGAAACGAAAGTCGGTAATCTCACCATAGTAGGTGTATCGACTCCAACAACTACAAAGAGGGCGGATAGAACTAAGGTCGAACATTGAGTAGGTCCGACCGTAAAGAGTACTGCACCACGAGTCATATATCCAATTTATTTGTCCCTTTGTCGGGACGACATGAGGAAAGAGTTAGGACTTGGTTGGTCAACTAGGTAGTCCCAAGATTGACAACGAAGGATTGGGTGTATGTTCAAAGAGTCCTCTGTCCATTCTACCAAACCATAAGGGTAGAAAAATTCTCGAAAGGTGTCAAATAATACAAGGTGTGTCAGTTTCCGAAACAACCTCAGTTACTTTGTCTCCATCTACAAAAAGACTTTAAGGGAACGAAAGAGTTAATAGGTCGCTTACAACCGTCAGACTTGTCCTGAAATGGACAGAGAGTCCCGTTCTTATGACTTCACTTATCGTACTTTTCCGTTTTTCTATCCTGTGATTTTCTACTTGAGGGGTCCAGACATCCACGGGTTATTCGATGACCTCTAGTCACCTCTTTATTGAGGTCTTTCTTACTTCCTACGTTGGTTTCGTTTTTGTTGTGGGTCAACACCCACACTGACCACTATCTTCGTTCCAGGCTACGACATTTCTCGTTATGACGTGTCCTTGGACCTTGCAGTCCAGGTACTTAGTTCCGTTTAACCTTCACCAGTTTGTCCTCTACCGTTCTCACTTGTAGTTTTAAGATCCTTAGTCGCTTGATTCTACCTGACCTTACCCACCTAAATTGAGTCTACTGGTAATATAGATGATCACACCCGTCCTTAGGGAATCTTTTTTACCTCATCGTAGTATCAGTTGTTTTCTCATGCTTTACGTCATGAACCTACATTAGAGTTTTTACTGTCTTACTAGAGACAAGTAAGGGTTCCGTTTGGTAAGCCATTAGGTTCAGATACGGTGTTGGTCATTACGATTTCTCCTACTCCAACTTGTCAAGGTACTTCTGGATGTTCTGGGAGATCTTGATTGTGGGTTTTCCCTACCGGAAAAGTAATATCCCCTGACCTTACGTTTTCATCCTTCAGTTCTTTGTGGACCTTATTGTCCGTTTAAACCGGAACCTTATGTCTTCATTCGTCCCGTTTCCGATTATCTCAAAACGGTTCTCTTACGTGACCAGTATTGTTTGTGGGAGAAGGTTGTTGTGTTCTCTTCTGAGATGTGCACCTGTAGTGGTCTGCCAGCTGTGGTTTTAGTATAACTAATATAAGAAACGTCGGTCTCTACCTCTTCGAGATATGTCAGTCGTTTTTGTTCTGGTCCTCGACTGACACCGAGTCTGGACTTGAGGAATAACGGTTTAAGTCTGACTTTAACTTCTTTCATCTCTTTTGGTGATCTGGTAAGTCCATACTGGATTTAGTTTAGGGAATACTGATATGTCACCTTCACTCTTTATCTAAATTCCCTGATCTAGACTGTCTGTCTCACGGACTACTTGATAACTACCTCCAAACACTGTGACATGTCCTCTGTCCTTAGTTCTGGTAGAGGTTCTTTTTCTTTACGTTTTTTCGTTTTACCGACAGACTCCTCCGGAATTTTTATCGACACTTTTCTTCCCTTCGCTTTTCGTTTCCTCTTCTCCTTTCTATATTCGTAGACTTACGTCTCAAGGTTTCTTATCGTTCCTCTCTACTCTTTCGGAAGGAGTCACTAGTGACGTATATTTGTCTCCTTTTGTTGTATTACCCTTTCTGATCTCTAGAGAAGTTCTTTTAATCTCTATGGTTCCCTTGTAAAGTACGTTTCTACCCGAGTTATTTCTTGTCTTTACCATCCCTGGATTGTCTTCGTCTTCTATAATTCTTCTCTACCGTTCTTATGTGTCTTCTTGACATGTCTTTTCTAGAAGTCCTGGGTCTATTAGTACTACCACACTAATGAGTGGATCTTGGTCTGTAGGACCTTTCACTTCAGTTCACCCGGACTCCTTCGTAGTGGTACTTGTTTCGATCACCTCCACCACCTTAAGGTCAACTCGATAAAGTTTAGGATTTTCTATTTCGACACTTTCACGACGTAAGTTATACGGTCGTTTGAACCTTTTGAGTCGTCACCGGTATCCTGACCTTTTCCGGTCAAAAGTAAGATTAGGGTTTCTTTCCGTTACGGTTTCTTACGAGTTTGATGGCGTGTTAACGTGAGTAGAGTGTCCGATCATTTCATTACGAGTTTTAAGAGGTTCGGTCCGAAGTCGTTATACACTTGGCACTTGAAGGTCTACAAGTTCGACCAAAATCTTTTCCGTCTCCTTGGTCTCTAGTTTAACGGTTGTAGACGACCTAGTAGTGTTTTCGTTCTTTCAAGGTCTTTTTGTAGATAAAGACGAAATAACTGATACGGTTTCGGAAACTGACACACCTAGTGTTAGTTGACACCTTTTAAGACTCTCTCTACCCTTATGGTCTGGTGGACTGGACGGAGAACTCTTTGGATATACGTCCAGTCCTTCGTTGTCAATCTTGACCTGTACCTTGTTGTCTGACCAAGGTTTATTCTTTTTCTCATGTAGTTCCGACATATAACAGTGGGACGAATAAATTGAATATACGTCTCATGTAGTACTCTTTGCGACCCGACCTTTTTCGTGTTCGACCTTAGTTCTAAAGGCCCTCTTTATAGTTAGTGGAGTCTATACGTCTACTGTGGTGGGAATCCGTCTTTCACTTCTCCTTGATTTCTCGGAGAACTACTTTCACTTTCTCTTCCGACTTTTTCAACCGATATTGAGTTGTAAGTCTTTTGCTTCTAGTACCGTAGGTCAGGGTAGTGAAGTACCCTTTATCTACCCCTTTGTCACCTTTGCCACCGACTGAAATAAAAAGACCCGAAGTTTTAGTTCCGTCTACCACTAACTTCGGCACTTTAATTTTCTGTGAATGAGGAACCTTTCTTTCAATACTGGTTGGATCTGTCTTATAATTTTTCGTCCTGTAATGAAACAGTTGTTTTCGGTGATCGGTTCCGATACCAAACAGGTCACCAGTACATACCTACACTCTCAACCTAACACTTCTTTCGACTCGTGGCTTCCTTCTTAACTACGAAAACTTGACACCACGACCTCTTCTGAGAACTCTCAGGGAACCTGACGTTCCTCTAGGTTGGTCAGGTAAGATTTCCTCTAGTCAGGACCCACAAATAACCATCCTGACTACAACTTCGACTTTGAAGTTATGAAACCGGCGGACTATACTTCTCGACTGAGTGACCTTTTCTGGGACTACGACCCTTTCTAACTCCCGTCCTTCTCTTCCCCTGCTGTCTCCTACTCTACCAACCTACCGTAGTCGCTGGGTTACCTGTACCCAAACCCACCTGAGGTCCTCAACCACTAACAGTCCCTCCGGACCGCACGACACCAAGTACCCCAGTGATTCTCACCCTGTACTGACTCACGGCCCTCGGTCGCACTCCTTGAGACGGACACCGTTTCCAGTACTCCTTACTCCAAGCCGTAATACGTTTCCGCCCTAGTTCGGAGTCTTCTGAGGGACAAGGGTTCGTAGATGGGGATTTTGGTCTCAGACGGATGAAATGACAAAATACGAGAGTGAATATGGAGACTGAAATGCCCCCCGACGGGGGGGGGGGTGGAGAGAGTCTCTTCCTGAATTGAACGTCGAGGTCAGTTATTTTTAAGGACCCGTACTGTTCTTACAAAGTTGAATGTTTGAGGAGACTTCCAAGAGATCGGACGGACTCGTCCAAACAGACCGGTGTACACTAACAAATGTCGGAGGGTTGGCACTCTCCGTGTTCTACGAAATTTGAAAGATTTATGTCTAAGAAAACTCTTTAATTTTTTAATAATCATATCATATCACCCAACTAATCCTTAATATAACCACTTCCCAAAAAGTAAACAACTCAGCTATAAACGGCGATTTAGAGGTATAAGGGACGGGAATATTACTTATATTGATCGTATACCCTCTTTATTCATAATTGGAAACTATAATTAGTACAATTTGGAATCCGATTCATTTAAGGAAAGAACTAATATTGGGGGACGTGGGAGTGGGATATCCTTACGTTGAAATACCATGGAAGTCTCCCACCGAGCACCAAATTCTTTTAAGTGGGGACCTTCTTATTCAAAAGAACAACTGACTGACAATAGTCTTTCCCGGTATTTTACAGTCGTCCGGAGTACCGGTCTTCTAATACATTTTGGGGATTCTGGAAACATATGTAAATATACTTCGTGGACTAAAACTGTTCCCAGTCCAGACGACTGGGACGCACTGAGACATAAGTAGGGGTACATATTGTTTTTAATATATTCGTTTGGACTTTTATTTCTTTTACCTAGTCAAAGACCTTTCTGACTAAGGGGGTACAGCAAGAAAGAACAAGAGGCAAAAAGACCGACTTAAGGGTAGACCTCGCACCCATGAGCAGTTCGGACGATTAAAACGGGAAACGAAGATTCTGGGTGCACTTTCCCTCGGGTTCCACCCCGTGGAAGGCGATAAGTTCACCCGCGACCACCGGATTCATTCACCACGTTTGAGGAACAGAACCTCAAAATAACCATAAGGTACATTTGGTTCAATAAGTCGGAGAAAAAGAGGTGATTAAAAAGATAATGTGATAAGAAAAGATTAGAGAGAAACATAAAGATTAATTTATCGAAAAAGGATCCTGCGGCTAAGGCAGAGGGGAAGTTTAATGGGACCTAGGTGGTTCCGACCTGGGGTCGTTGACTCACTGACTTGATTTGACTTGAATGGACGGAGAAGGACAACCAGGAGGGTAAGGGTCGTAAGTGTGCCCAGAGGGGTCACTACGATGGGTCACATGTCGTTGGTCCCGTCCTGAGTAGAAGTAGTCCCAGGGGTTAAGTCGGTGAGAATCTCCGTCCGTAGGGTCTGTCGACGACGAAACTTGTATTCAGTGGAGGTCTCCCTGTACGAGGATCGTGTCAGGTACAGTCCTAAAGGTGAGTCGATGAGACTGGAACTGAGAGGGAGTCGAGACCTCTTAGAAGTCCTTAATGTGTCGAGTGTCGAGGGGTCAGGGACATTCCAGGGTGGGTTTGGTTCACTGGGATCAACCGGAAGACCCGGAGGACCCCCAAGGACGGGAGTACCTAGTGTCTACACACGACGACCAAATTACAGACTTATGTCAGTAAAGTACATAAAACAGGCACAAAGTCGACAAACGTCTCCCTCCCGTTCACGTCGGTCACTGTGGTATACCAGTGTTCGAAGCTCGATGGGAAATTTTATTTGTGTGTACCCTGAAGGGACCATCGGGTCACCAACTGGTGCGAAGGTGACGTCCTCGGTGCCCAAACTAGGAAGCAGTACCTAGGGTTTACTTTTTTTTTAGGACTAAAGATAGTTATCCAGTAAGATACCCTAATATGGATTTTATTATTTGTTATAAATTTATTTATTTATGTCCACTTGGTCCCACAAGGAGGGGTCGGAGTGGGGTACCGGGTGTAAAATTACGGAGGTAAGACCAGAGGGTGTACCTTAGACAGAGTTCAGGACACCTAGGACCGTCTGAGGAGAGACTTTAGAGACGGGAGGAGGGAGGGTGAGAAGGTTGAAGTGACTTCATCAGAGAGTCGTCCGGAGACGGAGAGTCAGAACAGAGACGAAGGGTGTTCGTAGCAGGACTCTGTGAGGACGGTGTGATGGCGACACAAGTTTGGGGTGGGACCGAGTATCGGTTGGAACGAGAGATAATCCTCCTGTACGGCCAGTAGAGAAGGGGTGTACGGACAGATCTGGGTCAAGGACGAGGAGGGTAACGAACACGGACGGACACGTGTGGACGTCCGGACACTTGTACGAGTGGACCTGCACGTGTGGACACCCGGAAACTTGTACGAGCGTACCTGGACGTATGGACGCCCGGACACTTGTACGAGTGGACCTGTACGTGTGCACGTCCGGACACTTGTACAAGTGGACCTGGACGTGTGGACACCCGGACACTTGTACGAGTGGACCTGTACGTGTGGACACCCGAACACTTGGTACGAGTGGACCTACACGTGTGGACGTCCGGACACTTGTACGAGTGGACCTGTACGTGTGGACGTCCGGACACTTGTACGAGTGGACCTACACGTGTGGACACCCGGACACTTGTACGAGTGGACCTGTACGTGTGGACGTCCGGACACTTGTACGAGTGGACCTGTACGTGTGGACGTCCGGACACTCGGTACGAGTGGACCTGGACGTGTGGACGCCCGGAAACTTGTACGAGCATACCTGGACGTGTGGACGCCCTGAAACTTGTACAAGTGGACCTGTACGTGTGAACGTCTAGAAACTTGGTACGAGTGTACCTGGACGTGTGGACACGTGGAAACTTGGTACGAGTGTACCTGGACGTCTGGACGCCCGGAGACCAGGGGAGAGGGGAGACGGATTCTTTCGAGAGAAGGTCGGAACGGGAACCATTCGGGGGTCTTCGAAGTGGTAGTGGACATGTTATGAGGGACTTTAGTTTAGTTGACAGGGGAGGAGAGAGAGACTGAGAAGGGAACACATGTAGTGTGTCAGAGGTACTGGGGATCACCCACCTCCCCGTGGACGGAGAGGAGAGTCCTAGTGTTTACGAAACCTCTCACCCTTGACGTACAATAAAGAACTAAGGGGACGAGGACGTTCGTAGGGTGGGTGCGATGTACGAGTGTAAGTCCGACTTGACTTAATTCGGGACCGTTCGTCGTCTTCGGCTGACACTAACTATCTCTGTGGTCCCACGGGGCCTTGTCTCGTCTGGGGTTAAGGTCGAGACTCGTGTCCCCTGGTAAGTAGGACATGGGGTGTGTCCTGGGTCTCACCATCTTAATGTTGTCGTTTCGGTTCAAACTTTCTTTAACAAGTTCGATTCACTTTAGTCCTCCTTTTTCTGTCAGTACCCCCATCTCTACCTACTTAGGGACTTTTCTCGTCCTCCTCTCCCATCCTCACCTCCCGGATAAAGGACCGTCGAGGAGGACAGAAAGTCGGAGAACAGTGGTACGTGTACGTCGACACAATAGTTCGTTCTCTTATTTATTCAGAGGAGACTCAACGTTTTGTGTGTACTTGAAGGAATCGTGTCCGTCGTGGTCGCGTCTCGGCTGGTTCCCGTGCAGGGTCGGGTCTGGACGGTCGTCCACCTCCCCTCCCCCGTCGTACCCGACTACCACATAGAGGTTCCACTCTTTTTCTCTGTCAGTAGTTCCTTGACCTCACCCCACCCGGATCCTCTTTCCAAGAACTCGGTTCTCTCGTCTCTAAAAATTCCTCCCTAAACTTTCACACATAAAACGAAATCTTTAATATTTATTTTAAGACTGTACTTAAACTCCCAGGTGGCCTTAAAGACTTCACTGTCGGAGATTCCTGTGTCTCTACTTATTCGGTGGTAGGAGAGGAGCCTTCTCGTGCCTCTCTAACGTCCCCTCTCCGTACTCTTATTTATATTCTCCTACGTCACACTACCTGTCGCACCGACTTTGTCTGTGCTCTGTGTCCTCCCCGAGTGTCCTCTCCCACAATCGTTCCTCTGACCTTTTGTTTATTTTTGGAAATGGAGATTGTAGGGGCGTCGGGACAGTCCTAGGGGCGGAGAGCCTAGTAAAAAACTGACGAGGGGCCCTTGTCAAAATCCCTGTAGTCTTTTCGTGTCAGTCCTCGTGTGTCGACCGTTAGTTATTTACGTCTAAATCCCTGAAGGGACCACCAGGTGACTGATTCTTAGGTACGAGGGTTACGACCCCCGGACCCAAGATAGGGACCAGTCCCTTAATCATCTAGGACGTACGGTGTCGATTCTGGGTCGTGTCAGTTTATTTATTCAAAAAAAAAAATTATTTACGTCTAAATTGACTGTACCAGACCCCTAAGTAGGACTAGTAGAAGGGTGCTTTCGGTGGAGTGGAAATATTTAGTCTTTAACTGGGGTTAAGTGCAAGATAGTGGATCCATACGACTCCGGTATTTGGTGGGATTTCGACTCTCAACGACCTTTTTAATCAAATAGAGAGTACATTGTTCAGACCGTCCCCGACCGGCCCACGAGCTGAGATGTCTAGTCGATTGACGTCGGGTGTCCGGTTTAAGTCGGTCTGAGGGCGGAAACGTTGACTTCTCGTTAGCCTTGTGCCGTGCGAGTAAACAAATGACGAAGAACCGTCTAACACACTTCGCTTTTTATAAATGATAGACCAGGAAATATCTTTCCCGAAGGGACCACCGAGTCGTTATTTCTTAGGTGGACGTTACGTCGTCTGTGTTCAAGCTAGGGATCCAACCCTTCTACGGGAGGTGAGGTCATAAGAACGGACCTCTTAGGGTACCTGTCTCCTCGGACCGTCCGATGTCAGGTGCCCCAGTGTTTCTCAGTCTGTACTGACACTCGTACGTGTGTGTAGAAATATCTTTTTCCCACAACTAGGGACCTGATGACGGACAGTAAACTGAGGTCCTGGTTAGTGGACCCCTTCTCAAGGTCTTTAAAGACGTCGTCATTTATTTAAGAGAACGTACTTTAATGTACACCTAATGTGTGTTGAGGTGAGTACTGAGTAATCGGTCTTTACGGTGTACCGAGATGGGGTGGTGTCTCCGACCTCCACGTTATTTTCATGACTACTTGATGTACTCACTGGTGTATGATGTGTGGAAGTCTAAGGAAAAAATTTTTATTTCTTAAGGTCCCTGAAGGGACCGTCAGGTCGCCAATTCTGCAGGGAACAGTCCTTCGATTTTAGGGTGTATGGAACGACGGTTTTTGGACTTTGTATTTCGTCTTTGTTGTGACATTGTTTAAGTTACTTCTAAAATTTTTACCAGGTGAAGTTTTTTTTTTTTGGAACTTTTATTTTTCTTAAGGTGTTTGGGATCTTTTGTTAGATAGAGTCCGTTTTTGGTACATACCTTTGTTAGACCGGGTTACCGGAAAAGTCCTTTGAGTCTTCTGTACCAGTTCGTTCTTAATCTTGTGGGGAAGTTTTTTTTTTTTTTAGTGTCTTTGTGTGTGGAAAGAGATTAATCTTAAAAAAAGAATAAGTTTGGAGGACCGTGAGTGTATAGGAACGTTTAAAGAGAGTTCGGAAAAACCTCTCAGAAGTAACGGAAGGACTTGACCCGTGTTAAAGTTTAGACTAAAGGAAATCAGTGATTCGCGTTCGACACTAAGGGTGTTTACAGGGATTCACTGTCCGAAATAGGAACAGTCGTGAGACAAGAACGGAGACTTGATTCGGGGGACAAGGGTTCTGTTGCAAATGGTGGTCGTGAATACCGAGAGTTGAAAGAAGAGGAGGGGAGGAAAAGACAGGGGGTCGGCCCAGAAATAAGAGAGAGGAAGGTAGGAAGGTTAAAGGAAGGTGGGGTGACAGGGGTGAGGACTTTACACATGAACGGAGTAGTGGTGAGGTCTGAGAGGGAGGGCTGGGGGGTTAATCCTTAGTGAGGTCTTAAGGGAACTTAGTAGTTACCGACAAACAACGTCAGAGAAGTTGAGTTTGCCGAATAAAGAAGAAAATTATGTATCTCGTGGAAGACAAGTTTGACGACCTCCCGGAACCTACCACTCCACAGAAAAGTCAAAAATTACTCAGGTTAAGTCACATCTGAGTAAAATTCTAGATGTAAATTTCAAGAGAATAATCGAAGTGCCTCCCGTCCCCCTTTTATAGTCTCGGACCGTAAATTTTAAAGTGAAGAATTGGATTTCTATAAAGTCTCAAAGGTGACCCTAGTTTTTATTCGTAGTTTCTTCTGTGGTATAGGTGAATTGTTCTTTTTGTCGTCTCCTCTATCGGTTCATAAGTTTACGTCTCAGTTGTTTGACTCCTCAAATTGTTCTAGTGGGTCTTACCTTACCAAAGACAGAGGAATGTTGACATAAATATTTACAAAAGGATTCTCTATTTATTCGTCTAAAAACCTACTGTCTTTACAAAAGAGAAGATTCGAAATCCGTTGTATAAACGGAAGAGTCGACATAGAAACGTTTACGGATATGTTTTCTGGACTTTAAGAACTTCTCCGGTTCAATAGACGACCGTGAACCGAAGTTTTGTCTCCCTCACGAGTGGGTCAGGGGGAGTGTAGGGTACCCCGCGACCCTTCCTGGTCTTTGTAGTGTGTGTGTGTATGTGTAACAAAATACGTCTTTTGGAGGACGACGGCAAAAAGACTTGTTGACGACGGAACTTATCCAAATACTACCTTTTGACTCGGCCGTTTTTTTTTTTACGGTCCTAGGATAGATTGTGGATAATAAAATAAAATCTACGGTGTAGTTTCAATCTTACGTCACGAAGAAATGACATTTCAACAGTAGTATTTTTGAGGTGACGGACAAAGACTTTGCATTTAAACCGTAAGAGTTGTCCCGTGGTAGTCGGATCCATCCCAGGTCCGGTCTTGGGTCTTTAGAGACAAGTTTGTTCGGGATGAACTTTCGAGGTAAGTCGAGAGGTCTCGGTACACGTCTTCGGTTTGTTATCATTTAAGTCACTCCTGTTCTCTACAGAAGACAGTCCAGACCGGGACAAGGCCCCCTTCCCCTAATCCTGTTCGACGGGTTCGTCATTAATTGTTCTGTCCCTGTTGGGGTTTCCCGTCACACTGACCGACTTCGTTCGCTCCAGACGTGTGATTCCGACTCTTAAGAACGCAACAGACCCCAAACCACTGTCAGTGGACGGGGTTGATTGGCCGTCAAATACTTCGATTACACGTAAACCTTAGAGGTTCTCATCGTATACTTATGTCTTATGTTATCCTCCGTAAAAGAGTTACATAAAAGGTTACATAGGGCTTACAAAGTACCTGATAGAGAATTGTCTGAGTAGATGACATACACCGGAAACCCTTTATTGAGACGGTCCCTTCCAAAAGATACAAACAAAGTAAAATGAAATAAAGGAACCAAAAGTCGCCCAATAAATGAAAGTCCGGTTTCCAGAATTCGTTGTGACTATGTCTAGAAAATTTTCTTTAATCGAAGTAGGACGATCACAATATTTTTATCCTCTCGACCTTTTCTTAAAGCTCTAACGTCTGATAACGAGAGTAAAATTCAATCCCCTTTAACTACGAGTTTCCTCTTTTACAACCACGCACTTGCCTGTGTGTCGTTCGACCCACCATCGGTTCTAAGGTTACAAAAGGGACTACGAGTTGGGTTCCAAGACATTAGCAAAATACGATACCGAAGAACAGTAGTAATCTCCCTTTTTGATCTTTCTTCCTCGACACTACCCTTCTCGTTGAAGAAAACGTCGGATGTTTTTCCAGTGGTTTACCAGAATAAATTTTAAGTATGGTGTTTTAGACTTTCACTTTATATTCGTCGTTTTCGAGTGTTATACACTGAGTTGTTGTTGTTGTTTTTAAATTACAACCTAACATATAGATACATTTCACAACTTTACGTTTTTTAATCGTCCTAATAATCCTTTTAATACCCGTTGTTCGAAATTCTAAAACCACATTCCCATTTTAGGGTTCAGTATTTAGTATTCTAACCATTAGACTGATGGTATTTTAAAATTTGTATACGTTCTGTCTTCTGAGGTATCTTTCACTTCCCTGTCCTGTTTGATTTCTGTTATAACCTATGTATTTAATTTTTAATTATAGGTTGAATGTCTTACTCGTGGATATTTAGTCATTTCTTTTTAGAGTATCGGTTTACTATACTTTTCTCTAAAGGGTCTTTACCTTCACATTTACTGGTTATTTGTATACTTTTCTACAAGTTGAAACGATCGTCAGTGACTTTACTTTTAGTATTGTTATTCTTCTATAACAATGAGTAGTTTGACTGTAATAAATTTTCTGATATATTATGGTTCGTGGCTCCTTTCTCCTCCCTTTACTCTTGGGAGTAAGTAACGACCCTCCCCTGGGTGATCGTGTCGTTGAACCCTTTTATTAGCCGACGAAGTTTTATAATTTTCCTACGTTAGGGAATCTAAATCGTAAATATAGAGGACCTTGAAAAAGGTCTTTTCTTGAATTGTATACAAGTATTACTCTGTATACGCTTATGTTAATTGGGTGGTAATGACCACCGAGTGGCCATTTCTTCGGTGGACATTGCGTCCTCTGTGTCCAAGCAAGTGAGGGACCCAGCCCTTCTAGGGAACCTCTTCCTTTAGCGTTGGGTGAGGTCATAAGAACGGATCCTTTAGGGTACCTGTCTCCTCGGACCGTCCGATGTCGAGTACTCCAAAGTTCCCAGTCTGTACTGAGTCGTTGATCTGGTATACCCTTTCTCTCTTGTAGACGTTTGTTTGATTTGTAAGTGGTGACGTCCTTACCAATTTATTCGGTGCGATATAGGGTCAATAACTGAGAAAACATCGTCTTCGTTCAGTTTCTATGTACATAGGGTATATGTAACGTCGTAATAAGTGTCATCGGTTCTGTACCTCCGTTGGATTCATGGGTGACTACCTATTCACCTATTTCTTCTACACCACATATATATATGTTACCTGATGTCAAGTCGGTATTTTTTCTTCTTTTGGAACGGTCGACGTTGTTGTGTCTACCTGGAACTCCCGTAGTACAATACAGTTTACTTAGTCTGTCTCTTTCTGTATATGAATACTATGGTGAATATAAACCTTAGATTTTTTGTTTGTTGTTTTAGTTCGAGTATCACGTGTCTCTTGTCTAATCGTCAACAGTCTCCATCCCCACCCCATCCGTTTTACTTGTTCCCCCTATTTTTCCATATTTGAAGGTCAATATTTTACGTATTCAGTATCCATATATTATATGTTGTGTCTCTGATAACAATTATTATAATGTAACATATAGAGTTCCAACCATTCTTTCATCTAGAATTATTAAGAGTACTGTTCTTTTTTCAAACATTGATACAACCACTACCTACAATTGATCTAATTCTACTACTAGTAAGACGTTATTATGTTTATAGTTTAGTAATCCGATATATGAAATTTGAGTATATTACAATGTACAGTCAATATAGAATTAAAAATGTTGTCTTAGTACGGTCTTCTGGGGACGAAAGTTATTACACACACACACCAGTGAGTCAGCACAGAGAAACACTTGGGTGTCTGACATCGGGTGGTCCGAGGAGACAGGTACCCTAAGAGGTCCGTTCTTATGACCTCACCTCTCGGTAAGAGAAGAGGTCTCCTTAAGGACTGAGTCCCTAGTTTGAGTCCAGAGTACATTCTGTCCTCCTAAGAAATGACAGACTCGGTGGTCCCTTCGGTGACGAAAGTTATTGCCAACGGACCTATTAGGGTTGGTCGAGAGGTCGACTCCTGTGTTAGTTTCGACGAGTTTTAAATTGTTACTGAAGTATATGTAATAATTATGATACATATTTCATGAATTGATTACACTTGTATGATATATCGTGTCCCTTGAGATGAGTCGAGATGGATTTGTCCAGCGCTTAGGTTTTTTGTCCCCTAATACACATGGATATCGACTAGTACACGTGGTGTCGACTACCATGGATTCGATACTGGTTGGATCTGTTGTATAATTTTTCGTCTCTGTAATGAGACGGTTGTTTCTAGGTAGATCAGTTTCGATACCAGAAAGGTCATCAGTACATACCTACACTCTCAACCTGGTATTTCTTTTGACTCACGGTTTCTTGACTATGAGAACTTGACACCACAACCTCTTCTGAGAACTCTCAGAGAACCTGACGTTCCTCAAGTTTGGTCAGTTAGGACTTCCTTTAGTTAGGACTTATAAGTGACCTTCCTGACTACGACTTCGACTTTGAGGTTATGAAACCGATAGACTACTTCTTGACTGAGGAATCTTTTCTGGGACTACGACCCTTTCTAACTTCCGTCCTCCTCTTCCTCCACTGTCTTCTATTCTACCAACCTACCGTAGTGGCTGACTTACCTGAGTTGCCTGTACTTAAACTCGTTTAAGGTCCTCAACCACTACCTGTCCCTTCGGACCGCACGACGTCAGGTGCATCAGCGGTTCTCAGTCTGTGTTGACTCACTGACTTGACTTGACTGACTGTCGTATAAGTGAAACGACATGTCATATTTGATTGTGTCGTAACATTTCGTTGATATGAATTATCATTTTATGTTGTCTGTTTTTTATAAGTAATTATATTCCTACTGAATTACTTCCGTGGTCTCTTTGTTTGTTTTTATACTTCTCAATGATGTGGTCTTAGGTCCTCTGTTGTCTCTCGGTCCTTCTACTCGGAGCCTGACCTCCACAGTAAGGGAGACACCCGTAGGCAGTCATAGCTCCTCCCTCGACTCCGCGACTCAAAACTGTCGGAGTGCCCCGACCCCGTTTATGACCTCGGGTCTCGAGTGTCTTCCCATCTCCGGATCCCTTAGATGTGTAATTTGACGTTAGAGTTTCTTTGAATATGAGTTTAAGTTTTCTGAATCTAATCGTCTTTCGTCTTTTACTTTCAATTTTCTCAAATATGATGGATCAAAGTTTTATTAGTTCTACTATACCCGTTTCTCTGTATATCGATGCTCCTTACCTTATTCGTCAGGTCTGTGTCTGAACGTTTATATATCTCATTTACTTAAAAGTCGTTTTCATCGTTCCATGAAGTAACCCCTTTCTTAAAAAAAGTCATTTACACGACCCCCCTTTCAACCGTTTTTGTGTCGCCTCTTTCCCTAACAACCTCTCCTTCTCCCTTCATCTACGTCTCTCTCTCTGTTTGTCTTCTTCTCTCTTTATTTTCCCTTTTGTTCTCTTGGTCCCGAGAATGGAGGACGAGACTACTTAATATCTGGATTTGGATATTTTGATTATGGTCCTTTATTCCATGTGTCAGGAATGCTGAAATCCCATTTTAACTATCCTGTGTTTCTGGTACTTGGTATTTTAATTTCTAACTATTTAACCTGAAGTAATGTTGAAATTTTGAAAACAAGAAGTTTTCCGTAACCATTCTTTTATTTCACCCTTTAGTCTTGTCTTCGGTCCTCTTTTAAAACGGTTACACGTAGATTATTTTGGTATCACAGGCCTTATATTTTTGTCGAGATTGTTGAATTATTAATCTTTTCTCAATTATCTTAATAATCTTTTCTCAATTAATAATAAAATTAATATATAATTAATATATAAAATCAATATATAATTAATACATAAAAAATTAATATATCAATTAATAATAACCTTTTCTCAATTATTAATCTTTTCTCAATTATTTCCTAAAACTGTTTGTAAAGTTGTCTCTACTATTTACTTACAATTTGTTCGTGTCCTTTTCTACCAGTTCTGTGTATCAATAATCCCCCTATATTTATTTTGGTGTTACTCTATGGGAATATATATGAGTGATCTTACCGATTTTAATTTCTGACTATCACGGTTTACAACTGTTCCTCACCCTCGTTGATTTTGAGGGGATATGAAGAGGACCTTCATATTTTACTATGTTAGTGAGACTTTTTGTTAAACCGTCAAGGAATACTTTAATTTGTATGTGATGGTATACTAGGTCACTAGGACTCATAAATTGGTACACTTTACACTTGTAAAAAGGTGTGCTTCTAAACATATGTCTACAAATACTCTCGAGATAAGTATTATCGTCCTTTGACCTCTGTTGGATTTACAGGTGCTTGTCCGTTTGTCTATTATTTGAGATAGATAGGGTCCCCCTCCTCTTCCTTACTGCATAATTGTGTATGTTGTAGTACTCATTTAGAGTTTTGCACTACGATTCGTTTTCTACGGTCTGTGTAGAAAGGTAGAGGTAATGTGGCATCTTCTCCGGTCAGATTCGATATCTCTACCATTGGTCCAGTCACCAACGGATCCTTATCCCCGTCCCTTATCCCTTTTGAAAGTAACAGCACCGTTACGATATGTAGAACGATCACCATGAATAATCAGTCCTCTTATTTAAACAGTTTTGAGTAGTTTTACATGTAAATTTCACCCACACGAAATAACATAGGTTTAACATGAAGTTCTTAAAAAATAAAAAGTCTTTCGTCGATGTCTTTTTCCCTTCTAATGGAACTTTCATTTTTATCTGACTGTCATTGAAGAGTTGTGTTTGTTACATTCGGTCTTCTGTTATATTCCTATATTAGTTTCACGACTTTCTTTTATTGACGGTTGAATCTAAAGATGATGGTTCATTTATTAAGAATGTCTTGTTTTTATTCTATTCTCGTAAACGTATGGTTGTTTTTTATAAGTACACCTCGTTTGTAATGATTTATTTTATGATTGTTTCCGGTTTGTTTTCAATAGGGTTTCAAAAAGTTGACTAATCTAGTCCGGGTAGTCTAATAGGTCCTAGAAGAGGAAATGAATTTCAGTTGACTACTACTTCCAGTTTGTGTAGTTGTTATATGGAGTATCGTTATGGATCTAATCACGAACTAACTTGTTGGTCCTCGATATCAGATCGGTTCAATTACGTATTTTGACTGGTAGTGTTCATGATCGATTATGAAAGTCTCTTCGTTAAAAGGTTTCGTAACTGATTCGGAAATTTTCTGGTTATAGGACATGGTAGTGAAGACGTTTACTTGGATTCTTTTATTCGATTTTTTGTTTCGCAATAAATCTATTCTTTTGATAAATCTTTATTGGATTGACCGGGGTAAGTTCTTTAATTCATTTACTATGTTATGAACAGACTTCTTTGTTACTCCTCGATAACTTTCCGAATGTTTTCAAATGTTAATATAAACATTTACGGACACTACTTTATGATTTAGTTCTTTACGTCCTCTCTTTTAACAAAATATCTTACATTACTTAAACCTCTTATTCTTGTAATTCACCTTGATCCTTTTTTACCATTGTCACTAAGAAATACGAAATACGAAAAGACAAAAGACTGTTACTGGAACGCAATGAAAAGTGTGATGTGCCTCACTTTATTTCTTCTTACAAGGTACGTTTGGTATCTACAGACATTTTTTCTTCTCTACAGTAAGACCATTAATTCTCACAAAACAGGATAATGTCTGGGGTTCAGAAAACATACGTTTATTCCAGTTACTGGATGAGAGTAGAAATTCTCTTTTTTTCCCCTCTTCTGGTTTTCACTTTTTTTTTTACTGCGAAAGGAGTTGGATCCTTTCTGGGGTTTATCTTTCCTGGAAAAGGCTGTATCAATGGAAGGGTTCAGTGACACTTTCATTGAAATTATTTAATGGTTACCTTTTTTATGTGAAAGTGGTCGGAACGGGAAGGGTTAAGTCGAGTTAAAGTGCCACGTGCTGACGGAAGACAAAATAACAGTGATTCCGTGGTCTCTTTTGTTTCTCTTATTTCTGATGGTAACAATCGTCTGTAAAACTTTTTTTCGTTTGTTTTTTTAAACAGAAAGAATGTCAAGGTTACCCAATAAATCAAAGTCACCGTAGACAACTGTTACTTTTTACATTGGTGGCATCGGTATTTAGAGGAAACCAACATTTACAAATTACTATTACAAAGGTAAAGTTAAATTCTATTTAAGCGAAAGATAGAATTCTTTCTTGACAAGGGTTCCTTTGTCTTGTCCCCCTTTTTTAGGTGTCGTCACTAACAATGGGTCGGGGAGACTTTGAGGAGATTTCGTCTTTAGGTCAGTCAGGAAGGGTCGTCCAATGGTTGTCCATTGGTGTCTCCTCTAGTTTAGTAGTGGGGGTAAGGTAGGAGTCCTTCAAGAGACCGAGGCGACCTCGAGTGCCCCTTTGTCTAGTGTGATGTGAGGGAAGGACGTAGTGTATTTCGTTCAAAGGTCGGTGTCTACGAGCTTTTGTAAAAAGGGTATCTGGACTTGTAATGTTTGTAGAGCGAGAGGGTAGTGTCAACATAGACCACCTAAAGAGATCTTGGCGTTCCCTATTATAGGTGGCGTCGGATCTAGAGGACGATCCCTACCCCATTTCCTTTGGGTCGTCTTCGGGTAAGAGATGGACCCTCTTCTTTTTATTATTTTCACGGAACTCTTCGTAGTGGGTCTCTTCGACGAGGTCCCTGAGGACCAAGACTAGTATTAATATTTACTTTTAGACTTACATTGGGGTCTATTCCTCTTTGACCTGTCAGCCTGGGTAGGGAGCCCGATGAAGAGTGTTGATTCTCCCTAGAGAGTCACAGACTCTCGACCGCTGACGTCTCGTCAGTCCAGTAGGAGTAGAAGTAACCGGGTGAGTGAGTTGTACACAGTTTTGAAGTGAATCACAGGCCTCTAAAGTATCTTACCCTACATACAGACACAGGTTTCAGTTGGGATGAACGTCCTATCTGACACTGAAATGTTTGCTACTAGTTTTCAACGATGTCTCTTTGTGGGGAGAGGACTAGAGTCGAGTCTACCCCACCTCAATGAATTCCTCGTAAACGAGGAACAAGGATTAATCTTGAAGAAGACAGAAAAATTCCTCTAGTTAATAACTCCCGAATGTGACAGGAACCGAGACATGTTTTTTGAAGTCTGTTAGTAGAGTATATCAAGGGTCTCGTGTGGAGTGTCATTCGTAACAAGAGAAAAGTTACAGTGTCTACTCTTTGACTCCTTGTCTCTCTAACTCAGTGGACGGACTCCAGTGTGTCGATCCTTTCCTGTCCCGGACGTAAACTTGGGTCTAGACTGAGGTTTCTGACAGTAAAAGTTACTGACATCATAAATGAAGGGACGTCTGTTCAGTCCGTTTAGGGTTTTGATGGGGGTCAAGTATCCATTGTAAGTCTAAAGGTTAGCATCCGTGTGACCGACGGTACTTTAAACTTATTGATAGAGGATAAAGGGATAAAGTCTGTAGTGGTCGAACCAAAAGGGTCTCCGTCATTGTCGTGTGTCTATCGTCTAAAGTGTGGATAAAAGAGAGGGCTTTATGGAAGATTTGGAGGCTAGAAAAGACGAAAAACTATTTAGTACTAGATCCGGGGATCGTTTCGATGACGAAATAAACGACAACGGAAACTTTGTTCATTTTCACATTAGGTTCACCCAAAGATCCCTCTTTTGTCTTGTATGGAACTTTAAGAGAAATTCCTAGTTAGGTTAAAGTAAACGGATTAACACATAGACCCCAATTCTTTTAGACAAAATCTCCCTTTTTTTGTAGAAGCTTTTGTGACGTAAACCTGAGTTTAGAAATGTCACCTAAAAAAATTGACTTCAAATCATTAAATGCCATAATACAATCGAAACCCACATGTTGGTTCACTATATATGTGTGTGTGTGTGTGTGTGTGTGTATGTGTATATATATGTGTGTGTATGAGAAAAAGTCTAAGAAAAGGGAATAGCCAATAATGTTTTATAACTCATACCAAGGTATACGATGTGTCATCCAGGAACAACCAATAGATAAAATATATATCATTACACACAGACGATTAGGGTTGGAGAAATCCCACCTAAAGACGTCTTCCTCCTTTGACAATTCTCTCGTACATGTTTCCGATCCGACAAGAAAGATAAAATGAAATAAAATTAGGGGTGTCACTCAGATATTCCTTTAAGGGTGAAGTGTCTTTTCCAAGTCTCTCAAAGAGTAGACTGAGTCAAGTGTATCGACTAGTCTTTACCTCCTTGGTGTTACCTTGAGTCAAGAGACGAAAGTTTGGGGTCCGATGTGGACGTAGATTTTTCGGGGGAAAAGAGACCTAGACTCTCTAAGAAAGGTCTAGTGTGACCCCCAACGAAGACGGTGTCGGCCTACCACCCACCATATGTCCCCTAGAGTTCCGGTCTTCCCGGTCGTCTGTAGGAGTCGCCCACTCTGGGTGAGTCCACTTTGTGTGTTCACACTAAGAGTTTTGGTTGTAAGTCGAATAAACGTAAATCTTTCTTTGGGACAACTTTAGAGGCGGGAAAATGGTCAAGTAATATGAAAAGAAGTAGAGAGAGAAGACACATAGTGTCACCATGTTTCCAAATAAAGATTACCCACAAAATTTAACAAAGAAAGTTGGACCTTTAGAATAAAAAAGTATCGTTGGTAGGTCCTTAGTGATACAGATAGAACTATGTCTCCACTTATGTTAATATCATTTAGACGTTATGAATGTCCAGTGAACGACACACGGTTTGAGACAACATTCACCAAGTCTTTGTATTTTATTAAATTACAATGTTGTCAGGATGGTCATCTATGTTTAAAAAGAGATTTCAACTCCTTTAGCTCCGTGTCCTCAAGTTTATTGAACAAATGTCAGTATATAAATCATTCACCACTATAGTTCTTTGTAAAGGATTTTCTCGTTGTAGTGCACGAATTGTTATTTACGGTTATCGGTTGGGGTCCCACTATAACGTTAAATATCATTCTTTCTACATAAACCAGAGGAAGAGACAAGGACTGTGTCTCGAGGATTTTGTAAACCTTGAAGGATTGACTACTCTTATTATTTCCACTGAAAACAAGACAATCACTCCACTGAAAACCTTGACTGAACTCCTACCACTCCTACCAACTAATGGTCCCGTTGGTTGATACACTGGTCTCCCAACCTTAAAAATCAGGTCGGGGGGCTGGGACTGGAGAATCTTTCCCTCTCTTCGACCTCCTACTTAGTGAACGACTACTCGTCACTAAAAATTAGTAAATGTGGATACATTATTTCGAAGGTATTTTTGGGTTTTCCTGTCCGAAGTCTCTAGAAGATCCAACCACCTATAAACCCCTCTCACCACCGGACCTTTCTCGTACTTTCGAGACGGGTGAACGGGGTATGGAACGGGGATACGTAAAGAAGGTAAACCGATAACGACTCAATATAGAAAATGTTAGTTGTTCATTAGATCCTTCATTTTACAAAGAGATTCAAGACACTTGATGATATCGTTTAGTTAGTTTAAGTTCCTCCTCCAGTAGTCTTGGAAGTTAGGTATCGATCACTGAGTCTTCGTATCCACTGTCGGACCTGAACCTTAACCGTAGATTCACCCCTTCTCTCCCGTCAGAACGCCCTAGATCAGAATGTGACTGAGATCCATCTCTCTCCGTCTTAGGTCGACTTAATATCCTGGGGATAAACCACGTCCTCGTGACGAATCACCACCACCCTTGGTGAGGGAGGGGTTGTGTGTGTGTATGTAACCTCAACCCAAGTCCTGAAAATACGTTAAACCTCCTCTGTCATCCCGTACCTCCCCTGACACCGTTTGGTCTCGCGTGGCGGGGGAACATTCGACTTACCGGTTCCGTCGTTCCCGTCAACGCTAGAAAGCGATAGTCGGACTGAAGTACGATTGTCTTGAAGGTTGAAGGGGTCTCTTCGGTCTTTACGTATAAACGTCGGTTTAGAGGAGTAAAAAAAATTACAACCGGGTTCAACTTCCCGTTTTATTTTGTAAGTCGTCCGGTGTGTTTTATCCAAGTTCCATATGGTTAAACGGTGGACATAAATCCTCTAAGGTTACCTGGGGTACACTTCATGGTTGTCAAATATACAGATACGTCAACTCCGTTGGACCACCCTGAGAACTTTTGTTTCTGTGACGAAACGTTGACAGATTAGTTTCCCTTCTATGTTCCCCGGAAATAATTGACCTTTCATTGCCACGTGGGATTACTCAGTGAGTCGTAGTTTCACGTAGTTTAAGTAGCGACGACAAAAATAAAAAACTTTTAGTAATTTATAGTAAAAGAAAGGGAAATATCGTTCTAGGTTCACTGTTGGCTAGGTAGTCGAATAGACGACTACAAATTGATGTCGTAAAACGTAAGTAATAAAGGATGAATTTAGTAAGAAACTTTTTCTCCTTATTGAAGTAGAACGGAGAACTGTCGTCTCTTTAATTTATAGTTCTGAAATTGCACTCACAAAGGGGTTGGTTTGTGGTTGTCGTCTAGGTATTTTAATTCGGTCTTCTGGTAGTTGGGTTTTATTCTGTCTATCCCTGTTCAAAGACTTTTTGAGGAGAGTAAAGGTTTTCAATTCTTTAAAGATTTGAGTCTGTGTTGAACGATTAACCATGTTAGTGAGACCTCTCGGTGAACCACTGTACTTCTTTCAATTTCTATAAATATGGGTTCCTCCGACGTTAGGGTAACGATCCTGTCTGGGACCACTAACCCGTAGGGTAAAAATTTTAGACCAGGGGTCGTTCCTTGTTTAAAACTTAATGTTGAGTCTTTTTAGTATGTGCTTCCTGTGATTTCAATATGTTTTATTATAAAAAGAAATAATTAACGAGACCTGAGAGTATAAAAGATAAGATACGATTAGATAAGTTAAAGAGAAAAAAATTTACTTGAACAGTGATGAGTAATTGTCAGTGTTGGGAGTCAAATTTTGGTGATAGGGTCTCCTGGACCACGTTTGGTAATTCTAACGTGATTTTAGATATGCTCGTTTTTAAATTAAATCCTTTACAACGTGACTCCTCTCCGTTCAACGCCCTACTAGGACTATCGTACTACAGTACATGTATCAAAATTTTGTACTGTTTGTGTCAAGATCCCTTGACATGGACAGAACCAGGTAAACCCGATGAGAATTGTTTTTACGGTGGATGACCCTTCGAATATTCGTTGTTTTTTAATAAAGAGGGTCAAGACCTTTGACCTTCAGTTTCTAGTTCCATGGTCTCTAAGGGACCGATGGGTTACCAATCCCGAGGTACACCTTAGAAGGGTCCGGTCCCTGGGTTTGGCACAGGGGATGTAACCGTCCACCTAAGAATTGGTCGTTACACGTACACACAAGTCAACGAAGTTAGTACAGGTTGAGAAACACTGAGATACCTGATATCGGACGGTCCAAGGCGACAGGAACCCTAAGAGGTCCGTTCTGATGACTTCACCTAACGGAACGAGAGGAGGTCCCCTTGAAGGGTTGGGTCCCTAGCTTGGGCTCAGAGGACGTAACCGTCCACTCAAGAAATGGTGATCGCGGTGGACCTTACGGAGAATTGGTGACTGAGAGACCCCTTCAGGAATCTCAGAAAAAATATTTCCGCGATTAGGGTAGCAACTTCGAGGTAGGAAGGTGACTATTCCTAGAGGGTTTCCGAAGAGGAAGATTATGGTAGTGAAACCTCTAATCCTAAGGTCGTCTATGTGACGTCTTCGTCCCACACACACCCTACGACCCCTCTGTTTGTGAACTTGGTATCGTCATAGAGGTTTTATTTTAATTTACTTGTGAGTATTCTTCCTATTCGTACATTAAGATTTATCACCAATTTAGATTCCTCCTTTCTTCTCCTTCTGTTATCCCTATCAAACCAGTAAACAAAAACGAACAAACGGAAAACAAAACAAAAGACTGCCATGGTACGTAGAACTCTCTAGAATCAAGGGGTTAGTTCCTAGCTTGGGTGTGGGACCCGTCACTTTTGTGTCTCGGGATCGGTGACTTGGCGGTCCCTTCTGGGAAACGAAAACAAAAAAATTCGAGATGTCGTTTACACCCCTTTCTAGTTTCGCACTGTTTCGATACGTCATCTATCCGTCCATAAACAATGTTATCAGAGATGTAAAAGTTTATTTAAACCTTAACAAGAATCTCTTTCTTTTCATCTCCTTTTGTTGAGCAGGTGAATCTCTCGTCTCTCGTCAGTCGAAGGAACGAGAGACCTGTCAATACCAGGGAGAGACAATTCCCCACCGTCCTTCAGGTCCTCTACTCCACGAGGATTGATCTAGTAGGAAGGAATAAGTGTGTCATCGTGGATGATACGTGATCCGTACCGAGACCCGTTGTCACTGAGGTACACTTGTCTGTGTGTCCAGGACATCAGGACTTCGGATACCTAATTCACGTTAATGACAGTCTTCATATTTTGACGTCGTCGGTCTTCTTCAGGTTTATGTAAAACGTCTGTCAGGGGCCGTGCCGTTCCCTGGTACTGAGGATGTGAATTCACACCCGACGTAACATTGAAGAAGGTTTCTCCTACCATATCTGTCTTCTCGTACCACATCGAAGTGTCGTCTCTTTGGATCGTTTATGACCGTCGTCGGCCACTGGTTCCACTGGTCATAGTTGTCACTGCTTCCCACGACCAGTACCCATGAGAGTCATGCTACACTACTTTGACTTTGAAGTGGAGATATCAGACGGAGGGTTTTGAATATTAGGGTCAGATTGGTACTCCACCTCTTTGGTCCGTTTAACGTTGTCCCCCTGTAAGTGTTTTATGGACTAGTTGTGATGGGGGCTGTGGCAGTTCCAGTTGTTCATGTTCCTTGTAGACTCTTTGACAGTACCGACTCCTCTGTTCTACTGATTTACACTACACCACAGGACCACCCTAGGGTCCTATCTCTTTCCTGTAATCTACTTTTGGAAATTTTTAGACTTAATTCATACCTCGAAACAATTATGACCCAACCAGTTTTTCAACCAAGTCTGAAAAGAAATTCTCCAATACCTTTTTGTGCTTGATTGGAAAACCGTTTGAGTTATTATTGTATAGCTATAACCGATTAATTTATATGGTTTACATTGTATTGTATGAAACGGGTCACAATCATTATCTCCTTTGACGCACACCTCTCCCACCCCTCAAAGATGCCCTTTAAAGAAATGATAGTCGAGTTAAAAAGACATTTAAATTTTGACTAGGTTTTGTATCTTACATTTCATTTTTTCATTTTTCGATTGTTTTTATTTTTGTACTTTTTTCTTTTCTTTTTTATTTCAGGTGATTATTTTTCCACCTGGTAGAATACTGCCTCCTTTCAGAAGTACCCGCCTTCCGACGTGCAGGGAGGACGTGTATGGCAGTTCCCCGGAATTCATCAATGTACGTCTATGTCTACCGTCCTATGCCTCGGTGCGACGGGGACGTGGGTGCCTTTCGTTGTCTCCTGTGACCGATACCCCGACGTATTTTGGTTTAGTTTGTAGGAAAATGTTCCAAAGATCCTGAAGGGACCACCAGGTCACAATTCTACGGTGAGAAGGTGACGGCCCCTGTACCGATGTTGGGGACCAGTCCCTTGATTCTCGGGTGTACGGAGTGCTGGTTTTTTTATCTCCCTTTTTTTTTCTGTATCCCCAAATAAGAATATGTCCTTTCCTTTCCTTTGGTCCGTATGATGGAAAAGACATCCATATTTCCTTAACTGCGAACCAACTCTGTCACAATTTACTTATGAAAGCTTAGTGTCTCATAAAAGAGGTCCTTTTGTTACTTCCCCAGCCCCTTCGTAAACTTCCAAGTAAACGGACGAAAACAGTTTCTGAACGTGGTCTAGACTCCTTCCAAAGGACCAAGGTTTCCAGTCAAACCAGTTACTGTAGATATTATAGTAGTATTATTTATACAGTTTCATTCATTTATTTATGTAGTGTTATTTCTGTATTTTTTACTAAATTACCTCGTCGACCCCAAAGATTGTTTATGGTCGGACTCTTCAGTTTGTTTCTCAGTAAAGGTTCTCGTACTTGAAACGTCCAAAGGGAGCCAATTAAAGTAGTTGGCGGACAGTCTTTGACCCACGTTTCCGAGCCTAGAGTCTAGTGGCACACCCGTCTGGAAACCTTTCTTTCGGAGGGTAAAGGAGACTGAGTTAAAGACGGACGTAGTCCCTTGATGTCTTCAGTTTAGGGTGTCGTCTTTATTTTAGACGTGAGTCATTCTTTCCCGTGTAGATTTGGAGTTACTATGAACTCACAGACTCTCTTTAAGATAAGAGTTAAAGACAAAGTGTTGTGCCCATGTTGGGGATACAACGTACTTCGACCATTACGTCATTAGTTCCGACTCGAAGGACGTCGGAACTTGTCATAGCGAGTGGAATCCCTATGCCCCTCCGGTGGTTTTTGGGCGGGTTCACAACTGGAAACCGTCTTAGAGAGAAGTCGTGGAGGGAGAAGAGAAAAAGAGACCACGACCCTTTCGTCAGAACCCGAATCTTATTAGACCGTATATAAACAACTCACGGAGGATACGCCGTCCGCGATAAGATCCTAGAAGTTCAGACCCAAGTATAACGTCGAGACGGTCAGGACCGAGACACGGACACCTGGGAATTCTAGAGACTGAAGTGAGAAAGGTAGACACACCAATCAGCACGACGGAAGAAGTTCCTCTATAAAACTATTATGTACCTCTCTTTTATATTGTATCTTGGATCGTGTGTCATCCTCGAGTCATTCACGACGTAAATTATCTTAAACGAAGGTTATGGGGACACTTGAGGATTTAACCGTGGAGAGGTCTTAATAAGTTTGACCGGGGTCGGTCCAGGTAGGAGGTGCCTACAAAGTATAAGAGTCTGTTAAGTTGGTGATATTTTGAAACGTAATTTCCTGTGGTACCTAGGTAAGGAGACAACTACCTGTAGATCCAACGAAGGTACAGGATACATAACATTTATTACGACGTTACTTGTAACCCCACGCACATAGAAAAACTTAATACCATAAGAGGTCCATATACGGGTCCTCACCCTAACGATCCATGGATATATGTTACCTTATAATGAGTCGGTATTTTTTCTTACTTTAACACGGTAAACGTCTCTAAACCTACCTAGATCTCTACCAGTATGTCTCACTTCATTTAGTCCTTCTCTTTTTGTTTATAGGATATAATTGTGTATAAACACCTTAGATCTTTTTACCATATCTACTAGAACAAACGTTTCGTCTTCATCTCAGTGTTTGTCTTGTCTGTATACCTAAGGTTCTCCTTTTCCTCCCCGACCCTACTTAACCCTCTAACCTTTACTACATATTTATGATAACGATGGTACATATTTTATTTATTGATTACTCTTAGTTGACATATCTTGTCCCTTGAGATGAGTCACAAACCACCACTGGATTTACCCTTCCTTTAGGTTGTTTCTCGCCTACATACATATGGATATCGGCTAAGTGAAACTACATGTCATCTTTGATTATCTTGTAACATTTCGTTGATATGAGGTTGTTTAAAAATTTTTTTTTAAGAACTTTTACTTATGTTATGTCACAAGTCAAGTCAAGTCAGTGAGTCAACACAGGCTGAGAACCGCTGGGGTACTTAGCGTCGTACGGTCCGGAGGGACAGGTAGTAGTTGAGGGTCTCAAGTGAGTCTGAGTACAGGTAGTTCAGGCACTACGGTAGGTCGGTAGAGTAAGAACCAGCAGGGGAAGAGGAGAACGGGGGTTAAGGAGGATCGTAGTCTCAGAAAAGGTTACTCAGTTGAGAAGCGTACTCCACCGGTTTCATGACCTCAAAGTCGAAATCGTAGTCAGGAAGGTTTCTTTAGGGTCCCGACTAGAGGAAGTCTTACCTGACCAACCTAGAGGAACGTCAGGTTCCCTGAGAGTTCTCAGAAGAAGTTGTGGTGTCAAGTTTTCGTAGTTAAGAAGCCGTGAGTCGGAAGAAGTGTCAGGTTGAGAGTGTAGGTATGTACTGGTGTCCTTTTTGGTATCGGAACTGATCTGTCTGGAATCAACCGTTTCGTTACAGAGACGAAAACTTATATGATAGATCCAACCAGTATTAAAAGGAAGGTTCCTCATTCACAGAAAATTAAAGTACCGACGTCAGTGGTAGACGTCACTAAAACCTCGGGGGG